>VZRN01000806.1:1170009-1352056 GCA_013397935.1 Dasyornis broadbenti
CGGGTCGGCGGGCGGAAGCGGGGCCCCGCAGCGCTGCGGCATCCGCACCTCGGACATCATCATCTTGCCGCACATCGTGCTCAACCGCCGCACCTCGGGCATTATCGAGATCGAGATCAAGCCCCTGCGCAAAACGGAGAAGAGCAAGTCCTACTACCTGTGCACCTCCGTCTCGGCCCCCGCCGCCGCCGCCCTGGGGCCTGGGGCTCCCGGAGGGCTGGCGGGCGCCGAGGGGCCGGCGGGACCCCCGCCCTGGGGTGAGACCACTTGGATCTACCATGACGGCGAGGACACCAAGATGATCGTGGGTGAGGAGAAGAAGTTTCTGCTGCCCTTCTGGCTGCAGGTTATCTTCATCTCGCTCCTTTTGTGCCTCTCGGGCATGTTCAGTGGCCTCAACCTGGGCCTGATGGCCCTGGACCCCATGGAGCTGCGCATCGTGCAGAACTGTGGCACGGACAAAGAGAAGAACTATGCTAAGCGCATCGAGCCTGTGCGGCGTCAGGGCAACTACCTGCTGTGCTCCCTCCTGCTGGGCAATGTCCTGGTCAACACCACGCTTACCATCCTGCTGGACGACATTGCCGGCTCTGGGCTGGTGGCCGTGGTGGTCTCCACCATCGGTATCGTCATCTTCGGCGAGATCGTGCCGCAGGCTATTTGCTCTCGGCACGGCCTGGCCGTGGGCGCCAACACCATCTTCCTCACCAAGTTTTTCATGATGATGACCTTCCCGGCCTCCTACCCTGTCAGCAAGTTGCTGGACTGTGTCCTGGGCCAGGAGATCGGCACGGTCTATAACCGTGAGAAGTTGTTGGAGATGCTGCGGGTCACCGACCCTTATAATGATCTAGTCAAGGAGGAGCTCAACATTATCCAAGGAGCCCTGGAGCTGCGCACCAAGACTGTGGAGGACGTAATGACTCCCCTCCGAGACTGCTTTATGATCGCTGCCGAGGCTGTGCTCGACTTCAACACTATGTCCGAGATCATGGAGAGCGGTTACACCCGCATCCCTGTTTTTGAGGGTGACCGCTCCAACATCGTGGACTTGCTCTTTGTTAAGGACCTGGCTTTTGTGGACCCTGATGACTGCACGCCACTCAAGACCATCACCCGCTTCTACAACCACCCGCTGCACTTTGTCTTCAATGATACCAAGCTTGATGCCATGCTGGAGGAGTTCAAGAAAGGTGGGCTCGTGCCTGTGGCGGGGACTCGGTGGGGAGGTGCTGCTCGGTGGCTGTCAGCATCTACCTGCTTGCAGCAAGGGAACTCTGCAAGGGGGTCTCTGGGGTTCCTGCTTATGGAGGGGTGTGGAAAGGTGCATTCTGGACAATGAGTAACCAATATTTAGGCATCTGCCAGATCTGATTATTCTCTGGGCCAGAAAGCTGATCCACGGCTGGGATGTGCCCCCAGCCTTTTTTCCCCACTGCCCTGGGATGTGTGTGTGGGCACGGTGCCATGCAAGGTTGTTTTCTTTCTTGCTTTTTCCACTCATCTGTCCGTTAGAGTGAGAACCACTGATGGGAATCCGCGCCCATTCTTTGGCTATGTCTTCTCTGTGCTTTTTCAGCTGGCCTGACAGGGAGGGTGGGCTGCTTGGGTGCATTTCAGACTCAGTGCACGCACGTGCTGAGATAAACAAGGCGTTTTAGCGCCATTCATAGGCTCAGCCAGCTGACCTCAGTTCTGGGCTCGTGTTCCAGTTACTTTTATTGACACTTTGATCTTGTAACTCATAAATCATTTTAATATCTCAACATATATTTCAGAGCACCTGTTGGTGCTGCACTTCAGAGTTATAGCTGTTTTTCCCCAGGCTTCCCTGTGCCTCAGGACCACAGGCTCTGCAGCGATGTGACCCTTTCTACTTCTTTGGTGTAGCTTGTGTATTAGTTGCATCAGAATGAGACTGAGGTTTTCCAGGCTCGTTTTAATTTTAGGTGGTGTTGACTTGACAAATGCATCTTAATTCATGTTAGAAACTCTTGTTTATGCTAAAGAAAAACCTCTTTTTATTTTGGTTTTAAAATCTATTCTTCTCTGCAAGCCAATAATAACGCTCTATGGCCTGTGCAGGAGGGAACTTTCAAAGTAGTTGTTAAATGAAATTTCAGGCAGTTTGGATGTGTGGACTCCAGTGCTAGAAAATGAAAGGCCGTCTGGAGTGCCACCAGACTGTTCATACCCAGGGAGATCTGACCAGAGTACCACAGAACAGTGTGGTTCCTGGGAGGTGATTTGCTTGAGAGAGAAAATCTAATCTAATGGGGAGTATTTGAGTTCACCTTTTATTAACTGCAAAATTTACCTTGAAAAAAATTTCATGAATTGGTGAATGGTTTTTCCTGATAAGTTTACTACTTAAATTTCAGGTGCTGTTTTGTTCATATGCTAAGCTCTGGTGTCATGGCATTTGATGATCATCCTGCTTAACTCAGTTTTGATGATTTGGAGGGTTACCTTATCTTTATTTCACCTTCATGAATAGAAAGTGAACAGACTCTTGCTTTTTACTGATCAATGCAACAGTGGTTATCTTTATCTCTTTCAACCTGTGTATAGAGATGGGGAAGTCTTATGCGGTTTTGGAGATGTTGAAGGAGAGATGAGGGAGAGCCTCCCTCAGCTGTGCATTCTGTGCTACAGGATCTGCAGCTTGGATGTAGGAAACTCAGTGATGTCACTTAACTGTTGGCTGGTTAAGGTGAATTTTGCTGCATGTACAAGTGAAGGGTGGTTCTTCCCCTCAGTCCCTGTTGTTCTTACTCCAGATAGCACAATAGAGTTCTTAGCCTATAGTGAGACTTGAGGGTGTTTTCTAGTTCTGTATGCAGTAATGTGTGAAGAAATCTATGTTACGTTGGTAGTTTTATGTGCCTGGTCTGAAAGGATGGAACGCACTCTTGTGTGTTAGTGTAGCAGTCCTTTTATTTAACAGCTGGGAGAATCAGGTGTGTGCTTTAATCCTGTGAGTGTGGCTAAGCTAAATGCCTCCTTACAGTTCCTGAAACTGGTGCTTAAAATAGGTTTCTTAAAAATTCTCCTGCGTGGCTTGGAAGGTGCGGATTAGAGACCACTTTCCCTGGTAACCAGAGGATTTCTCTTGCTTGCACTAGGAAACATCGCAGTGGCACAAGCTTAGGATGACTTCATAACGTGTATGTTCCTTCCTGAGACTGCTGGGTCCTAGAATAGTCTCTGTAGTTGCCAATTAATTCAGGCTCGTTCGAGCATACTTAAATGTTTACTCCAGACTCGCTATGCTGGTCGGTCTGTATGGGCAAGCCCTCTGTTAGTACCAGCTCTCTTCTAACTGTGCAGATTAAAAGTGCACTATGTATATCTGCACTAAAAAGTGCAGATATAGTGGAAAAAAATGGTTTCCTTTGTGTCCTTCGAAATGAATGTAAATAACTGATAGCTGGCTTGATCTGGCATAGCGTGATGTCTTTTGCAAGAGGCCTTCCAACTTTCTTCTTCGGAGCAACCTTGCCAAATTCCCATGAGAATGTACACATTAAAGATGAGAATCAAATTGCATGTTACTGTCTAGTAGTGTGTTGGAAATAAATAAGCTTACAGTTTTTAATTGTTCCCTTCCCATCACATTGATCTTCTGCCACAGCCAGCTTGCTTCAAAACTCACACGTGTGTCTATTTTTGATACCCAGGCCCCTGCTACCACTGTTTGGGTGCAACAGGCAGCTCGTGATAGTGCTGTCAGTTAATGCCTTAATTGAATTGAGGAGGGAGGATATTTTTTGTTTTCCAAGAAGTTTGATAATTATCTGGGTAGGTGGGGTTTTGCAACTTACTTTTTGGGTAGAAGCAAAGTATTCTTAGCCTAAATATGGAATAGAATCTTACAAGGAGGAGATTAAAAGCCAAGCAAAGCAGGATACGTATCCTTATGTTGCTGCAGAAGATGAAATGGGTAGTTATGTACTTGTTCTAGTGCTTAGGCTGAATAGCTGGAGGATTTGGTGGTGGGCCTGTTGTTGGCATTCTTTGACCACATTGCAAAATAAGTATCTGTTTCAGTTCTATGCTGCCAGGCAAGAAACTTAATTTTAAGAGAGAGCTTCAGCACATTCCCACTCCTTTGCTGCTCTAATCTCCTAAAGTGTGAATAAACACGATTCCTGAAGCAGTCCACAAGCAAGCTTCTGCTCTCCAAAGCATGGTTTACTTGCAAATAAATAAATAAGTAGCTTTTGAAATAAGTGTGATTTTTCTGTTCTAAAAGCAGACCTTAAACCTCTACCAGAGCTGTCAAATCTGTTTGCCTAGAGGTTGAGCAGGCTGAGTGCTTAACTTGAATTCAGTCATTCAAATGTAATGCAAGGGAATCTAAGGTACCTTTTCTACTGGCCTAGGAAAGGACCTACCTGACTTTGCTCAGAGCAAAGAGGTATCTCATTTGAAATGTGTTCACTCCCACCTAATTTGATGTTGGCCATTGGTATAAAGGGGAGCAAGGTGTTACCTGGTCTAGGATTGGTTTGTGTCGTGACTCCTAATCTGCAGCAGGGAGTGAATGAGCCACAAAGTCATTTTTGGAAAGAAGCTGGTGAACTGTCTCCATTGATCTCCTTTTTCTTGTCGACATGTGTGTGGACCTGCTTGTTTTTTTTTATTTTCTGTTCCTTTTTGACAATCTTCCTAGGTCTCTGCTCAAATGCTCTCTGGCACTTGCTCTTGATGTTTTTCACAGGCATATCTCTGCATGTGTGATCCTAAATCCAAAGCATTCTATTTCTAGCTCCTTGTCTGCTGGAGCTACAAAAATTCAGTTTGAAAAGCCTCATGTTGTAATACTAATATTTCAAGATTGGCCCACTTTCTGAAAGCCATTGTACAGCTGTATTCCTGGTGGCCTGCATGACTTTAGAGGTCAGCAGTTTCTCATTTGGAGTCCTCCTTATCCGGGGACTTTGAGTCATATGTTTTGATCTTATTTATATCTATTTCCACTATTATTTTGTACTGTGAATCAGAGCTTAATGACCTGTTGCAAAGAAGCCATAATTGTGCAGCAGTTCTGAGCTTTTCTGAATCACATGGCAGCCTTGACAAAACTCCTACATTCCTTATTAAAATCATCACCAACTGGACCATAAAAATACTTATATCCTAAAAAAATGGTCAGATTTAACTTGGTGATACTTTCTTGAGGCTCTGTTGGTCTTGTATTGTCTAGTTTTAGTAGCATGTATGTTTGGTGGCTATATTTAGAATGGACATTGGGGGAAGATGTTGTCCATTTGTTTTCTAGTTCTTCTTCCTCCTCGAAAGAAAACCAGGCCCCAGCAGCCTGAAACATAAACCTGACTTTTGAGCGCAGAGAGGAACATGTAGATCTACTTTTCTTTTGAGCACACAGATCCTCTTTTTGGAAACAGGTAAGATAACAAGTGATTGGTAGCCATGGATCCAAAGTTCTGCATTACTGTTGTTGGTCTGAGGGTTTTTTTCTGTTATTAGGTCACTTGGTCTGAGAGACTTTTTTTTGTTATTATGTCACTTACCTTTCTGGTGCAGCTCTAATCCAGGTTTGTAGGTGGCTTCTTTCTTGGTTCCTTTCAAGTTTTATGACCTGCTGAATCTGAGTCCAGTCTTCCCTCGAGTAGCTTTGATTTAGTAGGTCTGAATGCTCACATTCTAGTTTATCTAGCAGGTTGTCTTTCTCCTGGGCACTTTTTCTGTGCAACCCTGTGACTGCAGCATTAAGAGCAACTGGAAGAAACTACATAAATCCTTTCTGGGATTATGAAAGGCATGTAGAACTTCTTGGAAAACAGTATCGTTTTCAAGGCTGCTTAGCTAATAAAAGGCGCTTCCTCTGATCCTTTTGAGGAAATTTGTATAATGGAGATGGTGTTGAGAAGGTCCAGTGTGGAGACTTTTCTGTGTGAAGAGAGTAGGGGAGTGGTAGGTGGGAAGGAATTTGCACCAAGAAACTTAGCATGCCATGCCTGCAGATTTATTCCCTGAGCAAAAATTGAATGAGGGGGTGGGGGTTGCCTCGTGACAAGCCGTTCCTTGGCTGTCTGACAGTGCAGCACCCGCAGGTACTGCACTGCCGAGAGCTTTTGCTGGCGTTGCAGAGCTCCTGGGGGATGCGTGCTTGTTCCACTGGAGAACAGCGGATGTGGGTTACTGCAGGCAGCTCTCTTGCTGGTATGCTGAGGGAGAGGCGCCAAGGGGAATGCATCAGGGAACAGCTCCAGTTCTTCCTGGGCTCCCTACTGGGAACATTTTATAGGGACCAGGAGAAGAGAGGCTTCTAGGAGGCCTTGGTGAGGAGCCCAGCTTGAGGGCTCCTTCTGCTGCTGACAGAAGGAAGAAATGTGTTTCAGGTGGCTGACAGGGAGAGAAGTGAATTAAATGACTTGAGCAATAGAGGTTTGAGTCTAATGCCCCTGTTGGATATGACTCTTTGATTGCTTTTTAACTTATTGTTTGCATCTCTTGTCATTCAACAAACACAAGAAGTTGCCTTTTCCTCCCCTCAGCTGTTTGCTCAGTTAGCAAATGCTTTCCTGTGCTGAAGCTGATGGGAGTGAATTCCACCACAAGTGAACCATGCTCCTGTCTGCTTTCTCTGTGTCTGTAAAGGTTATCTGTAATAGGCAGAGATGTAAACTTCAGGTCAGTCGGTGCAGCCAACAGCATTTCATGGCCAGTTTTGAAGCAGGATAGAGCAAAGAGGCAAAATGTCATCTTCTGAGCAAATTCATTAGTGGTGGAAAATGATCAGGTAGTTTAACCATTGCAGTGCCCTTCCAGGCCTGAGGTTTTCTTTTGAGTTCGTTTTTTATTCTGTTAACATGAGGTTCTGAGGAGCAGAACATTTTTTTAGTGAACTTCAGTTGACTCTGAGGGCATAAGAACAATAACAGCTAATCCTCTACAGTAGGTAATTTCTGACAATAGCTGGGGTTGCTTAGAGAAAATCTTAGAAAAGAGCCAATTTATTTTGTTCCCCACGGAAGCTTACTGATCTCATCAGGCTGTGATTCAGGAAGTTCTGGGACTAAAGATACTGTCTTTATTAAATAGACCTAAATGCTTATTTCTCTCTGTGAGCATGTCTGATCAACACTGAACCTTTGTCAGCTCTTGCACAGAAACAAACACCAGTAGTGGGTGTCTCCTGTCTGTATTTGTGTAGTGCTAGTGGCAGAGAAAAGTGGGTCTGGAGGTACATTTCTGATTGTCAGTTCTGTATGAAGCCATCCAAAGGTAGATTTTGTTTTGTCAGGCTATGATATCACTCTAGCTTGTAATTTGGGAAATGAGGGAGTGAGCCACCTCACACTCTGTATGTGTTATGAGCCTGAGTCCCTTTTCTGTTTTATTGAAGGAGTCATTATAGGGAGTGGGAGTATTGTGGGGGTTATTAGGCTGCTTAACTTGGAGCATCAATGCCACTAGACTGTGACAAGATCTACTCATCTTCCAGGTGTTGTCTGGTGTCAGATTTTGTCTTGCTCATTTGGAGGGCACACATCCTAGTGCATAGGAATTAAGACCTGGAGGATTTGAAGTCTCACTACTTCACCTCTTCTAAACACTTAATGTTTGCTCAATATTAAGAGTCCTAGGTTAGTCTTACAGCAGCTTAGTCAGGAGCAAGTAGGCTGAGAGTGAAAGCAGTGACTGAGCAGTGTTGAATGAGTCTATACACCACGCAGCTGTACTTTTTTTTTTCATTAATACTTAGCAAGAGCTCACTTCTGCATTTGTCTGTGTGCCTCTACAGAGCAGTGGTGCAATTGCCAGTCTAGGTAGACCAGTTGCACTTCTACTATTGAGTCCCTTCCAATTTCACTAATGGAGTTGGTAAAACTAGCTCTCAACTCAGAGTACTCTGAACCATACCCTAGTGAGTGCAACCTGGCACTCTTGTTAATTTGACAAGGTCCTGAATTACAGCCTAGCAGCTACAAATAGGAGTGTAAATACTTGGTGCTAATGAGCTACTGCCCACAGCACAAGGCTAACAGTCCATACCAGGTGGTTGATCCTGCCTGGCTTCTGCCAAGGTCACTGAGTCATTTCAGGACTATCAAGAGATGGGGTTTTGTTTCACTTCTCACCAATATATAATCACAGAAAATGAAACGCATAAATCTGTCATTAACCTTCTTCTGGTGGAATACATCTTTTCCCTTGGCCAAGAAGTCTGCATGCAACAGTTGGTAGAAGAAGCTATGCTGAGAATAAACTAGGGCTAAATGTGATGGTATAAAAAGCATCTGTGAGAAGGGCATGAAAAGAAAGAATGGTTAAAGAACTGTAAGGGGAAGAGATGGCCTTGTCATCTCAGTGTAAGTGGTCTTACAGAGAGGTAGATGTAGGGAAGAGAAAGAGGTGGCTTGAAACAGGTGAGGTGTTCCTATAGTGTTCTAAATAGCTTTTTGTACAACATGCAGTAATAAAGTGCTGATTCTGAAAAGCATGTTGTTATGAGGTGAGGCAAAAGAACCGAAGTTTTCCCACAGCTTCTTAAAGAAACCCCAAAACCCAAAACTAAATACCAAGAAGAAGCCCACCAAAACCCCTTCTAATATTATGACCCCAGGACATCAAGACATATATGTCTTTCACAAAGTGGACTTGAAAGAACCAGGTCCCTATTTGACACTCCAATTTGAAACACAAAGTTGCTATAGCAGAAGGAGAGATGGCAGTGAGATCCATCATGCTTGGAGAGGAACTGAATGTTCTTTTGAGTTGCCATTGGAGTTGCAGGTACCAGATGTTCTTAACACAGTGGCCAGGTCAGCTTATCTTTGCATTCTTGGTTCTTAAGAGTAAAGAAGCTTTGATTCTTTAAAAATTGTCTCCATTAAGTCTTTCCACAAACAGGGAAGAAGTGCTCTCTTCCCTGTTTGTGGCTTTCTCTGTAGTAGGTTTCCACTCTGAAGGGTCATAGGAAGAGGCTCTTGGGAACCTTTGAGCCATTGTTGTCATGTTTTCCGTTAAAATTGTCTGGGGGCCTTCTAGAGTTTTGATAGACAGACAATTTTCACTTAAGTGAAGAATAACTTCTGGGCTTTTCCACACTTCCATGCTGTCTAGGGGGCATCATATAAGTTGTTTGCCTTTGAGGACTGGGTTGTTGTAGTACACAGTCTGTAATGCCAGAGGTATTTCTTTGTCTGGGTTGGCTGGCATGTTGAAATTGGGATTCTTACATGGGTGTTTGTGGTTATTTTTGTGATTTAAAAGCATGATTCAGACTTGCTCTTCACCTGCTGTTGATGATATCTACTTGAAAGGACTAGTGAAAGAATACTAGAAAAACAACTTGTCTTGTAACCAACTTGTCTTAAAATATCCAAGCCCTAGATTAAACAGAAACCTCAAAGCAAAGAAAGCTTGTGTGGTTGGGACTTCTCTTTATATTGAAGCATTTCATTTGTAAAATGTTTGGTATAATAATGTCAGTGTTTATGAAACAACAGTGCTTCTCATCAAGGAACTCTATTTTGAAGGACAGAGTAAGCATGATGCCTGTCAATCTGGAAGCTGAAACCAGATGATTGTGGAGACTGCAAGAGTTTACAAGTCAGCAGAACTCCACTGCAGTTAATGATTAACCAGGCAAGAGCTTTGCTCCAGCCAAAGGCGCTGGGACCAGGAGATGAATACATACGTTCAGCACAAAAGATCTATCGAGTTATGTTTTCTGTAATGCTTTCTGTTGGGATTGCACCATTCTTTTGCTGGCAGTCCCAAAAGGAGCCACTCTTCAAATGAGATCGGTGTTGTAACATTGCTCTCTGCAGGGTGAACTGTGCTCTCAAGACTGGGCTCCTACTTCCTTGAGGTTCTTTCCCACAGCAAGTGTGAATGAAAGTTGGGGTTTTCTTTATAGTGAGTTTTCTATGGTGGTATGATCTCTTATAGTGATGTGACAGAGCCATTTGTGACAGCCGATCTTTGTGGAGGTGAAAAAGGCTTTATTTTCCCCGTTTGTCCATGGGTAATGAGGGCAATAAAAACACTGATTCTGCCTTGGTTGGATACTCTGCTGTCAACAAACAATTTTAAGAAGGATCTTGCCCTTTCTGGTTTTCTTCCAGGGCTCCACCTCTGGTTTTCAGAAGATTGTCCTGCCTACCCTTTGCACTGAGGGGGTTCAAAGTGCACCCCACAGGACCCCTTTCCGTGCTGCAGTTACGTGAGGACAAGGATGATCAGTTGCCTGCTTTTATTGCTTGTGAATTGCTTGTCAGCAATTTCTAGATTCCTACAAATAGGAAGAAAATCTGCCAGTGTGAACTTGTTCTTGATAAAAGTTTACAGTCTGGCATTGAAAGTAGGTGTGGCTGTGGGTTTTAGGCAAGCTGCAGGCTTAGTTCTTCCTATCTTGCCTGGGACATCTTTCTATTGGAAGCAAGCGCAGCTCTTACAGTTACAATTCCTGTACACAGCAAGTGCAGACAGGGACCTTCAGCTGATATTGCAGGGCATCTAGTAAAGAGGCTTTAGTTCAATTTTTTATTAGTTAAAGTAGGCCAGCATTGTGAATTAGAGTTATTCAGTAGCTCTAACTTGATCTTCAAGGGATGTCACTAAGTTTTTGATTCAAGATGGATAAATTAGTGTGATGTATTTTGCTCTGTGAATTTGTGTGGGGTTTTTTTTCCCCTGCTGTGTAACTGAGGTATGTGTACAGATAAAACTTTTTGGCTTTTTGACTTCCAGCTTTTATTTGTCTTGATGCAGTGTGTGGGGATTGGGTGAGGAAGAATTTCTTAAAGTAGCTTGAAGACTCACTGCCTTAGGTCTTCCTTTTCCTCCAGCACAGTAGAGGAATAAGGGATGCCTCACTGGAACCTGGGGCAGTGGACCTATGAATAGCTGACCATATGGACTACATGGTTGTAGAGGTATGGGATTCATGCTGTTTTTCAGATGTGATCTGGTCTTGTGTGCTGGCTCCTTACTGTCATGGGGAATAACTATCTTCTTGTTGATGTTCTAATTTGCCTGGAGCCTTTTGGAGTGGTTAGGTTTAAAAACACTAATTTCAAAACAGTGAATTTCAAGAACTTCACACTGCTCATGGGGAGTATTTTTTTTTTTCCTTCTCTTAGTGTTGAAGAATTGCTTTTGCAGTGTGGATGGGATTTCTCCCAGAGAAATCAAGATCCCTGGCCAAATCATTGCCTGTATTTCTCTTAAAAATGCTGTGCAGTGTACTTCAGACTCAATGTCAGCTACTAAAGGTTTGAGCGCTCACTTGCAAGAGAAATGGGAGACTTTCTTATATCTCATGTAGAGGAAAGCCACCTTCTGATCCTTCTGAACTAGTATATTTGTGTTTTCCTGTAGCCCTTACAAAGATCACAGTGTGCTTAAAGCTGTGTTTCTTTTCCATATGATGGACCCAGCCTCTCCATCATAATCAGGACTGACAGTTTTGTAGGTCTTTCTGTTCATTTGATGAAGACCCAGAGGGGATTTGTGATTACTCATGTGAAACTGCTTTACCAGCAGTGTACTATTTTAATTCAGCTTGTGTTGTGTTGTCTGAAGGCTCCCAAAGAGAACCTGGAAATGGAGAAGTTGCACAGTTCACCCTGTAGGCAGTCCTGGTGGGAGGTGAAGCTTCCCATCGTGGGAGTCCCCTGAGGTTAGAGCTTGAGGAAGGCAGCTGTGGCAGTGAAAAAACTTAATTACCTACTGGATGCAGGCTCCAAGAACTACAGCAGTCTGTTGCTTGATGCCAATCATAGAGTTGAACCTATGAGTGCAGTTGCAGTGTGTGCAGTCAACGAGCAAGCAAATAGAGTAGCTTTCTTTTTTCCTGCTTTCTTCAATGCTCCTGGGGTTAAGGGAGGGGATGAAGGTTTCCCTGTGCTGTGTGATACAGCACACATGGGAATCCCAGTCTCTCCTCCTCCACTCTGCATGGGATCACCTGCTGTGCATGGGATGAGAGGTCTACCAGGAGAGCTCTAATGTCAATGGCTCTATTCTATTAATGTTTTTTTCTCTTTCCAGAGCAGCTGTTTTGAATTTTCCAGTTTTTGCTGTAATCTTTGAACAAGCTTTATTTATTATGAGAGAGACATTGTGGAAGTGTGTGGGGTGGAGTGAAGACACGCGTACACTTGAGTGTTGAGGGCAATTTTATTTCTGATTCCTGACCTGAAAACTGGGTTTAAACTTGTTGTTTGTCCACTGTTTGAACATGGTCCAGTGGTAGGAGGTTTCAATACATTTCTTCTTTGCAAATCATCAACGTCACCTCTTCCAGTAAAGGAAAGAATTTGAGAGAATAGCTTCCAAGAGTAATAGCCTTCTCAGCCCTGTGCAATGCACAGGCTCCAACCAAAAAGTTCCAAGGAAAATATTCAGAAAAGGGGAAGTTGTCTAGCTGTAATTCCTGATGGTTTTGTATTTAACCTATTTGGCTTTTCCAGAGAGGTCAGTACATGCTTTTTTTTAAGATAGACATGCAGCCATCCTGGAGGTAATAACTATGTAGATTATCTTAATCTGAGCATAGGTTAGAGAAATTAAGAAAATGTCTCTTACCAAGTTTGTATTCGTGATGCTTTGTAGTTTGCCTTTGTTGCCACTATCTCTACCTGAAAACACATTTGGAAACATTGGAGGCTGTTTCTAGGTACCCTGTTTTCTACTTGAATCTACCTCCTGGTCTGTAGAAAGAGTTGGGTGCCTTAAGCAGTGCTTGAAAGGTTTAAAGGAGGATGCTGAGCTAAAAAACATCATGAAGTTGGTAGGGTTGGGGATTTTAGTGGTGTCTGAGTTTATTTTCCTTTGAAAACCACTGGGACAGCAGTGTCTTGCCCATTTTAAGAGTGAACGTTTAAGAGGGATTGATGTGCTTTAAACTGCAAAGATTCTTTTGAAAAATTAGGTTATCTTAACCATCCTCTCCAGTGCTGCAATTAGTAGTTGTGATGAGGAATGTGTGCTGTGATTAAACGTGTACTCCCACAGTTAGAGACAGCATGTAGTTCCTGAGAGGAAGAACTCTTGCTGTGGTAATCCTTCTGGACAATTCTCCTAACTAAAGGAATTCTCATCTCTGTGTTTTCTGTGGCTTTGAGGGTGAGGACATTAAAAAACCCTCAAGGTATGACTAGATGCAAAAGTTCTTACAAATAGAAACAAACTTGTTTTGGATTGTAAAACTGAGACTTAATTTTCCTATTCCTTCATTTTTTCCTTCAAAATAGAAAAATGACCGAAGGAAATCAAGGGCCAAACTGCTTCAAGTGAGTTGAGAGTTAGGCAAGGATAAAGTGGTGGGTTTTATCTTTTGGATTCCTTAGCACTGTCCAAAGTTGCCTTCTCCTTGTGCTTCAATTATTTTGCACTAGAATGAAGACTCATTTTTGTCCCTTTCCCTTATATCAACAAATCATTTTGTGAGAGCCAGTATGTTTTAGCTTGTCTATTGTAATTTAGGTTCTATAATAGGAGTTTGGTTTAATGTTCATGTAATAGCTTACTTGCACGACGATTGCAACTTTCTTTAGAGTGACAGTCACTCCAGTGACTCAGATTTTGTTGCTCTTACCCTGAATTCCTTGGCTATCAATGTCTTTAGTGTTTTCACTCTCCTTTTTCAGATCAATGTGTAGTTCTCCTGGCACTATTTGTTGGCATTAGATGAGGAAAAACAGAAAGAGACTAGGCAACAGATGAGATGAGGCCTAGGCAACTAGGCAATTGTGTGGAGACAGTTAAGGTGAATGTCCCATGGTTAGTGTTCTGGTCTGGGCATCTTTATGGCTACTAAAATTGCTACTGTAGAGTTCATTGTTGGGTGCTTTCTAACATCTTACTGACACGGAGGGGTTTGGTCTGTTTTTTCCTTACTGTGTCAGAGATGCCTTTTATCCTGTGCTGCTTGGCTTTTGTTTTCAGACAGTTTAAAACTAATGTCCAATTTAGGATTAATTGTGTGCTAAATACTTTTCTGTTTTTCTGGGCTTAAAACCTAGTAGGCAAGTCTTTAAGTGGCAAATCTATTAGTGCTTAAATTCCCAGTGTTGAGGGATATGCAGGTGCCTGTCTTTTATTGTTATTGGTGTCAAGGTGATAACCCAAGTATGATTAAATCTGTTGGCTCTCTCAAGAACCAGGAAGTCTTGAGCTCTTATTCCTGGTGCCACTGGAAAGTTGTTTTTGCACCATGGACAGGTCAGTTATAGCAGAGGGTAGCACTGCACTGTTCCTTATTGCCACTTATTCCAAAGAATCTTGAGCAAGCTGACTAAGGGGGATGCAGTGACACAGAGCCAAGTCTGCTTTCACTGCTGGTGCATCCCATTCATTTGGGATGAAAAGGATGGTTTTGTTGGACTCTTGCCTTATTCCACGTGTGATGTGATGTGGGGAAAGTGCAGCCCACCAGGTATTTGTCAACTATTAAGGAGGTGGGCGAGACTAGTCCTTGTGATGGTCCAGCTCTGCTCTAGGGTGGTGCAAGCAGTCTCTTCCATATGCCACTCAGTGTGTCCTGCTTTTTCTGAGAGTATTGGCAGACACTGTGCTCTGTGACTGCTCTGGTGGTTGTTCCCTAAGGTGGAGTTGCCTCCCTGATACAGAATTGAAAGGACCAGTGTCCTGATGGTACCATTATCACTCTGTCTCTCTGTGCTTCTGTTAATGACTGATGTCTGGTTAAAGTGTCTGTTAGTGCAGGAGCTTGATGTTGATTCATAATCCAGGGCACCATTTTTGCTGGCATGAAGAGATGTGCTGTGCTTGTGATCATAATGACCTGGCTCTTTATTGTTTTCTTTGGCATAGGAGATAGGAACAAGAGGGAGGAGCTGAGAATTTTCCTGCTTGTCCCATTCAGAAAATGGATGTGACTGAGACAGTGAAGGTGTGATCTGTTTTCTCATCCCTGTCCCAGGAGTTAGACTTGTGCAGGGAAGGTGGGGTCAGAGACTAGTTCATTCTTCTTCCTTTGACTGACTAAATGAAAAGGTGAATGAATGGTACCCTTCAGTAAAGTGTGAATTCAGAAGTCTCATTAAAAAAATGCTACCAAAAGTAGCAGAAGTAGATTTCTAGTTTTAGATAAAATTATTTTTCCTTAATTTTAATTCTTTGTGTTGGAACAGGGAGCTGAAGGGAGTGATGGTGTCACTAGGTAGGGCAGCCTTTGCAGGGAAGGAGATGAGAGTGTTGCAACCTTTGAGTTGTTAACCTTTTGAAGTGGCATGGAGTAAATGTCTCATTACCCTTGCCTCAGCACAGGCACGTTTTATCTGTGACATACCAAGCAAATTGCCTTTTGCCTCAGAGATGGTGCAGGGCTGTTAAACCTGTTTGGCTTCGAAGCAGTCATTCTGTGGATTCTTTTTATCTGCCCCTGTGAGTGTCAGGAGGCCTGCAGAGGCCACCCTCCTCTTCCATGTCTGAAGTGTGCTCTGCTGGACCAGCACTTAAGGCAAAAGCTCCTGTGTTGGGTGAGGGCTTTTAGTAAATGCTTTCAAAAATAGCGATAGATTGTTCCTCCAGGTTCAGGTGAGGGAGCTGCAATGCCTGCAGGGAGATCTGCAGCCACAGTTAGACAAAGCACTGTCTGCTTTGCTCAAGTATGATGTTTGAGGATCTAACTAGAGAACTTGAATGTTAAGCTAGTTTGCACTTTGATTTTTAAATTTGATGCTAAATTCTGGTATCCAGTTGTCACCTGTTTTTTATTTTCCCTATCAGAATAAGCTGTTTTAAACATAAATGACTACCTGCATTAGTGTCCATCGAAGCGTTAACTTCAACATGAAGAAACAATTGATCTGCATCATGATCACTGCCAAAATGCATCTCTGGGTATGTTTCTTGGTATGTCACATGTCTGTAGCAGGTGGCAATTATACTGAACAAAGCTGTGAGCTTTTCTGTTTGCTTTTTTTTTTCTCCCAGCTATTGCAAACTCCTGTGAAAGTGCTGAGACAAGCCTGTGTATAGGGGTGATTGAGGAGAATCCAAAAGCCCTGGGAAGAGAGGGAAAGTGAGAAAACTGCAATTGTTCGGTGCATGGGAGAACTTTAAAGCATAAAATACAGAAAATGAAAACTATCCTAAAAAGAAGAGTAAAACCTACTGATGAGAGTAATCCTGAAAGTGTCTGACCTCCCTCTGCTGCACTTGTCACATTCCCGCGTTGCTGTCTGTGCTTGTATGTGTTTTTGGCTCATCTCTGTGGTCCATTTAATGTTACCAAAACAGGTGCCACATAGTCATAAGCAAAAGAGCTTTCTTCTTACTATTCCGCCAAAGGATATGACTCATTGCTGAAGAGATGGTTCATTTAGCAGAGCAACTAAACTAAAAGTATGGGAAATTTTCTGGGTTTCCACTGATAACTCTTCCCTTTGGATATTTTCTGTGTTATGGATGCAACTTTTGACTGTGGGCATTGGTCTGTTAGGAATTGACTTGTGCTAAGTTTCATGTGTATGAATCTCATAACACAGGTGACTACTTGATAGTGGAAGTTGAGCTAGATTTGAACTTGTAGAGGGTTATTGACTTGATCTTTTAATCTGTCAGCTCATTCTTCACTTCTGTGTTTGGATGTTGCGGTATTGAGATGTTTTTGGAAAGAGTACTGGGAAAACTTGCAAACATTTTTCAAACAAAAGATGGTTTGTCTTCATGACTGGGAGGGTTCCTTTGGACACTTGCTCTGAATTTTTTTTTGTTGTTGTTTGGAAAACTGAAGTTCTTAGAAGTTAGATGGCCTTGGCTTTCTTTGTTCTTTCTTCTGTCTCAGACATCTATATCAGCTCTCTCACCGAGCTCTGTATCTGACTTGGCTTTTCTGTGGATGCCTGGAGGCCTTGGCTCACATTCTCAAGAGTGTCCACTGGTTCAAGAAGCCATTGCTGCTATCAAATTACCTTGACAGCTGTTGTCCCATTTCATATTTGCCATCCCCTCCCCCTGGCTCCCTTGTGATTTTTGGCAGAAGCTGTGGCTATTGAGCAATAAAACTTGGATCTGAGAATCCTGTTGCTGGTGGGAAAATGAAGTGAGAGCATACTAGTTAATGCCTTACAACTTGACTTCTTGCTGATGTATAATCAGTAGCATCTTTATTTGAAAACAAAACCTACCACTAGCTACTCTGTTTGTGGATTGAGTGGATGGTTCATTTACTGCTCATCTGGAGTTGAGCCACAGGTGCTGGTCTCTTAAAATAGCACACTCTATACCAAGATATTTATGACCAGACAAGCTCCTGAAGTCCTTGACAAGTACCTATGCCTAAGGACTGCAGAACTAGGATGTTCATGTTAATAGAAGTAATCTGTAAGGGCATGATCAACTTCATCTTCATCTTAGTTTTATCAATGATCCTGGAACAGAGCTCCTGTGATGCTATTTGGTAGATATTAAAGATGACCCTATATGGTCTTGCTTGGGCTTGAGTTAATAGTAGAGATAACATTTGTGAGCTCTCCTCTTGTGTGTGTTTGGGGATTTAATTATCATTCTTTTAAATGCAACATGAAACACTTTTGACAACTGACAGAAATGGTGATGATCTCGGGGCCAACCATCATAAAAGAGCTGCCATCTCTGTATACCTCTCCTTTCAAGATGTTTTGTGTTTCTTTTGTCAGTTGTTTGAAAAGTTGGCTGATGCATGGCATGCTTTAATCTGTACTGATCATTCCTCTTGTCCCTGTTGGAACATGTCAGCAACTAAATTTTGTGTAACATACTGGCAAAATTAGGAAGGAAGGAGCAGATCTTAATTGGAAAGGTGACTGACAGAAAACAATTAATGTATCCGGAATGCTCAGTTGAGAGGAACACATATATAGGAAAAACATACGAAAAATTCTTTTACTTGAAATGTGTTTGATTTACTTGCTGATAACATCAGTGTGAAATGTAATGCTTGTAACAGGCTGGATCAGACCAGCCTTAGCGCTTGTCTTACAGCTCCTAAATTGCTGTGCCAAAAGTAGGAAGACTCGACTCCTACTGAAACACATGCTGCCCTGTTTTGTTTGTGTCTGGGGAGAAGGGGACTTTAAACAGTTGGTGGATGGCTCTGCTGTGTATGAGTGAAATCATGAATTTGAAGTGGCTGTAAATTTGAGGGCTGGGGCCTTGGGGCTCCATCACGGTCGGAGCTGGTGGATTGTGGCACATGTGGTCTCAGCATCTCACATGCTGTGGAGTCCTTTTGGGTCTGAAGAACGGCTGGGGTTGTAGTGGGTTCAGCTGTGAAGTCAAGGCGGGAAATTCAGAAAGCAAGGGGTCAAAGAAAATGTCCTCTGACTTTGGAAGATCACAATTACATCAACACCCTCTGGAAAAGAAATAGAAGTAAAATAGAGAATGGATTACACCTAAATGAAAAAAGCATGAAGCTGTAATGTTTGAGTTGCAGGGTGGGATGCATAGGTTTTCTGTTGACTTGTGGGGAAATAACATTTTACTGACTATCCTTTTCCCCCCCCGAGCGAAAACAAACACTCATAACACCAGAGTTTGGCGCAAAACTTGATTTATGCAGGGTTGGTTTGTTTGTTTGGTTTTTTTCTTTTTCTTTTTAAGGAAAAAGGTGGCAATTTATCCTCTCTGCCCCACATTCCTTGCTATCCTGGCATTTTACATGGGTTTAAACAAGGTGCTCCTTGGCCTGATCTCTCCATGGAGATTTCAGAAAGCGCTGGAAGGCTTGAGCTTCCTGCGATCCCTGGCATGTCTTCCCTTACGCAGCTACGGTTATTGTAGCAGTAGGGGACTTGTTAGTTTTCCAAGTGCAGTTCCCAGTGAACGTGTCCGCTCTGCAGTGTAGACTCCTGCATGTTCAGTATTAAAATAGTTCTATAGCTTTCAGGCATCTTGCATTTCAAATATGGGTGGAGAAGCAAGTGTTGGCCTTTAAGGCAGGGGTTTCAGAGCTTTCTGATATCAAAGGCCATGTTGACAACTTGGCAAGCGCTTGTGGGCCCAAGTGTGTTAGATCTTTAGGATAGGATCTGACTTGCTGCAGGCATTGGGAAGGATGTTTTGCATTGTTTAAATGTATTGTCAGGTGTGTTACGTCTTTTCTCTGCAGTGTGGCTGCTGAAGTGTCTCCTCCTTTTCTGCTAGGCTTGCCTCAATTTCCCAGCAGCCAGAGATGGGGTTAATTTGCTCTTAGAGTCCACTCCAGCTTGCCTCTTGCTGTTCAGTCTCTTCTCCCTAAACCTGTGCCTGTAGGGAATCCCATCTCTGCAGCCCTCAGCTGTAGCAGCTCACACGGTGGCTGGGGAGGGTGGAAGGGAACATTTGGGGAAGGTGTTCAGCTCGGCTGGCAGGTTACAAGGTGGGAGGATGCATCTCAGCTGTGAGCCCTTTGCAGCCCTCTCCTGGGTGTGGGAAGCAGGTAGGGTCCTGCAAACTTTGGAAAGCAGCCGGTTCTGGCAGGGCAGAGCTTGTCTATCCTGGTCAAGGTCTCAGAGGTCTTCCCAGGTTACTTGCTGCTTGTTGACTGTTTGAAATACCAGCATGTGTCGCTTCCGCTCTGCTCTTGTGCTTTCCAGCCTCGCTGAACTGCAGCTCTGCCTCCTTGTGTTGGGTGCATCAGCTGCCTTGGTTTGCTGTGGGATTTGAGTATCTTTGGGTGCTAGACAAACACCTGACCAGTGCTTAACGCACTGTGCTCGCATCTATAAGAATGTTAATTTTCACTTCCTTTGTGAGGCAAGTGAAGTGCAGAGGACAGTGCAACAACACAGTGCAGAAAGATAAATGCAGTGCATACAGACATACCAAAACTTTTCTTACCTCAGCCCTGTTGCAGCCAGTGTAGCTTTGAGGTATGGAGTGCAACCAAGCTAGTTGTTTGAATCCTTGTCTGGCTCATGGATACAGCCTGGGTCCCGCTTTGAGCTCTGGCTGCATGGCTGGCTGGAAGGAGCAAAGCTGGCACGGATGTTTCAGCTTTTAAATGCAGTCACAGGTTTTGGTCTGAGGTGGAAAGGTACTTTAAGAGCTACATTGTTTTGCATGAAAGACTAAACAACAAATCTGTAGCACTGTGGAGGAGAAGCCAGTTTTCCTAACTCCTGGTCATGTGCTTTCACCACAAAGACCCCATTTCTTCTTTTACTTAACTGAAGAATTCCATTAGATCAAAAGCTAGTTAAGGAAAATAGAGCCCCATGTGGTCCTGTGTGGTTACTTAGGCAAGCGCTATTTTTAGGAATCCCAATTGAGTAAGCCCTGGCTCTTACTGCTGTTAAAATCCATGGAAGTAAAATTAAAACTTTCAGCTTCTCATCTCAGCCGCATGTAGGCCACTAGGCCCCAGCCATCTGGGGTTTTTTTATCCCTCACTTTGTGCCTCCCCCAGCACATTCCCTACCTTGTGGGAATTTTTACCTTTCCAAGTGAGAGTTAATCAGTTCGTTGCGCGTGGGAGATTTGGAATAAGGCAGGTAGGAAGTAATGAGTTGTTCCCAAGTTGTTACTGTTCTTAATGAGCTCATGCCCTCCTGTCCAACAGTTCAGCCTCTCTGCTCAACTTCTCCTGACTTCTGCTTTTGTGTCCCAGTTTCGTTTGTCTACAGATGCTTCTCACCCTACCACAAGCAGAGAGCTCAGCCTCACAAAATGTGACCTGTTTGCAATTCTTTCTTTGTGGTGCTGATGAGGAATGTTCTTTTTCTTCACTAAGTTTTATACACAGACCTGCTTGACTGGCCTGATAACTTTTGGGATGGTGGGTGATAATAGAAGTAATAGATTTTGATCTTGTATAAAAATGTAAGAACACAGTTTTTTTTCTGGAAACAGTTGCCTGATGATGACCAGATACCTCTCCATGACTTCAGGACCCAGCTTGCAACATGCAGAGGTTTCATTGGTTATTTTTGTATTTTTCTGCGCAGAAAAGCGACAGAGAGGTAAGGCAGGAAAAGAAGCTAAATGCTGAGGAAGCTTTGCGAGCATGGCTCCAGGGGAAGCCTGCTGAATCTTATTGTGCTGGCTGAAAAGGCTGAAAACTGCAAGCAGTACTGTATCTGATTAATGTTGTTTGCACAAATTACTTTTCCATATTTTTTTTTATTTAAGAAATGTGAGGAAAACACTCTGTCACAATTCTAAGGCTCTTATTAAGAGCCTGGAGATTTAGCTAAAGGACTTGATTCAGAAGTGAGAGTGAAAAGTGTTTGGAGTTTGAGATGACTCTGTGTTGCCTGATAATTTTCTTCAGGTTGCATGATTTCTGTTTGGAGAACCCTTTATTTAAAAATAACAGCAATAGCAACAAAAAAGCTTCTGAAGTTTTGTGTCAGGGCTAAATTCACTGCATTACTGGCCTGTGTAGAGAAGACATAGCAATACTCTGTGAAAAATTTGGGATCCTTTTAAATGCTGAGCAAGTAACTGCTGACCTTTTAAGCTTGGTTGATGTTAGCTATTTGCTAATGTTTCATGTCAGGACAGGAAATTAGTCCGGGATGATATTTGTCTGTGCTAGTATAAATGCAGTTAGGTGGGCAAAGTTTTCATAATGCTTCTGTTTTCTTCTTTTAGAGACCTGGATTGAGTTTGGCCAGCAAAAGAGTGATTTCACTGACACAAATTGCATGATCCCTTGATAGCTCCAGGTAGATGTGATGTGTACAGAAGCCAGTGACTTGAACTGAAGCAATGCCCTAAAACAGCACTGAAAAGTATTAGTCTTGGAACAGTTGTGAACCAAAACATCCTTGATTGTGCTAACAGTATGGCATGTACAGACCTGTACTGCTATGTCCTGGGCAGTATGGATGCAACTGTGTCAATAGATAAGGCTCAGGGATATTTAGCATGTATTTAAAGATCTGCTGGCTAAATGATTCCTCTTCCATTTGTGTGTCATCAGCTCTTGTCTATAGTCGTGACAGTCGATCACTTCCATAGAGCAAGAAGGTCTTCGGATCAGGATGTGAAATCCTCACATGCAGAAGAGTCGTTCTTGTGATTGTTGGGAATTGTACTTGTGTCTCCCTTTCCTGCTGGGAACCTATGGTCTGTCCCAGGACACTGGCTTCCCACTGTTTGCTTCATGTCCTGTAATTCTTATTATAATACTCTCATTTATAAAACTCTTCTACCTAAACTCAGCTTTTTGCTGAGCATTTGTTCACAGAACCCTCAAAAGGAGGATGTGGTTAACTGTTCCTCAGGGCTAGAGTTGTTTTCTGTCTGGACAATTTGGGGGCTTTGTGGCTCCCATTACAGAATGGAAATGCAAGTAAATAATCCTCAATTCTTTGAAAAATGTGGAATAGTTAACACTTAACTGTCCTTCGCATGGACTGGGGATCAGAACAGCATCAGTATGTGAACTACTGCAAAGATCAGCTGTAGAAAGCTATAGGACTGGGAGCCAGGAATTTTTGTCATAAAATATTGATTGCTTTCCTTGCGGAAAAGGAAATTGAGATAATGTGTTGTTACTGCATAGTCTCCTTGCTGCAGCTTTGCTAAAGAACAGACCACTGCCACACCACAGAATGGAATGAAGGGATGTGATGTCCTATGGTGACAGTCACTGAACTGACTAGCAAGATATGACATCGAGTAAGATGAACATGCATAATATTTTTCACTTTTGTCCTTGCAACTGGAGATGAAAAACATGCATTCTGATGTTTTCAGTCTGTCAAACAAACTAGTTTGGTAAATGCACCTCTACCCCTGCCCCCAGTCTCACACTTTCTGGGTGACACTGCAATGGATGACTTTGCTGGCTAACTGCAAATCAGTTTTGTTGTGTGCTTTGCTTCCCTCCCCAGTATAGTTTCCCTAATAGTACTTTCCAGTGATTTGATTTTTTTTTTTTCCCAATTATTCTAACCCTATCCAAACCCTATATTTTTTGTGTTGGCCTTGGGTGTGTTTTCACCTTAAAATCCTATTGGGATATGGGATGAGCTAGGTATTTGCTGTAGGGTGTCTTTACTTTTAAAAAAGATCCTATTGTAAGGACTTGTCTCTTGCAAGAGACAAGTGAGAACTGCATTTTCAGAGCAGTTAAATCCCAATGGTGTTTTAAATTGTTTTCTTTTGACAGAAGTTTTTGTTTGGGGTTTTTCGCCTTTTTTTTCCTAAGAAGCAGCTGTGGAGTATTACCACGTTGTGTTTCGGCACATTCAAAGTAGAATGGATGCAAAAGGTGACTGAATACAGATGCTTGGGAGCAGTGGTGTTCATTCTGCGTGGTATTTGATTCCAACCAAAGTGACTGAAGAGGGTTAGTTAGTCCCCAAAGAGTTGCCTTTAAATAATGGCTGATAGTTTGACTAATCTCACTTTGCTGTAGTCCTTTGTTTCCCTGCTAAGTGACTGTGATGCTTCTGAGAGTTTCAGGGGTGTGAGAAGGTGTGCAGTAAAAGGGCACTGTAAGAAGCTGGCAAAGAGCAGTTCAGCTGCAGGAGTTTAGCTCTTGCACAGCCTCTTATTGGGTAAAGCACCTGCAGGTCATATTCCCCAGCAGAGGAAGTAGTGCATATTAAACAGAGAGGACTGTGTTGAAAAGGACAACATTAAAAAAAGATAGCCTTGCTTTGCTGTGTGCAGGGAGAGCTGACTCACACCAGCCTGCTTTGGGTAGAGCAGTTGGAAAACTGTGTCACTTCAGCCCAAGAGAACTGTAAGAACAGAGGGGTGGTAATATATTAAAATTACATCAAAGGCTCTGAGAAATTTTAATGAGATCAGCCCCATATTTATATTCATGGTTAGGAACAGAAATAACTGAATCATGTCATGGAAATATTCTGGAATGAGGAGATGTAACAGCCAAGGCTGTCTCTAAGCTGGTCAAAGGATTTGTTAACTCCAGACAGGCTGCTTCACTTTAGGGTATTGAAAACTTGCAGACAGAGTGTTTAGGCAGAGCAGAGACCTGGTGAGGGTCCCAAAAAGCGAAAATCAGGTGAGCATGGCAGAGTGCTTTTTTCATCATCAGCAGGGCTATACCATCACTTTAACCTTATGTCTCTCTATTAGTCTGGACTTCCAGATCGAATGGATGGATCCAGTGGGCTGGAGGTAATTCTGGGGGTGGTTCGGCCCCAGCTCTCCCTGCCAGGCTGCTGCAGTGGTAGCTCACCTCAGCAGGACTCTACTGCTCCCAGGGCAGCTCTCAGCTCGGGTTTTCCTTTGCAGATAATCAAAGGTACTGCAGTGGAGGGCACTGCCAGTTGTTTCAAGGCTTAAATTTTCTAGGGTGCTCCATATTGCAGGGGAATTGGTACTTTTGTTGCAGTCCCCAGAGGGTGTCAGGGACAATTGCCAGCTTACCATCTTTTCTTGTCTTCCTTCCCCCAGTTTAGCTCTCAGCAGAGCTCAGGGACTGTTGGTACTCATGCACCTGTGGCATGTTCAGGGTGCTCCAGGAGGTCTGTCACTGAGCTGAGGGTGTAGAGCTTTATGTTCCTGTGTCACCAGACATTTCCTAATGGTTGGGTTTGAGAAGATTTCTGCACATTCCCTTCCTTTTCTGTGCTCTCCTGGGGCCGTGTATGCCAGTGCTAGTGCTGCATGCACTGGGTATTTGAGTAAGTAGGAACCTAAATGTCTTCTCCGAGCTTTGCTGAAGGAAAGAAATGTATTTTTTAAATGGCATACTTTTTTTTTAATTCACTTTGCCCCAAATGAAAGGAAACGTTACTCTGCTGGTCTGAGGTTTGTTGAAGGGCTACTGCGTGTGTGTGGCTGTGATAGGGATGAACAGACCTGCTTTCGGCTCCAGCCGAAGGTTACTCTGCAGCTTGTGGGAATTATCTTTGTACAGCATTTCAGTGGCAGCAAAGGCTTTAGGCACTGGAGCTTGGGTCCTGCATGTAGTTTTGGGGAAATACATCAGCTCCCATTGGACAGGATGGTGGATGCATCCCAGAAGAAGCAGGGAAGCCACAGACTGAATCAGCTAGGAATGCATTTGGCAATACGTTTGCACCTCCCAAATGAGTATTGAGACAGTGGTAGCTTGCAAAGATGTAGATGTTAGGCTGAAGCAGTCTAGTCTTCCCATTTTTAAGCAAGGCAAGAGATATAAGAAATAGAGACCATGCAAAGTGGGAACCACTTCCATTTTCTGGGTGACTAAGCTAGGGAACCTTGAGGAAGATTACTTCTTAGGAAGAGTTTCTAAGGTCCTATTTGGAGATAAGAAATGTTCAGTTCTTTCTCTAGCATCACATTATTGCCATTCCACTGATTTTTAGAGTTGAGCCTCCACAGTACCTAAAAAACTGTATCTCTTTTCAGTAGCTAATAATATTCTTAGAAGATTTACTTGATTTTTCTGCTTCGGTCTGAAACATTCTTCCTCTTCCCTTTAGCCACATAACATCTGCCATACTAACATTGTTTGTATTTTCTCCAGAGCGAATTATTTTCTGAAACTCAGGAGAGGCACAGGAGATTTGCATGTAGTGGAAAAGTCCTTTTATAAATAAATAGAGAAGTTACATTCAAATAGTCCTTTAGAACTTTGATATTTTTTTTTTTAGATGTTAAGAAGATGGATATAATTTAATGTAGGGGAACAGAGGTTAATATAGCCTTTCAACAAGTAGATAGCCACAGAGAATGCAAAAAATTGTCTTTAGCCTTGTTTAAGTCAATGGACAAAGCCTGAATTTTTTTTTTCCCCCCTCACTTTTGGGCAGGTATCACTTAGGATTGGTGAATTCTAAAAGCGATGTAAAGATATCCTGTCTTTCAAGTAACTGCTCATGGAATAATGCTGCTATTCTTCCAACAGGCAAATTGCTTAGAAAATTAGGTTAACCAAATATTAAAAGTTAGTATTATTCTCTGATGCTTCACAGTGTAACCTTGACTGTCTGTATCCACCATAAACTTAAGGTTCACTCGCTTTTAAGGTCTCATAGACTTAATCTTGTGTGCCTGATACTGGTACTTTCCTTCCTTTGTGCATATGGCATGTTAGGAAGGCATGAGACAATTCCCTGATCTTTCTCATGCCATAAGCAATACCTGATGTTGGTCTTGCTCTGCTTTGTAATGGCTAACATTATACACTGAGTTATACTATACTGAGCTCTGTATTGCCCAGGGGAGGGCCCGTGATACCTGTCTGTTGCCTATGGTGAAGCATTTAGGTCAGAGTAAAAAGAATAAATGACAGACACTCTGCCAGAGAATGAGTAAAGATGGGGAGAGAGGGAGGAGGCTTTTTGAAATGTGGCTTGGCTCCAAGTTCTACGAATCTTTTCCCATGGACTTGAAGTGAGCAGTGCATTCTGAAGTGGGTTTGGTACTAAGATGTTTTTGTGGAGCAGTGTTAGCCCAGGTCCTGGTCCTGGTCTTGTACATGACCACAGAAGAGGATTCCCTCTGAGGACTGGATTTTCTTTCCTTTGCCTCCTTCAGATGCAGACACTTAGACATCATAGTCTGACCCTGAAACATTAATCTGCCTTGCATCAGAGAGGAGATGCTTTTCAATTTCAAAAATGCTTTAATTGCTTTCCATATTGTCCTTTTCTGGCTGAAATTGAACATTGAAATGTATGACTGCCAAAGATTGAGTCTCTGGACTCTTTAAAGTAGAGCATGAAGGTTTTCTTCATACTGAAAATACTATGTTACACTTTGATAGAGCATAATAAAATGTGACTGTCTGAAATGAGCAGTTGCTTCATTGTGCATGACAGAGCAAATAAATTTTCCTCCCTTTGCTTTTCCTCTTGGGAGATAACATGCCAAAATAGTCAGTACCCTGTACTATGAATGTTTAGGGATAGACAAATTGTTCACTGAACTTAGTGGGTTTTTTCCTTTCTATTTTTTTTCGCTCCTCCAGTAATGGCTTAAATAATTTTACATTTGGAAGTCCTAGCATCAGATTTCAGATATCCTAAAAATGTGTGTCAGTTTACTGCCTCAGTAAAAGATTTTTATTGGCTTTTCTTTTCCTGTTGTCTCAAATGGTTTTTTGCATCTTGGAATCAAATAGTAAGTGTGGCTGTTCTTAAAGGTTTAAGGTTGCTGTAGGGAAGGTTTGGCACAGCTATGTATGTTCTGTCCATAAAGAATATCTTCTGGAAAACACAAGTCTTCCTCGTTTTCTAACATTATCATTACAGGATTACACTGTGATATGGATTATTGAAAGTGTTGTGGTGAACTGGCAAACATACCATCCCTCAGTAAGAGAGAAATGAGATACAGATCATTTCAATCTGTCAAGTTTTGTGCTGTAGAAAGAGTAATGCAATCTAACATGAGTCACAGCAAGTTGTAAACAGAGGTAATTCAAGTACAGAAGCTATCAAGGCATGTCGAAGAAACCAGGAAAAGTACTGGGCTTTGTGGATGTGCCGGGATATGGTGAGGAGCATTTTTTTCAAGTGGTGCTGTTTGGTTTTCTGTGTACTCCGGCATACTAGAAGAGGTGTCAGGTTTTCAGGAAAGGTTGAGTGCTTGGTATTTGGAAGACTGCTCTCTGTGAGGATTGGTTTAACAACCAAAATAACATCTGAAAAATATGAGCCATAGGATGAGAAGGGACATTCTTGAAATCTGAGAAGTTAACTTGGCCGGTGTTACAGCTACCTGCCTGTGTAACTCTGGCTGGCTGGCGTTTTGGGTGTTGTGTTTTTGTTTTGGTTTGGTTTTCTTTCCTTCACTTCCTAAAATAGCCCTGCTTCTGCTGTTGAAAAAGATGAAATCATAAATCTTCCTCACAAACAACTTTTTGCTTTGTCTGTGGTGGACAACAGTTTGATTGCAGCACAAAGATAGAGAAATGTCCTGAAATTCTCAGAACTGATTATTGAATAAAGAAGGTTATTAAATAAAACTTTGGGTTATGAGAAGGTAGAAGGTAAAAGCTGACTGTTTGACTAACTGTCACATAGCTACTGAAAAAAGTTCCTATTTAGCAGTAACTTTTTTAGATGGCCAAAATGCCCCTGTTTATGCCTGCAGCTGTCAGATTTGTAATAATGATATTAGAACCAGATGTGTCACAGATACTGGTACCTTAGAGTAACACATTCAAGGCTTTGTCATGGATTCCTCTGTAAGACATTTTGCACAACTGAAAGTGAAAGTACTACATAGGAGATGATGGACAAAGGGGTTTTTTTGATGTGTCAGTCGCTCTGGGTTTTGATGTGCATTTGCAACAGATCCACACCTGAAGGTAGAGCCACTAGTGAGCTGCAAGCACAAAACAGACTGGTGGTTATGCTGTGTTTAATCTGTGCTGGCTCTCTGGGCCTGGTAGGCTGCAGGATGCTGTTGGCTCTCTGAGGAAGCCGAATTTCAAAGAAAGCTTGGAGGCTCTGTGAAGCCTTCAGCCTGAATGATGCATACTTAATAAAGAGATTAAACCAACCAGGCTTTAAGGACTAGAATGTGGTGTGTTATAATGATGCTGCATATTGTAGTATTATTAAATCTGCTGAAAAGGGGCAAAGTGAATCATGCAGGAGTTGGAGTTTGAGCTGTCTTAGTAAAAATGTCTCTTGAACACTGTCTTGTTGGTCTTTAGATGGTTGACTTGCTAAATGTGTTAAATGACAGCATTTCAGTCACACACTGTTTTTCCTAGATTGAGGTAAGGCGGGAGGCATCACTTGGTTTTCTTGGTGTATGAGGCTTCATACAGACCCTTTACAGATGAAAATGAAAACATGCCTAAACATGAGATGGAAAGATGTTACAGAATGTGACATCTTTTTAGTGATGCCTTTGTGGTCAAAATAGCAACAGCCAGTGGTGCAGCAAAGGACAATCTCTGCTACCTCCACAAAACTGAAAAACTGAGACATCAGTCAAGTGACTTATCTCAACATAAAGCGTACTTTAAAAAGCTTCCACTTTCCCAGGTTATTGCCAAATGTCTGTTTCGAGACATCTGAAGCCAGCAACACTGCAGGAATGGGCTATGAACGAATTAGTCCAAAGGTATGGCAATGCTTGCATGTGTACTGTCCAGTCAGGATGATGGTATTCTGGTCTCCCTTTGTGGTGCTTGGTCCTTCTAACCCAGTTGGAAGATTCCTGGTGGAAAGAGATCCTAGTGGTGGCACCCACTACCCTGTCTGTTCAGTTAGCTTATCAATGTAATCTTTCAA
Organism: Dasyornis broadbenti; assembly: GCA_013397935.1. Taxonomy (NCBI): domain Eukaryota; kingdom Metazoa; phylum Chordata; class Aves; order Passeriformes; family Dasyornithidae; genus Dasyornis; species Dasyornis broadbenti. The sequence goes on from VZRN01000806.1 coordinate 1,199,148, forward strand.
TGTTGCCTTCACTGGGGGGGGGACCAGTACAGCATGAGGATAAAAGCTGCTCTCCATTTGTTTTATCTGTAGCCATTAATTAGAAACTGACGAAAGAAACGGACTTTGTTTCAAGGCTGATTCATTCTTCTTCATAATTCAGGCATCCTGAATACAGAAAACACTGCTGCTCCAGTGCCAAGTAGAGCACACAGCTGAGACTCAGATAGCTGGGTTTGTTCACACAGTGACTGAGGATTTATACAAATTATTTAGATGCTGTGTCTCTGGTTGCTTGTAAACAGTGGCTCTTGCAGGCATTTTGAGAGCTCATACTTTATGTATTTGCTTGCCTTAATCCTCCAAATGGCTGGTGGTGTAACTGTGTGTTTAGAGCCTTGGGGTTTTTAAGTGACTTCTACCATTTATTACAAATGACCTTTCCTAAATCAAAAGCTTTTTGAATCTTAAGAGTGGGGGAGGAGATTAATACATTAGCGCAGTGTGATTTGCATCTTATTGAGGTGTGTTGATAAGACTTCTGCTGAGCTTTCTGGTGTGTAAGGAAGGGATTGAGCATGTGTCTTTCCCCACTGGTACTCCTTGTCTAAGAGTAGCAGTCTTTGTGTTGAAGGTCTGCTTTGTGTGTGTCCACAGATCAGTCAGAGTGAAGATAACTCCACCATGTGCTCTCTAACTACAGTGATGCATTCAGTATTTTCCATCCCTTCATAGCTGTATAGGATGGGAAAGTAGACAATCTGGACAATGAAGGAAAATCCTTGGAAACTCAACATGGCATTATGTTCCTCTGTGGTTCATCTGCCTTCAGCCCTGACTTCTCTCTCACCATCTGCCTGCTACCATTGCACTCTGAATGCAAAGTATTTGTAGTGGAATGAGGCAGAAGTGTGGAATTACCTTCTGTGTCTCCATGAATGCCACTGAATTTCTGGGCTGTATTCTCTCTCTGCAGCCTCTCTGGTCTGCAGGGACATTTTTCTGTTTCTGCAGGTATTTACCAGTGTGGGGCCTTTGGCATTCTGAGTTCAACCAGTCTGGAGGGATATTTTTTTACTGCTGGGTGTCAGAATTCTTCTGGAGGGGTTAGACTGAGAGAGATCAGAGGATATCTTATGAGGATGCAGACACAATCTAGTCTGATAAACCTTTATCTAAAAGAGACGTAACTTGTTATCTTGGAGAGCCTGTCTGTTTTTACAGGCTAGAGAATGGGTGCAGCTACTGTAAATGTGGATTTTACAGATAAATAACTAGACTTGATACTTGCATGGGCTATGTATTGGTTCTATTTCAACCTCAACCCTACCCTCAACCTAGTGCTTCTTCCAGTTCTGGTCCCTGGAGCCCTTCACAGCAATTCTTCATGTCTATGAAAAATATAAAAGCAAAGCCAGGGAAGATCTGGTTTCTTTAAACTGAGGATAGTACCCCAACAATCAAACCATTGCTCTGAGCAGTCATGGTCTTGCTGCTGCTTCTTGACCAGAGCAGAAGCAAATACTGGTCTCTGTTACCCTAGCACACCACTTGCACAACACTCAGCAGCTCCCAATACAGCCTTGCAACAATGCCTGCTTCTGCTGCACTGCTGAACCCTGTCAAAAGTTAAGTGTAATCAATCCAGTTGGGTAGTTCCTGCTAGAAGACTTGGAATCAGATGGGGTTTCTTCAAGATGTCTGAAAAGTGTCTCTGCTTATATTTAATCTAATTTTTCTAAGTACCATTAAGGGGCTCTTGGAATAAGATTCTCATCTAATTCACTTCTGTGCCTCTTTCTAAGACTAGATAAGAAGGGAACACAGAAACTGGCATGATATCATAGAATAGTTTGAGTTGGAAGAGGCCTTTAAAGGTTAGCTAGCCCATCCCCTCTGTAATGAGCAGGGAGGTTATCTTTACCTTTGTTTAGCTGTGCTGATACGTTTTTGTAAGCGTGGTTTGAACTTTCCTTTCCATAGCCATTAAGTCTGTCCTTTGTAAAGGCATCCATTGTGGTACTTGGTGGTCACAGTCATCCATGTCTGCTCTCCCTGCTCCTTGTGCAGGGACACAGCCAGAGCGGACTATGGCTTGCAGAAATCCAACTAATTTGTTGTTCTTCAGGATACTTTCTTTAAGGTGTTCTGCTGGGTAAGCAAAATGTTTTTCTAAATAGGCACATATCCAGTAAGCACTCAGAGCCATGACGCGGAGAATACTGTGCTGTGGCAAACAGTCCTGTGGGTCAGGGATGTTCTCTGGTGGATACATTCACAGCTCTGAGGCTGCAGATTCAGCAACTGTAGCGAATTCAAGTGGTAACCCTAATGTGGCAGGCAAACTAAGCACAAAACCCAAAAAAACCTTTTCTTGGGCTAGCACAGAACAGCAGTGTGATTTAAGGTGAAAAAATGCCTTTTCCTCTCCTCTGAGTCTGTGCTGTTATTTTATGTGTGGTCTTAGTAGTGCAGATGTTTGAGAACTAGAGGAAGTGTATACCAGTGGTTCCTTCTCATGCTGGTGAGGAGGAGCTAAATCCTTCCAGGGTTGATGGGCCAAGCAGCAACACTTTGAGCAGAGTGTCTTCTTATTTCTTGTTGGACACTACTGTAAGTTTAGCTGGCCTGCCAGAGTGGATAGGAGATGTCACCTAGTGGACAATTTTGTGTCTCTGAGTTGAGAGCCTCATGGGAACTGGGTCATGTTGCAATGGAGGAAGACTAGTGGGAAGCTTTATTGGATGCCGCTGAGAGGGCAGGGTCTGTTTCTTGGCAGGAAGCATGTGTTTGACCTCTCACAATGCTGTGGTCTTCATGCTGGTGGTCATTAATTCCATTCCTTTTAAGGCAGAGGCAAGATTATCTTGATGTCTGAACCTTCCTTGGCTCCTGCCGGATAGCACTGACCTGGGCGTAGTCTGGAGCCTGTTAGTCTGACTGTAACTATCTTCTCCTGGCAGTCCACGGAGACCCGGTCTCTGTTCTTGTATTGTTTGCTCTTGTCAGCTGTCTTTGTAGCTGTCAGGTTGTGTTGACACACCTTTCCTCTTCTCTTCGGTGATCCCCACAGACCAGTGTTGAGTGACCCTTCTGCCCTGAGACTGCCCGACGCCATGGTGCTGTCAATACCTGAAATTGAAAGAGGTGCATAAACTAGACCTGTCATTGAACTATTCCCTCGCCTGTTTTGTACAGGTGTGCTCTAAAATTCATCCTCCTTAAGCGTTGAAGACTTCTTCTGTGTTAGATGTGGTGTAGTCCTTGGTTTTCTTGGCTACCTGACTAGGCATGCTTAGCCCAGGAAATGTGTTTCTCCTGTCCTGTATTGGAACGAGTCTTACTTGGAAACAGATCAAGCAAGTTATGCATGTAGAGAAGATGGAAATTGATTTAAAGTCTATTGTCAGGGATAACCATTTTATCTTTTCCTCTGAGCCATTGGCATTCAACTGCCCCTTTCCCAGCGGCAATGTCTTCACAGTTCTGCTATGATCCATTTTCCCCCCAGCTTATGGACAAAATGGCAGGGGGGCAAGCCTCAGAGTTTGGTTGACAGAGGTGACAAAACCTGGCACCAAGACAAGCCTGTTTTATTTAAATGACATGCAACAGTCCGTTGAAATGACCATGGTACTGCAGTGTCCTTTGCTGTGAGGGGAATCTTCTTTTGTATTTTTTCCTATTTGCAAGATTGTCTCTTGGTATTTGGAGTTTTCCCAGACCTTCAGTTTATTGTGTTCTGTGTATAATTATGTGATAATAGTATCAGTTAACACTGCTACTTCAGAAATCGACCTCTGCAGGGTCCAAGTGAGGGTGAAAGTGCATTTTGCATGTTTGCATCCTGTATAGTGCAAGTAGCTTCTCATGTGACTTAAACAGCCAAGTGACAAAGTGGAGGCTCAGAGTACAGCTTGACCCTTTCACAGCAATTGATGCATGTAGGGAGTGTTTAGAAATTACTTGGAACTTGAGCAAAACCCTCCTGATGTGGAAAAAGGCACTTGCCCTTCTGTGATCACAAATACTTGTAATCCTGTTCCTTTGGGGCAACCATTCTCTGACTGGTCATTGCTAGAAATTCTGTGGCAGCTGTAAAATGGTGTAGCATCGCGGTTGCCTTGGCTGGAGTTAGGAGGAAGCACACCTATTAAATTGTTACCGTTCTGGAAAGCAGTTCAGCAATCTGCTTTGCAAATACTGATCCTACTGACTCCACTGTCCTTATTCCGCGCATTCAAAGCTGATAACATGGATGCTGACTCTGAGTTCCACAGAGATGACTTGAACCTGATTTCTATAAATCATCAGATAATATTGATATAGTGGCTATAAATAAACACAAATATATTCTACTTAAAACAGGAACTTAGAGTTTGACTCCAATTGCTTCTCTTGGAGCTTTGCCAATATCCTAAGTCTAAACAGCAATGTTAATAAATATTGCAGGTATAAATTGATTTTAATCCATGTTACATGGGTACATGATGGGTACAAGATGGAAAATTGAAGGGGGGGAAAAAGAAAGCAAATTGCAGGAACTTGGAGGTCACTTAGAAGACTTCTGCTTATTGGAGAGGTGGAAAATTACTGTGAGAATATACAGCTTTGGTGCTGTAAACTATGTGTACTGATTTGGTGATGAAGGCATACACTAAATTTGGGGCAGGTTAGTAAGGAACCATTATATGCTGAAGGGTTTTCATGGAATTATATGTGCAAATAATAAACCCATCCATGGAAACCATGAGCCTTAATCCTGCCCCCACACTTGCACAGCCAATCAGGCCTCCCATAGAATAAAAAAGGTGCTCTTGCTCTGCAGACTTCATAATCTTCAGCTAAAGCTGTCTGAAGTACCTGACTGCTCTAGGTTTTGTAGTCAGTCAGCTCCCTTTTCATCTTAAAAAAATGGCAAATAAGTAACTTATCTTTTCTCTTTTTTTTTTTTTTTGGAAACAAAGTGCAGCATGTAACTTGTGTCTGGTGCAGCATATAGCCATGTGTCTTAATTTTTGGTGAGTGTTGTTCAAAATCAGGCCTCTGCCAAGCAGTTACCAAACTTTCCCTTTCCAAAACCACTGAACTCCATAGGCAGCCTTCAAGCAGCTCATCAACCACTGACTCTTCCTGTTATAAAATGTGTTGACTAATGAAGGTAAGCTGAGGAAAAAGTAAACTCTAACCAGAATTAAGAATTCTACTGGAATTCTACTTAAGAATAACAAGGGATTTTTGATGATTTGTCTTATCTGCATTGTGTTATACAAGAGTATCAAATCCACAGCAATGTCACCAGTTTGCCAGACTTGGTCATCTACTTTACATAACTGCAAGGTCACTCAAAAGCAAAGCAGTCTTAAGTGATGACTTCTGCATAATATCTGTGATGTTGATGAATGAGTTTGTGTAATAGTTGCATTAGAGTTCAGAATGGAAAAGGTCTGGCAGTCAACTTTGCAGCTTAAGGGTGCATCTCCTTAGCTTACAGCTTGACTATCGATAAGGAATAAGGAGGGAAAACTGACCCTCTTTAACTATTTATTCTTGCTCTTTATCTTGTAAGATTTCTTTGTGGCTTCACTCTGGACTTACTGCTCAGTGAAACACTGACTGCAGGCTTATGTTGTGTAGGAAGTAGGGGAGGGGAAAACCTAGTGTATTCCACTCTCTAAGACATGATCATTCTCCAGATGATTTAACAGCTTGTTTTCAGCAGCTCTTCCAAATTGCCCTGATGCTTCCATGCTAAGGTCAGTACTGAAAACAGGAAAAGTGCTGATGAACATTGTAAGATTTGCATCTGTTCTAAGCCCTTTGGAATAAGGGAAGCTTCTCTCTGCTTCCAGTTTTCTGCTCTTTCGAGCTACTTGGAGGGAGTTAATGTCAGTCATGCACATGTGCTCATGTTTAGAACTGGGCTGGAGTCATGTTCACGGTCATACTCTGTTGGGGCAACTTGCAAATGAACCCTGCTTTGATATCCCACATCAAATAGGAAGGCATATTTCACATTTTTCTGAACACTACTACAGCAAAGCTCCTCGCCTTCTTTTTCAACAGGGTTGAAAATCTGCTGTGACAGAAGCCTGTCCCATAGCAAGGTTGTGTTGTGTTTCTGGCAGCTAGAAAACTGGCTCTTTTGGCCTGTCTTACTTAAGAGTCTGGAGGTGGTCCAGATTTTTGTCTGACTTGAAGGCAGGATCAAGAATACTGATAATATTTGAAGATTGTGCACAAGAGAAAGGAGTTGATGCATCTTCACCGTGATTCTTCTGGACTGATTTCACATCAGACATGTGGGTTCTGAACACAACTGGTGTGGGAACTGTGATAGAATGCTCTGTTGCCTTGCTGAAAGGGAGTTGTTAATTTTGCACTTGTAAAATTTTCATGCTCCTGAGAAGTAAAAACAACACTTCTTTTTTCACTGGATAATGACCGACAGGCTTGTGTGGATATTAAATATTAAGTCTTACTCTGAAGGTAATGTAGCAGTGCTGTGTCTTAAGCAAGAAAGACCACCTGCTCTTTTCCCTCCATTCCCACAAATTCCGCCTCTGGTAGAGAATTAGATCTGGTCACAGTGTTTGGAGGCCTTTAGTTATAACCAAAGTTCTGCAGTGGCAATTTCTGTTGTGACTGACCAAGCTTATGCCATTTTGGCAATCCAACTCACAAAACACTTAGAGCAGTTCATCTTCATGGAGCAATAGTTATTGATTAAAAGAAAACAAACAAACAAGTCTGGATGCACCAGTGAACAAGATTAGCTTTTTAAATGTCAGAAATGGTTATTCTTTCAAATAGGAGAGATTTACCAGAGTCACTCAACCTACATTGTGCTGAAGGACCTATTTTTAAACAGAAATAGCTCCATGAATATTCACTACTCACGTGTGGTCTGTTGTCCCTGTTTTATGTCCAAACACAGCAGCTTGTTCTTGTGAATCGCTTGAATTTTGCAAGAGTTATGGCTTTTTTCTTTGCCTGACTCCTTTTCTTCACCCACCAAACACTCAGCAGCAGAAGCACCAAAGTACAAATCAGACACCTCAGAAGCGCTGCTGCTTTACATCTTGGCAGCAGTCGTACACAAGCCAGCAGGAAAATAAAGATGACCTTTGAGATTTGATGCTAATAGCGCATTGTCCTGACCTTGTAATCCCAAATTTCAGAACAAATACTTCTAGTCAGCCTCATTGTTAATTGACACAATTGCGGCTGGTATGATCTAGCAGTAATAATCGTCGCATGATGGGTTGGAACATCTCTGCCACCATCCCTGCTAATTGGGGCTGGGTGAGCAGAACACACCGCGGGGATGTGCTGCTCAGCTGAGCGTGTCCCAGCACTGACAGCCGCTCATGGGTGATAAGAACACTTCACTTCTCTTGCTACCAAAATTGCTTAAAGGCGCAGTCCAAGGAGTAGATGATCTTGACACTGTTGAATTTTCTCTTTGTAGATTGACTGCTCACTAACATAAGGACAACAGCTATTAATCTCTGCAAATAGTGTGTTGAAACTTCCATCCATATTGATTTTTATAAACCAAATTATGTTCCAGTTATGTGTGCTGAGCTTCCAACAAGGCACACCACCCAGCTGTTTAGCTTATTGATCCCAATCACAGCCTGATGGGAGTAACTTCCCTAATGTATAGGCAGCAGCTAAACTTGTGCCACATCCTGGCTAATGCAGTTTCTAACTTTGTCAAATCCCTTCTGGAGAAGTCTCAGGTAATTAGACTAAGTTCTACCTGGTTGCTGATTTAAGAGCCATGTTGGTACTTCTATCTTTAAGTTTAAAAGGCTTACAGTAGCAGGAAACTTACTGTACTATCTGCTGGGGCTGTGAGAAACTTGAAGTGTGTGAGAGAAACTGAGGAACAATGTGTCTGGGGGTCTTTGTTACACTTTTGGCACAGTAATTGCTTCCGGCCTTTCTGCTCCTAGAAAATGAATGTTAACAGTCCTTAAAAAAAAAAATTCTGCAGCTCTCAAACCAGCTTGTTAGTTCTCCCTGGAAATAGCAACATTTAGATCTAGTATATATGTTGCATAGCAAACTGAATGTGTCCTGCTGCTGCTGCTGTCAGCCTGACTGCAGGTGATGGATGCACTGAAGCTCCCCAGTTTCCCATGAGACACCTGGGTGTGGGTCTTTTTGTGTTTTGTTTTGCTTTGTTTTTCCTGCTTTGGCTGTCTTGTCTCTTCATCTTTCTTTGTGTTGTATTGGGGAGCAAGATGTTTTGGTTTTGATGGGAAAGGGAAAGGGGCAGAACTGAGACTGGTTTATCAAAAAGTAGCCAGATTGTTCAAGCTTTGCCACCATTGCGCTATTTGCTGTGCCTGGTTACATTCCCACAGCTTAACTGAGACTGTAGAGCTTTTATTAGTAATTAGCTCGTTGTGGCTTTAGGGCTTTCAGACACGAGTAGTTGTTTTCATTGGGGGTATTAATTATGAATCACAAACCTGTAAACAGCTATAGCCAAGAATGTGCATGTTTGCAGATATGACTGTTTTGCTGTTCAGCCCTGGGTTAGCTCTGCACTTGCCCTCATTGTTGTTGCAGAGAACTGTATGGAAAACATGTTTTTAACCTCGTAGATGCTATTGAATTCCTGCATAGCAGTCTGTAAAACTGTGGGAAAAAACGGCCTGCTCATTTGTTTTCTAAGCAATCTGATTTAAATATGATGGTTTGAATGGGTTGAAGCAAGGACTTTGAGACCCCACTTCTCCAAAGGCCCTGCTTTAAGATATTCTTATAAATACACTTAAAAATTCTGTGATTTTAATCTTCTGGGAGGGAGGAAAAAAGAGAATGTTTACACTTGACAGTCTTACCAGCTTGGCGTCACTGATGCTGGCTTTATTTCCAGCCTTGTTTTCCTGTTTTTCTGCACGTGATACTTGACTAAGAAATCAAATTAAATGATCTATCAAACTTGATAGCAAATCTTCCTTTTGATTCAGTGAAGCTTAGTTTGTCCTCTTTAATATGGGATGAACTTGTTCACCACTCAAAGAGATAGGATCCATATATACCAGGGGTCTTGGAAGTTTCCTGTGGGTGGTCAGATTGAGAAAGATAGAGTGGATACCAAGGACTGGTGTGAGAGATCTAGTAGAGATGATGGCATACCTGCATTTCTGCAGTGGAAATGTGATCCACACAGTCAGAGACCATTTCCACTGTACCCCAAACAACCCAAGTCGTGATAACTGCTTTAAATAATTCTCTGGTCATGAGTTATGAGAAAGCAAGAACTATTTCAGTGCATGTTTGCATTGTTGATGTCTGACAAATATTGCTGCTGTCTGGGGAAGAACAGTACTACCCTTTGCTCGATGTTCTTTCATCATGAGAAAAGCTGTGTCTTGCTCTGTTAGAGGCCACTTCAAGTGCAGTTCATGAGAAATTCTGTACCAGATTTAGGTTTTGGGGGACACCAGAAGACTAACCGGTGGTGCTAGGCTTACATTTTTTCCCAACAGGTTCCCTTTTCCCCTCCACTTGCACTTCTTTTGGTTTTTGCTAAGAACTCTCTCAGTACCTGTCCGAGAACAAAAAATCCCCACTAATACATATATGACCTGGACAAATTTTGTAGAGGTAATAAAAACTGAATCATAAGCTGGCTTTTGAGAAGTAATTTTCTGGGGTAGATTCTTGAGGTGCTTTCATTACTGCTGATTTTCTTCCTTTAAATATGTTTTGTAGTGTGATTAGGAGGAAACACACACAATGTATGCTAGCTAATTTGGGGTTTATTGCAAAGTATTCTCTGCTTTAGATTTATGTAAAACACTAGGGGAAAGTGGTTTTATCCAGTTTTCTCTCCTCCCCTTTGAAGTTAAGAAACAGATGGCCTGACCTGTGTAAGGCTTTAAGTGTTGGAATTGGCATCAGTGTCTTCTTAAGGATTATTTTTAAAAAAACAAAACCCAGGAAGTATAGTGTCTCTGCTCAGTGTGAAAGCTGGTCTGTACAAAAATAGCAGACTCACAATATGTGACTGAGATGATTCCCCTGACCTAAATAAAGAAAATGATTACCTGATACTTGGAATGTGGCTTTGCTTCTAGCGTTCCCTCCTGCTGTCAGGCAGTGCTTGTACCTACCTTCTCTTCACCTGCCCATCAGCACATACACTTCTCAGCACTGTTGTAGCTTCAAATATCTTTGCATGCTTGGATGTACAAGTCCAAGCACGTCTAAGTCCTGACTTTTACTTGAATGGCAAGGGCTTTTTTTGAAGTGGGGCTGGTTTGATAGGTACACATGCACCAGGTAGGAAACTGATGGAGAGTTGGTGGTGGTGGAAGGTATCTGCCATACCTAATCTAGGTGTAGAGGGTCAACCACGATTTTAACTTTAGCCTAAAGATTTGTTTCCTTTTTAAGTTAACATTTCCTGAATATAAAGGTAAGGTTACCGCTATTCTTAAACATGGGCAGTTGATTCATAGTTGTTCACAATGTGATGGAGCCCAGGCCCAGCAGAGCATAGACTTGTATTGTTTTCTATAATGAGTGTATTGATTTCTAAGAGGAATATTGTTGGTGAGGAAGAAATGATCAAAACTGAAATATGTTTAACACTTTAGGTTTTACTGGTGTCGTCTTTTCAGTTTATGAGACTCTGGATTGGATCTCAGAATCAAATCAAGCTTTCTCTGTGCAGGGTGGCTAAGGAGGATTTCTGGTATAAGAGGCATAACTACTGTGGGTAAGAGAAAGGGGTCAATGAGAATAGATCCTAGAACAGAGTGGTCTGATTAAAAAAATGAAGATGTTAGCCCTGCTGAGCAAATCCTTGTGAAATATCTTAGGAGTGGTCCTTGTTTGCACTTGTCATTATGCTTCTTGGTAGTCTTTATAGATGTGCTCATTGCTTTTATTGAATGAAATTGCCGTCACGCTTCTAATTTTTATTAAATTTTTTTAACCTTGCTTCATTCTTGCTGTATGGAAATGTTTGACCCGAGTTGGCCAGTGACTAGCCAACAACATACATTTTGAACCTTCATTTGCTCTTACGCTTTGCAGTACGCTATAAAAAGAACAGGAAAAATTCCATGGGCTAATTTCTGCTAGTAGCCAGCCATCACCAATAGCCTATGAACTGAATTGCTGGGGGCTGGAGGAACATCCTTTGGAAGGCTGCTGACTGCTTGCTGTGTGCTTCTGTTCCCTTGGCATCTGCTGTTGGACTTGGGGAGAGAAGAGTTTCTGGGTTGGGGCCATCTTTGATCACACTTCTTACAGCTATTTCTACAGAAAAACAATTCAACTCTGCTGAAGATGTGGGCATAACTCTGCTCTGTTACTGTGGTTTAAAGGTGGTGTTATGTGATTTTTAAACAAGGCTGTGATGGTGATGCAGGTGGAGAAGAGGGGTGGTTTGCTCATTATTGCTGCCTTTCTCAAGGAGAACATGGGAAGATTACACAACTGGAGCGGCATTAGTGGCTTCCTGTCCTTTAGGATGCATCTTTAGTCTCCTGTAATAACCGTTCTCTGTTCTGAATAGAATCTGTCATGTCACTCCTCATGTCCTTCTGCAGGCATTGCCATCCACAGACAACTGTCTTGCTCCAACTCCTTCATCTGTTGGCATTTCCTTAGACAAGGAGCTCTGTGGAAAAGTGTTCATTTTGTTGCACCCTCCTTCAAAAAAGGGGTGTTTGGTGCATTTCTAACTGAAGTCAAGCAGTTGTTGAACAGAATGAAAGGTGTTTGATCTTGCTTCTGTTACAAAATATGCTACCCTGTGCTGTTATGCTAAGAGCAACACCGGCTTTTGTTTCTGTGTGGCAGGCCTACACAGGCACCTCACGGAGGGGATAAATAACATGCTAATTGCAACAGAGCTTGACCCCTGGCCAGAAGTGGAGCTGGCTGCCTTGTGTCACAGTGAGGGAAGAGTTTCCATGTAGGTAGTTACCCAGCAGAGTTAATGAGCTGCGAACACACACCTGCCCTGACTGTAGTTCATTGCCTGTGTCACTACAGCTCTGTCGCCGTTGTGTGCATCCTAACTTCCTCAGCTCTCCAATCTTTGGGTTCTCATCTGCGCCAGTATTCCGCTTACGTGATTATCTATGTGATCCTACTTGTTTGCAAGAAACACGGATTTTGGTACGACTTAAAGTCAGTTGTAATAATTTTTGGTTTATAAATGAGAAGTCTCTCTTAGTCAAGCAAGCAAACTTTTACCTGAATTTCAGGCATTCCGTAGATCTAATTTTGTCTCATTCACCTTAGGGATAGTAAGTCTTGCTGCAACCTAAAATAAGTTTGCTGAAGATACTTAATGCAGATGTTCATCTGCTATATCAGTTCAGACCTGGTGGTGGTGTTCATTCACAGTGATGTCTGATTGCACATGCAGAGGCTTTCAAATGATTGTCAAATCTCTGGTATTTTGAAGGCCTTTTTGTCCAGTTTTACAGATTATGTTCCTGTGTGATGTTTTGAACGGGAAATTCTATCTTTGGGAGCATAAAGGTTTTGCATAGTTTCTGGTGTTTTTTTGCAAGTAGGTTAGTAATGAGAAGACACTTAAGGGGCTTGGGAATAGCTTTCCCAGTGGAGCTAGTGTGTTCTAATTTCATGGGGTGGACTTTAATCTCATCAGGCATACCTAGCAGGTCTGGTTTGGCAAAATTAACTATTCTGCCAAGGCTTTGAAGTCACTAATGTTTTTTTTCCCCTATCTCAACTAACCCCATTACGCTTTCTGTAGTCTAGTTGTGCATTTGGCCAGGATGCCAAGGAAAGGGGAAGTAGATCAGCCATTGTGGAAGAGTAGGACTCAAGAGTCATCTGGATCAGGAAAGACATGGTTGAAACTAAGAACGCTTAGGAAAATATGAAGGTTTTAGGAGCAGCTCCTCTAAGCAGATAGAACTTTTTGTGTCTCTGTTCTGAATTAAGCATATGACATTAACTTTCAAGGGATGATGAAAATTAGATGAAATTGAGATGTCTTTCGTTTTTACTGTCAATGTGAGCTTTTCACTGAGTCTCTTGGAGTGGATCAGGGATGAACCATGAAATTCTTTAGCAGGACATGCTCAGCTTTTCTTCTGTTTTGGTGTAGAAATGGTTCTCATGTGAAGGCTTTTGCTGCGGAAGTTCACAAAACTTCCCTTTTAGAAAAGAGCTAAGAGTGTCTCTGTCTAATTAGCCAAAACACTTGAATCCTCCTAGACTGCTAGACTACCTTCAGATAAGCCTTCAAGCAAAGTTCGTGTTGAATTTCAGCTGGGAGTAGGTGTTTGGAAAAAATGAGAAGATAAAGCAAATATGACACATTGTTCTAATATACCAAAAACTTAGTCCCTTCCTCCTCTTGCTCTCCAGACCTTCAGTTTGGCTCTCAGTGTTTGGATTATGCTATGTTATTACAGAATTGCTAATTAATTCTCTAGTTGAATTTACACTACTGTGATTCTTATGTACTTCAATGGGAGCTACTGTTAACCCATCTCTGCAACAGAGGAAAAATTCTTTCCCCCTCAGCCCACCCAAATATTTGAGTTCTTTTAGGAGGACATCACAACTGTTCAAATTTCAGTGGGAAGCTGCAGTGCTACAACAGTTTCTACTTAATTTCCGTAGGAGCTACTTTCTAGCTACTTTCTAATGCTAATTTCACGCTTGATAAATACAGTCCCTTGTTGCCTAGGCAGCAAGTTACGGCACAAGTGTTCATTACTGCACTATTGGTTAATGAGTCTCTAGTGTTCTGAAGAAATTACAGCCAGAATTAAGTGGGTTTACTTACTTTAATATTAAGTCACCCCCAACCTAAGAAACCAGTCTGCAAAATGTTTCCAGTTAGACATGGTACCCGAGTGCAATAGTGACAGAGTAACCAGAAGAACTTTCAGGAGCGTTTGGTATAGTGCTGCCAGAGTAAATGCACGCATCTGACTTGGTTGTTCTTTTAAAGGTTTGCTAGTTTACAAGGATGTCTTTGCTATGAACAGCAAAATATGTACAACTCTACAACTGAGATATCTAGAAATACGCTTCTTGTCAACATTCGTAGTCTTTCTTAGCGTTGTCTAGCTTGACCAAGTGAGCCTAGGAGTCTCTAAGCAATTTGAGTCATGTTTTTGTGTGCTGACAGAGCTTTGCGTCCTGTTGTTCCCAAATGTACTGTAAAACAAATTAGGACATACTTGATTTGATGTCTTGAGGCAATTTTTTCCAATTTTGTCTTTGAGTAATATTTTCCAATATGAATGTGTCAAGGGATGTTTTACCAGTGGCTGGTTTTGCACCAAGTTCTCCATTTCCTTTTTTTATAGAAGGTCTCATTTGTAAAGATTTGTTCAGTTTACGTGTAATTAAGGCAAGAATTCCTTGGTGTTCAGTTGGTTGAGAGTGGGCTCTGCTTGTTGACCTTTTCTTTGGTGACTCAGCATGGAGAACTCAACACTTCCCTGCCGGGCAGAGACCATTGTTAACTTCTATCCCATTATTATTTTTCATTTAAAAGCTAATTTGCTCTTTTGTCTTCAACCCCTGTCATACACATTATTCCAACTGTTAACTAATACGAAAGTTTGTCTTTGGCAGGCTGCACATGTCATCTTGCCTTGGGAAATCAAAGGGGAAGATTACATAACAGCCGACAGTGAATTTGGCTCCAGAATGTCATTAAACTAATGAATGTTGAGTTTTCTTTCCCAACTACAATATTCTTGAGTTCAAAACTAAAAAGTCTTTTAATGTGTAATCTAGAGTGCATGTAGGTGAATTGCAAAACTTTAGGAGCTTTCTGATCCTACACCGTAAACCAGAACATAATCCTGGGCTTAAGAACTGGAAGTACAATCCAGAGATATGGAAGTTGGTTGCTCCTAAGTGAATTTAGACTAATTTAACTTTTTTTTTCCCGTTTCTGAAGTTACAGTTCCCTAAATTTGTTGTGGGCTGATATTTGCTCTCTGAAGGACTCCCATACTGCCTATTTGAATGCAAGAAAACATTGTCTTTATTTGTGCAAAGATTTTTAAAAAAAAACCTAGGAAGAGGAAAGGCCTAGTAAAACCACTTACTTACGACATGCTTTTAAAAACTCTCAAAGACCCTAGAATGAAATTCTGTTGCTGGCATATGTGTATTAATTGAAACACAGAGCTTTGGTGTAGAATTTCTAAATTTATCTTTTTGTCGTTGGAGCTCCTTAATACTCCTGTAAAATGAGAAGAGGGGAAATGATCACTTTCATTCAGTTAAAGGCATAGTTTTGTGTGATGCAGCAGTTTACCACATCTTAGAACTTTACCATTGATATTTATTGAAAGAATATATTTGACTGCACAGGGCGCTGGCTTTGTGCTGGCGCTTGAACAGCATAGCTCTGTTTGCTTGCTGTGTTAGAAGCACTGTAACTGCTGTAATGTCAATACGAGTCAGAATACATTTTTGTACAAAAAAATTTCTTGCAGTGCTGTGTTGGCTCTTCACATGTTTGAAAGTCTGCAGTGGGCAGGGATATCCAAATCAGAAGACGATGTAGTAGGATGCATGGGTGTGGACTGTTGTGTTCAGGATGGTGTTTGCTATAATGCACTTGATTACTCCTGCTTAAGAGAAGAAACTTGTTTAACTCTTAAGTCATCTTGTAATTTTTGTTGCCACCTGTTATGAAAAAGAGAATACTCAAAGCATTTAGAGACATTTTGCCTTTTTGAATACACGAGATCAAAATTCAGATTCTGGTGCTTAAAATAAGCCTGTTCTGAAGCAAGCCATATGCCTGATATGAATAGTGATGATGCCATGGAAGAGGTCCATTAACCCACCAGTTTGAGTAGTCGCTAGTGTAAGAGATTTGGATCTTCATGTCTGTGCATTTTAATAACCCTCATATGAACAGGGTAACTTCGTTTGAAGTGGGGTTTTGTTACTTAGCTCAGACTTCAGACTTTTCTTGCACAGCAGGGAGGTCTATTTTGCAAACTAATCAGGATCCCAGGGCAGATGAGATGCTTACAACTTGCACACTTACATGTGCGCTGGCTGATGCAGCCCAGATATCAAGGGCAGATGATGGAAAGTACCAAATAAAACAGTGACATCAAGGATAACCAGATTAATAAAAATATCTCAACATTTTAATATATTGGCTTGGGTAATAAGCCTGATGCAAAAATGTAGCCTATATATGAGTCACAACCGTTGTAAAAAGTGGTGTACTTATTTTTTTTATTATAGGGTAATTTTATTTAAAATGTACCATTTTTGTCTCTTAAAGCTGTGGCAAACTCATCAGGGTTCCTGTGGCCGTGCCTATTTGTCTTGTGGTACCTTCAAATTTGAATTGAGTCTCTTTCCACAGAACTTGTCCCCATTCCTGTTTCTCCATCAAGAAACTGTTGTTTTGTGCAGGATCAAGGCAAGTGACTAATGTTCTCTGAAAATCTATTCAGAATCTGCTTAAAATTAAGAGCAAAATAAGCAGCACATGCTCCTTTTGGATAACTTGGTGCTTGCAATCTTGTGCTTGTTCTGCACAGGCAGAGTGGGTCAAGCTGGAAACTGGAATTACAAATTAAAAATATATGGTCCTATTTACTCAGTATTTAAACCTGTAGTAAAACTGATTTACTGTTCTGCCTGCTTTGTATGCATAGCCTACCCTGCTCAGTGTTCAGAGGCAAAAAGTATATTAACATTTAATATAAAATACTTCAATCTGGACATAGTGTTCAAGGTGCTTGCTAAGTGTACTGAATGTTTTGTTAAATGTTCAGGGCCACTGCCTCAGGGAAATGATTCCAAGTGTACTAAAGCAGGGTGGTAAGCTGTGGTGGGCTCCTCTGCCACCACCAGCATCAGTGAGTCTGGGCAGCTGGATGAAGTTAGGGGAAGTCAGTCGCATCTTGGTATCTTTGCTTTGCTGAGGTGTTCCCAGGTCACACTGTGTGTACTATAGTACATCCTGCTACACCTTCTCTGTCTCCAGGCACCTGTGCCTTGCAGGCTTTGCAGAAGCAGCATCCTTGTATTTTGCAGCGTTCAGCTGACTTATTTTCTTTGAATCCATCTAGTTTATTCTTTTAACTCATTTAACTTTATCTCCACAGTATCTTGAGACATTCTCATCCATGGCTTTAGTGCATGTGGCTACCTACCTCCTTGATTGTTTTGACCTTGCTGTCATGCTTTATTTTAAAAGCATGAGAGGAATAGGAGCACATTTGGAAAAGCATTTAGGAAGGCAGGATTTGAAGGTAATCTAAAGTGCTATCTTGGCTCAAGGTAGGTTCAGCCTGCAGCTAATACAGTGCTTGCTTCTTTAGGCTTCTGTACTGGTCAGCTAGATTACCGTTTTAATCTGTTCTATTACCACCAAATGTGGGGACAATATTATTTTAGAAATAATTGTAAGCTGTGCTTTAAACAAGTATCCAAATGCGAGTAGTTTCAGTGTCTTAGGTAAATAGTGACCATTGTTGTACTGTTTCAGTCCACGTGTAGTTACGTGACCGTCCTTCACTTGTCTGGCTGAATTCCTGCTCACCTCCCTCACTTATTAAATGAGCGGTTTTTTTTCGGAAAAGAAGATAAGCATTATCTCCCTTTCTATTAATTTCATTCTCCTCCTTTTTCCATGTCTTTTAATATCAGTGTTAGTTACTTGAGTGCATTAATTTAAAAATTCTTCTCCCTGCTTCGTCATGTGTTTTCATTGTCTTCCTCAAGGACTTCATGACTTGTCTTCAAAAATGCAGACCAGGGGCATAAGACTGTAGTTGATGGGAGTACGACACAACCTATAACAAGGTTTTAGCTATGTGTTGTTTGACAGAAGATGGGTTATTTTTATACCAACAGTTGAGAGAGAGCTCAGCTGTCTTTCCTTGGGCTAATCTTAAAAACCCAAAATGCAGGAGATCCCAGTGCAGAGATTTTCTTGACTGCCATGGGCCTGAAGCTAGCACATCCTGTCTACTTGTGCTAATCTGCTGCTCTACTTAGGCTAACAAGCTGCAGGGTGTTGCAGATTTGTCCTGGGTTGAGTTGTCACTGTAGCCTGTTTTCTGCTTTAGACATGCTCTTTGCTTCTGTCTGATGGATACTGCCAGTCCTGTATTGGATCTGCATCTGGGAGTATGGTGTTGTAGGGCTTGTCTCTTGGCTGGAAACAGATGGTGATGATAATTTCCCTTAGTCTCTTTCTCCCAAGACATTTTGTCTCCATGTAGTTTTCTGATGAGCTTCAGAGTGATGACAAGTTTAATAATTTATGGTTGGTTTCAGTCTCCAAAGCACCCTCCTCTACTTCCCATCTTGTTCAGCTAAGAGTAAACTTTCTGTGGGTGTTATCAAGTCTATTTGTCTCTTGCTTTGCCTGGCGCCATTCTACATTCTTCAGGGTGATGCTTGGTGGCTTTGAAACAAGAGCAAGCTCTTGCTAGCCATTTTTGCTGTGTTTTTTAACCTAAGGTGCCTTATAGTCAGGGCAACTCAAATGGTGTCTCATCTTTCTATCTGGAAATACTGTTCTGGTGAAAGTTGACACTGACTGTTTTATCTAGGTTTTCTGAAGAAATGCATTCTATCCATTCTGGATGTCTGCTTTTTTTTTTTTTTTTTTTTTTTTTAATTTATTGTGTTTTTTTGTTTTTTTTTTTTTTTTTTTTTTTTAAATATACTGTGCTCTTTGTGCTTTTTTTGCTCACCTGCTCAAGTGTTGTCCCTAAATGATACGGGCAATCCCAGGGTACTTTGACCTCTGAGCAACCTTTGTCTTTTCTGTGGATTTTTGAATGTGTTCTTTGTAGTAATTCCACTGTCAGGATGTTATTTCATCCTCTGGCAGGTACTGCAACATTAAGTATGTAAGCTTCTTTTAGTGTCAGAGGCACATGGGCATTGAAAGCAGAAAGGAGAGGTCTCAGGTGCATGTAAGGGAAAGGTAATGCTTGGCCTCTGCATAAGCCAGCTTATGTTCCAGAATGAAAACTTGCCTTGGACCAGATAAGTTCTGTTATCTCGTGAGCTATTTCTGAGGCAGCATCAGACCACAGTACCTCTCCAGGTGTATATTGTTTTCAGACAATTGAGAGCTCCCCTGATGTGTGTAATGGTTCTGGTGCTGCTGGGTTCACTACGTGGCACCTGAGAGCCACAACCTAGAATAAAACCTTGTGCTGTCAAGGTGCAGCACAAAGAGTAATGGCCTCCCTTGACTCCTCAGGATGCAGTCTCAGTGGTCTGGGGAGAGGTCAGTAATATTTGACACCATAGCTACAAGGAGGCTTTTTAGGAGACTCCTTCCAGTGGTGGTTTTCAAAATTACTGATGATGGAGGGCCACGAAGATTGGTCATGTGAGAAAAGAGAGCAGACAAGCAAAGATGAGGACACTGCATTCAGTTAAAGTAGAAGAAAACACGTGAAGTTGTCTGAATTGCTCATCTGCATTCTGGCTCTATTTAGCTTCTGTCTGCAGTCTCCTGTGGCTGAGAGGAGAGAAGGTGCCACGACAGCCTGATGTCTTCTATGGAGCTGTAAGGTGGTCTCACTTGTCCCATTCAGAGTCCTGTGATAGCTGGAGTGAGATGTCCAGCAAGTCTCCATCCCTCCTATGCTCCAGTGCAGGGACACCTGGGTGTGTGGCCTGTCTGGGCTGAATGTGCAGTATGAGGGACACTTTTCAGTGTCAGCAAACATCTGATCTCATTTTGTGCAAAGAGTCATATATATATATATATATATATAACCTAACTAGGCTTGGAACCTGACATGGCCTCTAGCCTGACCTCACTGTACCTCAGATCTTGCAAGCATGATTTTTTGGTGAGAATACTAGGCTTGAAAGATGTCTGGAGCAGACTCTCTTTAGTGACTCTTTTTGCTAAAAAATACAGACGGGACTATGACCAAACTTCTCATTCTGGTCATTCCACTTCCAGGAGAAGTAGGTTAGAAATAGGCTGGGATGAATGTGTGCCTTGTCCTGTTCCTCCCCTCTTCTGCAGGGAGGAACTCTGTTTGAGGGGGAGGACATGGGATTGCTGGAGCTTGTTAACTTCATGGGGGGAGCATCTGACCTCATTGCTAGTTCATCATGGGAAAAAAAAACCATAGCAATTTTAGTGACCCTCTGGAAGGAAATTGGATTTGCTTTTCTGTCTAGAACTGTGCTGAGTTTGTGGCTCTGCCTTTCTTCTGCCAAACAAGCTCAGGATAACTAATGAACTTGAGAAGAAACTTGCCTGCAGGAGCTGCAGCAGCACTTCTTGCATTTTACTATGAATATCAGATTGCTTTTTGCAGCTTTTGCCCTTCAGGGGTCTTGTTCCCATCTCTATCTCGCATCCTACACCTCCTATACCTTTCTATTTTCCCTTGTATTTTCTGTTTTCTAACCCTTCCCTTTATACACTCCTGTTTGGTGTTTTTCAGTTGGCCAGTGCCTTATTTCTGTCTTGTGAACTTGTTCCTTTCTGCAGGTTGCCTGTGTCTCTGTGCCTTTGTGCTGTGCAGTGCTGATTACAGTGGGACAGGCAGAAAAACACAGCTCTGGAGCTGTAATTGTGGTGGTTAAAAGGCTGAGACCTCAGGTTCTCCCAATGTAGCAGTCAGGTGGGTGCTCTTCCATACATGATCCTGGCCCGTGATACCCCCTTCATCCTCTCTCCACCCACTGCAGCTGTGATCCAGTGGGTGGGCAGGGCTGTGTGATGCTGCAGGGGGGAGTTCCTGTGGCAGTTGTTGTGTGCCCAAATGCACACAAATCTGGCTTGGTGGAGGAGTCTTAGAAGGATCACAGTCCCAGTTTAGGGGCTACAGGTATGTTCTACAGCACCAGACTTTAACAATAATGACTAGAAATCCCTGAAATATGTAATTTTGTCTATAATTGCTTGTGGTTCCTCCAGCTTTTGTTGAGAACCACCATTTGACAGTAGCTGTTTTCCATGGAGAAGTTCTGATGTGTATTCAGGGAAGAGGATCTCCTGCTGCAAGCTCTCTGCTGGTTTGAATAATCTGAATCACCCAGGATTTCAGTGAGAAAAGTCTCTAAAAGTGTTTGTGCTATCTGTAAGTGATCTTATGAGCACATGATGCCTTGGGAGATGGGGGAAACATGGCAAGAGCAGCAGAGCTGTCTCGGGAGGCTGCTTACTGCTCATCCCTGCTGCCTTGGTGCTGCTGCAGTGACACAGGCAGGTGCTGACACAGAACTAGTGGCCAAATGCTTCTTTCCCTTGCTCCAATATTAATCAGCTATAAGTTGTGGCTGGAGACCACAGTCCCTGCTCCGGTTTGATCAGGTGGCAGCTTTCAGGGAGGGACTGCTAGAAGAGAGATAAAAGCAGAGTTACAGGGAAGAGGCATGGAGAGAAATTCTTGTGCTTTCCTCTTTCCTCAAGATTTGTGGCTGTCCAGACCCACAAGCCACTGAGTGCAAGTGTTCCCAATTTGCTGATTCCCTTTAGGAGTGGAGCAAAAGAAGAGACCATTTCTTTCCGTGGTGAATGGGTACCCTTGGCTTGGGGAGTGCTGTGTGTCCCAGAAGATGCAAACCTGAGCAGTGCTTATCCAGCTTGCCTTCCTACTGCCTGTGAGAAGAGAGTCTGGCCTGTGAGTAATAGCGTTAGAGTCACTTTATTAAGCAAAAAAGAGTTTGGGGGTTTTAGATGCCAGTTGTCTGTTAGCTTCCAGCTAACTGCTTTCTATAGTGTTATGGTTGTTAGGTGAGAAAGGTTGGAAGAAAACCTCCTGACTCTCTTCTCTTAAGTGTCTTGGTCTGGAATTTAAGTGGTTTTGGTGCTGCAGTTTCCAAACTGCAAAATTAGGTTTATCCTCATTGTCATGAGTCCTCTATTTTATCAAATGCCATTTGTTCTTGTCATGCAAAAATCAAATCACTGCTAGGTCTAAATGAAATGCAGGAGATAAAGAGCACAGATAGTGGCATAAGTTAGGTCTTGGACTAGCTGAATTTTAAATGTTACAGAGATATAATTTGAAAAATCTTCATAATAGATAAATAGAAATTCCACTCACCAGTGACTTAGTGCATCTGTCCAAACACTGCTGATCAGAGAGTGAAAATGCTAAATATCTAAAGGACCTGCTGAAGTTGTGCAATCCAATCTGGCTCCTCCGTCATCCTCTTGTACTCTGGCATGTTGGGTGCCAAATCTGGACCCATTGTCATATAGGGGAGACATTGCACTCTCTGGAGCTGTGATTTTGCATGTGGGGAAGGATGTGCCGGAAGGACAGGTGCAGGTTTGTGTGTTTTACTGACCTTTTGCGTTCACAATGTGCATTTGAATGAGTGCTTAGAAAAGGCATAGAGGGCTATCAATGGCAGTTGTATGGGATGGATGAGAAGTGGAAAGCATTGAAGGCTTGATCTGGTGAATATTCTAATGAAACTCCCATCTTGAACCTCCCTGGAATAAATATTTGATGTGAACAGCACCTTATACTTTAAGGTTACCAGTTTCCATTTCTCTGTGGTGTAGAGTAGCTGTCCTGTGACAGTCTCTGTAACCATACAACATGATAATGTGCCATGTTTCGAATTCCTAACTCCTTAGCCTTGCTATGTGCAAGAGTGAATGTTTGAATGGGCTCTCTGGTTGTGCCCAGGGCTGAATTTGACTGGCCTCTGGGGGAACAGCACAACCTGGTGCTTACACCCCTACCAGGGGAAATAGGAGCATGTGCTGCAGGAGGAGGTGCTCAGGCAGAGACCTGAACTTCAGTCCTGCCATCCTCTTGTCTGTGAACCTTATCCCTAATTATAACCTGAAAACCATAATGTGAAAAGGCTGTGTAATCAGCCTCTTTGTCCTGGTCTGTGCCTTATAGACTGAAGTTAAGGCGCTAGTAAACCAGAAACATCCAGAAAATGGGAAACAATCTCTGCAGCTGGGTTCTGATCCTGTCAGACATGCTTATACTCACTGTGGATCTTTCTCAGAGCTTCCAGTAAGTGCAATATTGGAGGCTCCTTTAAGCCTTAAAATAAAACCTTGATTTAAGGGAAAAGGTTTGCATTCTAATTGCATTTTCTGGTATGTCTCAGCAATAACTGTGTTAGAGACTGTGCTCTCCCAGTGTTCAGGGCACTCACAGCCCCAAACTGCCTCCTTCAGCCTTGGTGACTCATAGAGAGGCCAATTCCCGAGATTTCAAACTCAGTTGCTGTCCTTAGAAAACCTCTTAGGTCATTTGCCACCCACGCAGTCCAGTAGCCAAATGAAAATTGAATGTATTATGAAAAGATTCTGTCGTTGAAAGGCCAACAGCAGACCAAGGGCTTCTTGGAAATGTGTTTCATACCTGTTCAATTAGTAGCCTGTCTTCTTAGCCTTCTCAGGACTCTGAAATTCAGGCCAAAAAAGGAGCAGAGTGTTCCAAAAAAACTAAGGACATTGGGCAATGCCGACTGCTGGTATATGCAACTGTCTCTCTGGAGATCTTTTTGATCATGTTAAAGAGGTAGGAATTTTTTTAATAAGCTTTATTTCTTTGTAAATCTTCAGGCTTAATTCCTTTTCCTCTGCCAGTCCAATTGCAAAAATAATAACAGCTATTTTGATGAATCCTACATGATTCTTCTGCTCCAGGTAGTCTGAGGCTCTCTGATATTTTGAAAATACACTCAGTGTTTATAATTGTAGAATTGAAGAAAATTCAGTACATGAAATGAACATGAAAATGGGTCCATAGATCAATAACTAGTTTTTCATTTGAGAGGCAATGGAGAGCCGGCAGTTGCCTACAGGAACTATGGGCTTAGGTGGCATCCAAAAACCTTTGGATGCTAAACCTTACTTGTTTGGGAAAGGGGTGGTGGCAGGGGAGTGATATATGTTGGCATATAGAGCTTAGTGAAGTAACAAAGGGATTTTTGATAAGGGCTGGGGGAACAGCCTAGCCTGCAGTTGTTCTTGGTAGCTATTTTGGCTCATAACTCCTTGCTGGTTCAGTGATCACATAACCATTCACTCTTCTTCCCCTCTCACAAACATATTTTCCTATGTTTGTAAAATAATTCTGCATCCCTACATTGATGCTGTCCTACCGTTTTTCACATTTTGGTGTTTGTCTTATCTGCCTACTGCAATGCCATAACACAGAATTATTCTGCATAGTTTGCTGCGCTAAGTTACACTTTTTCATTTCATTCTTCAGCGGCTGCAGCAAATTTTTGTGAGTGCTCTCCTGGTGATTTTTTTTTGTTGTTGTTTGTTTGGGGTTTTTTGTTGTTCTTGTTTTTTTTGTTTTACCCTTTTTTTTCTCAAGAAATCTTTAAATATGTGTTCCTAACAGCTTTTCATAGAATTGCAGAATGCCTTGGGTTGGAAGGGACCTAAAGATCATCTTGTTTCAACCCCTCTCTTATGGGCATGGATACCTTTCACTAGACTGGGTTGCTCAGAGCTCCATCTAGCCTGGCCTTGAACACTTCCAGTAATGGGGCATCCACAGCTCCCCTGGGCAATCTGTTCCAGTGTCCCTCCACCCTCACCTGTAAAGACTTTTTTTGTAATATCTGATCTAAACCTACTGGTTTTGAGTTTGAAGCCATTTCACCTTGTCCTGTTACCTCAGGCCCTTGTAAATAGTCCCTCTTCATCTTTCTTGCAGACTCCTTTCAGGTACTAGAAGGCCGTTATGTCACCCTGAAGCCTTCTCTTTTCCAGGCTGAACAATCCCAATTCTCTCAGCCTTTCCTCCTAGGAGAGGTGCTTCATCTCTCTGATCATCTCAGGCCTTTTCTAGACCTGCTCCAACAGGTCCGTGTCCTTCCTATGCTGGGACCTCAGATCTGGATGCAGCACTGCAGGTGGGGTCTCACCAGAGTGGAGCAGAGAGGCAAAATCACCTCCACGGTGCTTTGAATGCAGCCCAGGATATGGTTGGTTTCTGGGCTGTGAGTGCACATGGCTGGCTAATGTCCAGCCTCTCACCCACCAGCACCCCCAAGTCCTTCTGGGCAGGGATGTTCTCCATCTGTTCATCCCCCAGCCTGGCTTGATGCCAGGGACTGCCCTGACTCAAGTGCAGTACCTTGTAGTTGGTCTTATTAAACCTCATGAGGTTGCCATGGGCCCACTTCTCGAGTTTGAACAGGTCCCTGTGGATGGCATCCTGTCCTTCAGGTGTGTCAACCGCACCTCTCAGCTTGGTGTCATCTTCAAAATTGCTAAGGGTGCACTTGATTCCTTCATCTGTGCCATTAATGAAGGTTTTAAATAACGCTGGTACCAATACTGACCCATGAGAAACACTACTCATGTCCATTGGGACTCTGAGCTGTTGACCACTATCGTCTTTTGTAATTTTACTGTATAGACAGTTTCCCCTCTCAGTAGCAACCTGTTCTGGTTAGTTTTGACAGGTCAGAGGTAAAACTTCGCTGTTCTTCTGGGCAGTCTCCTGGTAGGGTGAGGCTGTTTGCTAGTGAACAGCTCAGCTGGACACAGGCTCTGCAGACAGTAATCAGTGGTCTTCATTTAACAGTGTTAACGATCACTTTCCTTTACTGAGTATCTCATACTGCTTCCTCTGACTTGTATCTTTCAGGAGGAGGGTGAAGCCCATTCTGCTCTAAAGGGCTAATGGGTTTGAGCTGTGAATAGTAAATTCTGGGGATTAGTGGATGGGTTAAATCCCACTACTCAGCCCAATCACCTCTAATCTTATTACAGTGCTCAGCTGATTAAAATCAATGGTGATTCTAATGGGGATATAGCTTTCCCTAACCCATTTGCAGGTCTTCACAGACACAGTTTTGGAAGCTGCCCTGTGCTGTGTGATTGGCTTTGTTGCCCTGTACCTTACACAGTTAAACCTTACAAGAACTTAGTGTGTAAGCATCACTAATAATAGTATTTAATTGACTGGAACAGTGTTTGGATTTAACCCTCCTACTTTCCTGTAATAAAATCCATGTTAATCGGAATATGTTCCCATGGTTTCTCCTGTATGTTTAAAATCCTTAAAAAAGGGAAGAGGAAGCGAGTGTATTTGTTCTGGGGGCGAAGCTTGCTGGCTTGCCTGAAATGAATGCATCTAGAAGATTAACACATTTAAATAGCAAGGGAAATGGTGCCTGTGCTTACAGTCTCTTCTATTAATAATGATCCTGGGATATGACTGATCTGATTGGTGCCACATCCATCAGGAAAAAGTCCCAGTGCTAAATAGTGCAGTGGATGTGACAGCCTGTTAGTGCTACGTGTGCCATCGTTAGCTGGCTACAAATATCCCTTGGATAGGCTGAAAGCTTTCAAGCACCTGTGTGGACTTGGGGTTTTTCTTGGTTTTGTTACTTCTTCCACAAACTTGCGAATGCTGCTCACTGAAGTTCTGTGCTCAGATAAGCTGGTATTTGTGCATTGAGTAGACTGAAGAACATGGGTCTGGAAGAGATTTGTTTGGGATCATAGAAGCACAGAATGATTTGGGTTGGAAGGGACCTTAAAGATCATTCCATTCCAAGACCCTTGCCATGGGCAGGGTCACCTTCCGCTACACCAAGTTGCTTCTGGCCCCATCCAGCCTGGTCTTGAACGCTTCCAGGGATGGGGTATGCATAGCTTCTCTGGGCAGCCTGTTCCAGTGCCTCATCACCCTCTGAGTAAAGAATTTCTTCTTAATATCTAAACTTAATCTCTCCTCTTTTAGTTTTAAACCATTCCCCCTGATCCTATCACTGTCTGCTTGTGCAGAAAGCCTCCCCCTCCCTTTTTTAGAAGCCCAGCTTAAGAACTGGAAGGCCTCAATGATGTGTCCCTGGAGCCTTCTGTTCTCCATGCTGAACAACCCCAATGATGATGAGTCAGCTGCAGAGTGGAAAGAGACTTAGGATCCCCTGACTCCTATGCTT
Organism: Dasyornis broadbenti; assembly: GCA_013397935.1. NCBI lineage: Eukaryota > Metazoa > Chordata > Aves > Passeriformes > Dasyornithidae > Dasyornis > Dasyornis broadbenti. Next base: position 1,226,031 of record VZRN01000806.1, read on the forward strand.
CATTCCAATTGCTGGACTATCCCCTCATCATTTTCTGATTCAGAGCTGGGTTCATACATGCAGTCCTACTTTAATCCTGTAGAGCTCATCTGTTTGGGAATTTTAACTATGACTGATATCCATGCTCCACTTAATTTCCAAAAAAAGCTCATGGAATTACACATTCCAGTCTTTGTAGCTAGAGTTCGGTTTCCTGCAAACTGCCTGGCTGCTGAGAACAGGGGTCCGTGTGCTGCCCAGCCCTTCAGGAGTGGGAAAGGACTCTTCCCTGAGTCAGAGCTTCTCTGGGATTGTATAAAAGCTAAATTCTCTGATTTGTAGTGACCATCCCTTGTGATGCAGGAAAGAAGTTAGATTTTTTCAACAAAAAGTCCCCAAAAGTCTCTCAAAGGTCAGTAGCATATCTCAGTACCGCATATTGCCCTGTTGCAATCATATTCCTGGAATGCTCTGCCATCTTTTGGCCCCACTAAGATTCTTCAATGTTTGAGAGTTGAGGCTAACAGAAGAGGTATTAAACACACTTCAAAGGTGGGTGGGACTGAACCAGAACCTTTTCTGCCCTTCCTTTTCACCCTGAGAAACCCAGCCTTCTCTGAGAGGTCAGACAAGTCAATGTTGGCCCTGTTCCCTGAAATTGCTCCTGGAGAGAGGCTGAGGGTGTTGAATGCCATCTTCTCATCTTTCATTCTACATCAAATGTTGTCAGTGTTGTAAATTGCTGCCACCTTCTCCACAGTACCTTTGCCCAGTTATCTCTGTTCTCTTCTGGAAGTGGGCTGTGGTTGTCTGTACATCAGCCTGTGTGTAGCCATGCCTCATACATCCTTTCTGCAGCAGAACTGAATAAGGCATGTTGGGATTTGGGGGTTTTTTTATAACCTTTAACTTGTCTCAATTCAGATGGATGTTGAGTCTTACCAGTCACCATGTGTGCCCAGCAGTTGTGTCTCTCCGTGTGTGTGTATGCCTACATGTTGTATGTGATGCATGTACACTAAATATGTCAACAAGAAGTGTTAAGTATTTCTTTATTAAGTTAAAAATTAATTCAGTGCAAGAGCTACTTCTGTCTTCTACCTTTGTATAGCCTAAATTCCCCAGGCCTTGAGGAGCAAGTAGCTTGCTTTTTAGCTGATAGAGAAGAATCACTTTTCCAGTGATACAGCTAACTCATGCCTTGCTCAGTGCAGTGATAGTGTTGTGGAGAAGCTTCTGGTAAAGCACGTTTTAGGGCACTGCAGTCAAAATTATGATAGTCAGGGTGTAAAAGTGACCCTTCCCATACAACTAAGTTGTGTTTGAACTTGGATTTCTCAGTTCCAAGGAGATGTTAGAGGAGGACTCTGGACAACTTAACTATTTCCCTTGTACCTTAGAAGATTATATTAATCAAAGGATTTGGTGCCAGAACTCATTTTTTTGCCAACTGCTAATTGCTGCGCACTTTGGAGCGGTGATTGCAGTGAGCTGTGGCCCACTGGTGTTTCTCCATTGTTTCTCCCAGAAGTTGACGTAAATTTAACCAAGGGACTGAGAATGAGGGCAGCATACTTGGGAGAGAAGGGGGAATTATGCAAAAACCTGGCAGATTTTCTAGAGAAGACGGATCAAACTAAGGAGCTTTACCAACACGAAGCAGTGTCGGGGTCGCTGACCTCTGCCAAGATATATGCCAAGTCTATGGCTGGCTGCCTGCCTGTAGTATTGTTCTGATGGATTTTTCTATATAAAGCACTTTTTCATTAAAGAATATTTGTATTACATTCAGAGCAGGCTGCATAAATATCTACTATTAAGAAAAATAAATTGAAACTCCAATCTTTCATGTTGTTCTTAGTAGGATTTTTGGTTGTGATCCAGCCTATTCAAATAGTGGTAGCTGTCTTAATGAGACCTACACTCATTAAATAGTCCATGTATCCTGCCGAAGTTTTAAAGTCATCGACTGAATTTGTAGAGATCATTGGCTGAAAGCTCAGAAACAGAACTTGCTTGAAGCAGTAAAGCAACTTTTGGTGACCATGACATCATAGGAGAGTGGATAAAGGAATACAGAGAGGCTGTTTTGATTTCTGAATTTTAATAACCAAATGAAATCGAGTTGGGAATTGAAAAAGCAGGGTAAAAAAGTAAGAGAAGTCCATCTATGAATAAAGGAGTAGGATCGAGATGATGGCATCTACTAGTTCCAAGAGCTGATTATCATATGCTTCAGACAAGTTCACTTCCTTCCCTACAGACAAAAATCTCATCTTTGATGGAACAGTTTTAAAATGCAAGTCATGTCTAGGTGAACTTAAACATTTAAAAACTATGTATCTGATGTAGCTAAAACACGAATTGTTAAAATGAGCTTAAATGCTGTAATCTTTTGTGTGTAAATTCAAGTCTGCCTTTTTTTTTTTTTCTAGTTTGATACAAATTTAAAGTTTAAAAAACCCAAGCACCTAACACCATTTCATAACACAAGAAAAAATCAGGAGGAGTAAGGTGTGCTTAACGTGTTCCTTAAACAGATGTGTTTTGTGTGATCACTGAACCATCTGGCCCAGGACACAGGGACAGAGACGGATGTCTGCTCAGCCTGGCTGTCCCTACTGCTAAATCTGAAACCACAGCCAGAGGTCTCCCAGTAATTTTAAAGATCCAGGATGTTCGGATTTTTTTAATACCACCCAGGCTGGAAGCAAATACTGTGCATCTATGGCAGAGAACCTAGTTTTCTATTTAAACTATCTGTATTTCTTTAGCTTGAGGAGAATGGAACTTCAGTTCCTGGGGATCTTAACAGGAATTTTAGTTCTAAGTTAGATACCTTTTTTCCCCTGTCTAAAGTTTGACCTGATTATAGTGGCGGATGCCTTGTGAACTGCTGAAGCCAGACACACTGCATTGTAGTCTCTGAATTGCAGCTGTGAAATCCCAGCTTTCAAATAGTATGAAGCATTAATCTCAAACAGTAACAGTTTACAAGGTATCTGCTAAAATCTTGATCTGCTCAAACTGTGAAGCCAAAGAGGGACAAGACGCCTTGTAACGCGTCCTTATTTTAAGGACTGATGTCTTTTTGTCATGACCTAAAGCACTTTAAATGATCCTGAAGAGCACTAGTGCTTTTCCAAGTTTGTTCTATATCTCTGAGGAGATCTCTCTAGATAATCTCTTCTGTTAAGGTGTTCCCCTTTGCAGGGAGGGTATGCATGGACACTGTGGTTCCAAACTGGGTTGTGCCTCCTTGCTGTGTTTTGGTTCTCAGTGGACTAGAGGAATGCTGGATTGTAGAGCATGCGATTACTCTGTGTGTGCCTTGGAGGAATATTTGTGCTCTGTTAATGCATGTTTACATCTTGCAGAGCAAGCTGCTAGCCTTTCTGGCTGTAGACATCCACATTTCACACTGGGGATATGATACCTGGAAGATCTCAAATGAAAAAGCCTCACTAATACTCTTGAGATCCTTTCATCTGTTCCATCTCCTTTGGAGTCTTGGCTTGCAAATTTGAGGTGTTGGGCATTAGAATAATGTGTTGTAACCAAAGCCCATACTACTGCTGTTATTCCACAGGAGATGATGTTTAAGTAGAACTTTCCTTCTCCTCACTGGGCATTGACCAGATGCTGCTGCTGTGTAGGCACCTGTGGGACTGCGGCTTTTCTCTCTTTTCTGTTCCTGACTTGCCTGTAACAAACCTGTAAGCTCTTTTCTTTATTTGCTGCCTCTCCATTCAAAATTGTTTTGTCCACAAAAAGAAATGAATTGCCTAGAGGCATGTGTGTAAGTGCCCTTAAATAATTTTCTTTTCCTGGTGAGATCCAAAACAAAATGTCTGCAAGCTCAAGTCCTTTTCCTATTCCTTTTCCTGCGTGCTGTTAGACCCATAGCACCCTGCTTTGTCATGGGGTAAGAATGTGTGGGGTCAGTCACTGCCTCCCAGCTGAGGAGCAGTGGACTTCCAGCTCTGGGAACACAGCTTCCTTAGGCACTCTAACACACTCATAGTAATCAGCTCGTTAAACTCAGGGGGTGCAAGTACATGGTGGGATTTTGACACGCAAGTTTGATATAACAAAATTCACAAGTAAGTGCCCATTCCTGTGGTCAGTCATGTGTATTTAACTACTGAAAGGATAGCCTGTTGGCAGGAAAAAATGGGGTTTAGAATGGTAATATTTTTCCAAATCTTTTTTACAATGTCTGTACTTCCTCCCCATTCTGACTGATTACACACTGGAATTTTTTTACAGAAAGCATTGGATGTGTGATGAATGCTTATGTTGTTTCAAACATATATCTGTACAGTAAATCAATACAGCTGTTGGGCTAAAACAGGCCCATGCTTATATCTTAATTTTAGTGAAACAAAGACTGGTAAATTAAAGACCTAGGAACAGCTTTCATGATTGAAGATGGCACAGAAAACCCTGCTGATAAAGACTGCTTACTGCTAAAAGCCTGCCTTTTAGGACCAGATTAATTTCTCACTGATATCCTGTTCAGGTGTTTTGGAAATGCTGCAGAACTGATAACTCTGATGGAGTTCAGTGATGAAAGCTCTTTTTCCATTTCACAGAAGAATCTCATTTTCCGAGCTTCCCAACAAATCTTTGACATTCCCCAGATCTATGAAAATGATGGATCCCATCAGTTGAATGAAAACATTAGTCAATAAAATCGGATTAAAGTTGATTTAAAACAGGACCCTGTAATTAGGAAATTCCTGCAGAGTTGTGTGAACTTGTCATTGTAACATCCTCAGGCTACAAGCAGGGTTTGACAGTCCTGCTGGGACTGAATTTGAAGTTGTTAAACTTCACTAAAACACTTGTTTTTCTGACAACTCAACAAATTATATCCATAAAAGGTAGCATGTAAAGATAAATGTGGTGGGCCATCCATGTGTGATTGTGTTCTGCTTGGTACTGGTTTTTTGATCACCTGTTATATGATCCCTGTTTGAAGCTCCTTCCCCTTTGGGGATGGAAGGAAGTATAGGGCACTGCTTTTGTATTCCAAGGTAGCTTTTTACTTCCAAGGAGACAAACTACTCAGTGAGTAAAGCCACCTGTCAGTTGGGAAGTACTGTTAGACTATTATCCAGTGTCTTTCTCTAGATGGAATTGTAAGGATATCAAAGGAAAAGTGAGGAGATGCAAACATCTATTTTCATAAACCTATTGCAGCTGGAATTAGAATGTAGTCACCCATAGATCTTTTAGCAGATATAGTGCAGTTAATTTATTCTTCCTCTCAATATTAAGAGATCTTATAAAGAAATAAAAAGGCCAAGGTTAGTAATGACAAGTAAAAAAGGCATAAGAAAAAAAACCTCAGTGACATAAAATTCTTTCAGAGCTGATGTAGAGCCCCCACTGTTAAAATGAAGGTCTTAATGCAGCTTTAACAAAGCAGAAAGCATTCTGTAAGAGTGCTTTTGAGTAAGAAGATCAATGCCAAATGCATTATTGGACTTGATGAGCTGCTTGAATCTTTAAGGCACTCTGGAAGGGAAAAGCATGATACGAGGTTAGTCAAAATTACTTTACAAAGTACTGCTGTGCTGAAATGTGTTCATTATGTTCCTCAGCCTCCCTTTAAAAACTCTTGGTGCTTTACATTCTAAGGTATGCAATGGCTTGGATTGGTTTCTTTTTATGGGCTGTGGGGAAGGTGTGTTGAAAGTTGCAACATGATTTATTTTGGTTGTCCATACAAGGACATATCCTGTAATGGTGCTGTCAGCTTTTGGCACAGGAGGTCAGGGCTTGGGGCTGATGGGTGTAGTCAACATGCAAATAACAGCAGTGAGAATGGACTGGAGAGAAAGCAGTTATAGCCCCACTTAGGTCTTTCTGTCTAGACTCTTTTGGGAAATAAAAATGCTGATTCCAGTATATATATTGTTGGGGTAATTGCATGATGCAAGCCGCAAACTTGGACTGAACAGATCCTAACACCATCTGTTGTCAAGACACCTCTTGGTGGCAAGAGTGAGACAAGAAACCTGGCCCAGTAGCCTGTATTTCTGTCAGCTTGGTTATACCAATATCACTGTCTGTAGGGCTGCACTGTAAACTGGTTCAGGGAATAGAATTGTTTTTAAAAATTATCCCACTCTAATGGTTCTTTTTAACTGTTCATTCTCCATGTCCCCCCACAGCCTTCTGTACAGGAGCAGCAGCAGGGCCATCAACACTCCTCTTGCCAGAAAAGCTGATATGCAGAGCACTTCTGTCTCATTAAATGACATAGCCTCTGTTGACGCCTGTCACTCACTGCACAATCCTTCAGTTCTGAGTTTTTAAAGCATAAATCCTTGCTGTCAGAGCTAAAGGATGAGGGGGTCAAAGAAGCAAGCTTTTACAGCTTCAGCAATGATGCAGCCTTGTGGGAGGCAATGAAGCTGTCAGCATGTGTCATAGTGGGTCTTCTGTACTGGATCATGTCACCCTTGGGCATCTCGAAAGAGCTGGGTTGGTGCAGCAGGTGGTAGTGGTTCATGCACATATGCCATTCCCTGGTCCAGGCTCCTGCAAGTGATGATTTCTTCATCTTCAGCTCCTTTTCCTTAGGTAGCTTTTTCAAGAGGAAAACTGCAGTGTTAGAGTTACCTCAGAGATGGTTATGAAAGTGGCTATGATGTGCTAAGGGAGGTGGAAGAAACAGCAAGGACGGAGCACACGGGAGTAACAGATTTGTTGCTCTCTGTTGTGTAAATCAGATGGGGAAGATGCTATACTAGGGCATGATTCTGGACACTAAAACCCCTGGCAGATAAGGAGCTAAGGACTGCACAATTTAGAGACACTGATAGACAGCGTGTGCTCAGGCAGCTTCACAGAGCTTTTGTGAAGGGAAGTTGGGTTTTACAAGCAACAAACTGTTAGTAGTAAGCAGCAGCAGGATAAAAGAGATTGCTTATAAGTCTCTGTAACTAGTCAAAGAATTAGAGGTAAAGATGAAATGATTAGATTTCTTAATGAGGAGGAGGAGTTAGTGCAGTTTCCTGTTTGTCTGAGAAGTAAAAATCTGACAGAAGTATAGAAGGACTTTGTGATGGTGAGTATTAAACTGTTAAATACCTTGTTGTTATTTATTTAATCTGTTAGGTTGAATACCTTGAGGAAAAATGTAGAGTCAGAAACAAATAAATGTGGGATCTGAGTCGGTGTATCGGAGCTGAGAGAGTTGAACTCTGAAGTTACTAGAAAGGTAGGTATGGCCTCTGGTGAGAGGGAATTGGTCTTGCAACACAGTATGTACTTAGAGAAATCTTGGAAACCGCCAGTTTCTGAGGAGAGTTTAGGCTGAAACCTGGGGTGGTGCTGTTGTTCATCAAATCCCAATGCCAGTGGGGAGTAGAGGGGCCTGTACTGAGACATTGACAAGCGCATAGGGAAAGTGAACGCTTCCTGTTGAATAAGTTGGTCTGCAAGCTTGGTATCTTCCCCAGAATTTATTCAAGAAACAGCTTTCTCCAGCTTTGCACTCAGTTGTTAATCGCATGGAGGTCATCCTCAACCCACTCAGGGCCATGAGAATGCACTTTCCATTAAAGAGCCCAAGCTTTTTTTTTTTTTTTTTTTAATAAGCTGAAATAACTTAGAAACCCTCAAATCTAAAACCTGAAAAGCAACTTTCACATCTGAGGGGGAATCCAGAGTGCTTCTAGCTCCATTGCTCCAAAAATCTGTTATCCATCTGTGACTCTCAGACAGCTGTAGCTGGTGATCCTGCCTGCCTTCAGTGTGAGTGTAGGGATGGAGAAAAGAAGGAATTTAAAGCTTGCCTTGTTTAGCCTAGCTAAACAAAGAACAAAATCAATATATTTGTTCTCTGTAATGAATAAGAAGCTTAGACCTGGGAAAAGAGAAGAGCCAAGTAAAGAACAATCTCAGAGCAAGAATGAGTTGGCCTAAAGTGGCTATGGATGCATTTCTACTGGAAGTGTGGGGAAGGTTCTTTCACCCGTACAGCACTCAGCTCTGGAATGGCATGCCAGTCATGGGAACAAGATCACAGAAAGATAGTGCTTATAAAAGGGGCTATAAAACAATTTGTCTATAGCAAATGCCGCATAACAACTCAGCCAGTCCTGCTACTGTGTGAAAAGGTAAGATAAAAGCCATAAATAAATCAGTGTTTAAACCAATGTTAGATTTTTTGAAAATAGGTATAGAAAATTGTTTTTACTGATGGGGTGAGTTGCATACCCAGTTAAACCTCCCAGACAAACACAACCTCATTAGAGCTATGCTTGGCTGCTTATTCATTTGTGCCAGTTGTGATTAAATGCTTAGGAAGACAAGACTTATTTAGTATTCCCTGGTGAACATTAGGTTCAGGCATTATGATTTTGATGGAAAAGCAGCTGTTGACCAACAGTGAATTTAGCTGTATTGTAAAAGAAAGAGCTGATCACAAGCAGTGGATAACAAACCGTAAGAAGAGGATAAGGTCCTATGACTCCTGCCAAGGAAGAGCAGGGAAATACTTTCACTTCCTCCTCTTTTACTACTTGCTTGTAAACTCCTAGTTGGGAACAAACTCACATTTTTTTGCTGGGGCTCAGGATCCTGCCTAGGTGAATAACCTGTCATCTCTAATCACTCTTTAAGAACTGGGATGAAATTTGGGCAAATTGCAGGTGATGAGACAGAACCGTGCAGGGTAGCCAGCTGCTGTGATGCATTCAATTACAATGCCTTTGGGAATTTGTTTGGAATAGATTTTTGTATTTTATAGCGTAAATGCAGTGTTGCTTTGTTAAGTGCACTGGCTATTTGGCCCCTGACCAGTGTTGCTAAAGCCTCTTGAAAGCAGTGGTAGGCTGTGATGCTACTACCAGGAGACCTGTGGATGTAAATATAGCTTTATACCGTGTCTTTAGATTTTTTGAAACTGAGCAGGGTTATTTCTGATCCAGAGTAATCTCAGAGCGGTGAACGTAGAATGAACATTTCTCCCCTCATTTTACTCTGAGTACATGATCAGAAGTTTAACCAGTGCTGATGTGGCAGACATAATGCAGATAGAATTCTTCTTTTCTAGTGATTGAAACTGATGTTCTGATTGCAATTTGTAGGCATTCCTGTTAATCCTAACCACATACTCTTCTCATTTTTATCTTCATTTTCTTTTGTAGTTTCAGTAGATGATAATCTTATTTTCACTTCATAATAACCTGGTGCGCAGTCTAGACAGACATTGTTCAAGAAGTTTCTGCTTTTGATGTAGATACGGATAAAAATACTAAGAGCAGGCGTATTTAAGTGCCTGTGATGCCTTGATTTTCAACAAAGTAGAGATATGTCTAAGGACCCCTCTAGTACTTTCTGAATTTAATTTTCCTTTCAAGATCTCAAACTCAACACTTAAAGGCCATGGCCATATTTATTCTCTTTGGAAAGTTGCAGAAATCCTGTATGTGCATCTAAGGGCAAAGTTTCACCCTTCAATAATGAGAATCAAAAAGAAAAATATTTCAGTAGTTATGGTAGGGCATGATGAAATACTTATCGCATAAATCTGTGTGGCTCAGAGGCAATAAAATTAAGAAGCAGCTGGTGAAATGTACTATAGATTGAATTTGCTGCTAATAATCTTGACCCTCTTTGAGCCAAGTGCTTTTTCCCTTCATGCATGCTTTGGGAAGTGCTGAACCAATAAGTTATTCTTCTTACCAAGAGCAAAGGGTAACATCTACTGCTGTATTTTCTATTCAGTGTGTTTTTATTGGATGTAGAATAGTTGCAGAGAAAGTAATAGAAATACCACATGACTGAGAAAAAGGAATCTGCAGATTTTATTGCATTCATCCAATTATTGACATTGCAGCCCTGACACAGTCTGGCTTCTTGTGAGGTTTGGACACAGTCTGGCTTCTTGTAAGGTTTCTCAGTTGCCTCCCATAGGAATTGCTAGACAAAGTCATAACCGAGGTCTGTTGAACCCACCATCCTATCTTCAATAGTGGTAGGGACCAAGTGCTTCAGGGAAATGTGGAGCAAGGATTTCTATGTATTAGGACCCATCTTCCTACTAGATCCCATCTTTGGTCTACAGTAGAGGAGGTTGGATGTACAAAGCCTTGTGATCTCTCACTGATGCTGCTGCTCCTCCTCAAAAGACCTTCGGGATGAGAAAGCAGGAACCTTGGAGGACACTCAGCTCCTCTTTGGTGACTCAGCATGAATCTAAGTTGTTTTGAGCTTGTTTTTTCCTGAAAGGGTATTTTGGATAGTGGTACAGTGCCATCTGTAGGGAAGTAGTTAAAGAAGCACAGAAAGGCATAAGCTGGAGTGACTGTGTAGGAATACAGATGGTAAAGGCTATGTCCCATTGCTTCCCATTCAGCCACTGTATTACATACACTCTTGGATTTTAGTGGGAATAAGCTACACTTGTGTGCTCATTAGGCTCAGTGCTGCTTGTTGGCCCCAGGATATCCCATGTGTGAACAGCTGACAGCCAACTTGTACAAAACCAAAAAGGATCAGGAGCTGGAAAGTTTATAAATGGGGCTGCAAGTCCTAAGTACTTGGTGTTTCAGTAACAGATTTTTTTGGGGTAGATGATTTAAGTGAAATGCTGGTGTAGCAAAGATGTGGCTTTTCTGCCTGGGTTCTGGTGTGAACTTAGCAAAAGCATGTAAGTCCTCAGGGAAATCCATGTATGTGCTTGGCATAGACTGGCAAAAACCAGGGTTATGAATTTAAATATCCCCCATGTGGCCGTGCTGTGCTGGTGGTACAGGCTGTGACATTGCCTCTGTAGCTGAGCCTGAGCACAGCCCACATATTCCTTTGATTCACTTTGCAGGTCTGTGCTGAGTGGGCACCTGAGGGCTGTTTGTAAGTATTTGAGGGATATAATAACCCAGAGGAGAAAGTTCCCACTTGGTGCCGCTGGGACAAATATAGATGATGCTAAATAAAGAGGAATGCAGGCTGAGATCATCTGCAACATGGGAAATAAAAAGTGCTTTGCAATCATGAGTGACAAATGGAGTTTCTCTTTCAAGAATATAAACCATGTCTTTCGAGAATATCGGCCATCTAAAGAACTTGCCTTCACCTTTCGCCTCAAATATATACGTGCATAGGAAGGTTAAGATGGTACTTCCCAGACAGCATGCCTGACTTTTTTCATTTGCCCAGATGTCAGCTTTGTCTTTTCCAGCTTATTGTCTTTATAGGTGAGGCTCTGTAAACACATGTAAAACATTACCCTTAAATCTCATAGATTTGTTCTAGCAAGAATTATCCAACTTTTCAGGCAAGCCCTCCAGATTCCCAATTGGGGGTATATGAAGTGTTGGTATAGAGACATGCTCACTTTAAGTCTAGTGCCATTTAAAGAGTTCTGTTGGTCCTGGTGTGCTAAGCAGTGTGTTAAATGCTAAATGCCTTCATCAGTTTGAGAGAGAGGGCTCCTAACCAGGGCTGGCATATGACCATTTTGTTTGCAGTCTTTGTCTTAGAGGGAACTTGCTTTCTGCAGAGTAGCCTCTGTGGTCTGCAGCAGACCCAAGGCATTTCAGGCTGTGTGCCTGCCTGATTGAATGCAATTGCTCTGAGTACTGAAATTGCCTGAGGATGGAGTTAAGTACCTGGACTTCAGGTTTCCTGGCTCTCCAATGTTTGATATGTTGAAGGAGGCAGTGCTTCCCCCTTGCTTGATTCCTGCTCTCTGTTCCCTGGACCCGCACTGAACTGGCACATTTTGTCATCACGGAATAACATGTTCTTGTGCCTGGCATTCCTGGAGAATTGGAGGTGGCTTTGGACAAGTTCATTTCAGAGCTCTTAAAGACTTCCTCCTTGATCCTGTAAGGTAGTTCAATGTTTGTTTTTCCAGACCTCTGCAGGACCAGCTGAAGGCAATAGCTCTGGTCTCCTTGCCTTTCCTTTACAGCTATCCTAAGGTCCCTGATAGTGGATGTTTCCAAGGGAGGAATTTTGCACCTTGTGTATGCGCAGAGTTGTGTTCTGAAGGAAGCAGTTGGGCAAGATGCTCTACCTCCCAAGTCGAGGGAACAAAACATTAGGTGGGAGCTCTTTGGATGGGAAAGTAGAGCTCTTTCTGTTGACAGAAGTCTGCTTGTGCTTTGATTCAGTTTCTTCAGGAGAAAGAGGAAAATCGTCAGCTTCCAGGAAATAAAGGGCATTTTCTAGCTATTTTTTGATTGATGCTTGAGGTTACCCAAAAGTTACTGCTCTGGCAAGGGTGCCTGTAATATTGTTAACACAAAACTGTATTTTAGTGAAACCTTGATACTGAGCAACTGAGGATATACAAGCCATGCTGAGTTGTTTTGTCTTCTATGTTAGTTTAAAAAGAGCTTAGAAATTCTACTTTCAAGCATCGATGATTCTGTGTTTTAATGACAAATCTCCCAAAGTTAGGTCCAAACCCACAATTAGATATTTGAGTAGACAGACTCTGTTGTTTGAAAGCCAGCTTTCAAGTTAGCTTGGGATCTGCATGGGAAAGGGGTTTTTCTTCTCCGTTACCAAGTCAGACCTACCAATTTTCTTGGTTTTGGGATGTTTTATAAATTAGTGCATTTTGAAAGACAGGGTCGGGAGAGTGTCAGCTTAACGTTTATGAAGGAACCCCAGTGACCTCTTGGCTCTGGAGGGACTGCTGTTCCTCCACAGTGAGATTCAAGGAGTGAAGATTCCCTGGTGGGTCAGGGACTGTGGGCTTCAGTGTCCCTCACCTGAGTATCAGCACAGGGCAGGCTGCAATGGGAAGGTGCACATGCAGAGGTGGACGGGGTGGAGTCCTCTGGCTGGAAGGTCACTGGCTTCTTCTCGGAGGCTGCATGACCGCTGGGAGCAGAATGGCCATGAGGCCTGAAGCCTCAGTGCCTATGGAGACGGGGAAAAAAGTAGTGCACCTTGACGCCAGCAGTGCAAGACTAAATGGCTGTGAATGGAACAACTCACCAGCAACATTTTCCATTTGCAGCTCCATGTTGAGGTAATTAGCCCAAATGAACTCAAACTGCTGGAAAACTACAAGAGCAATGGAAAATAAAAAGGTCACCATGCATTGCAGGGGTTAAACAGCTGGACTTCAATACCTGCAGTGTGTTAAGGGGAAAACTGCAGTCATTTAATAGGTCTAATAACTCTCAAAAGGACTTCTGAGATGCTTATAACTTTTGCTTGCCTCTCTTCATTTCATTGCTTGAATCAGAATTGCTTATATTTCTCCTTAAGTTTGCCTTTAGCTTCATGGTCGGTGAAAATTCATCGGAGTTCAGTCTACCCCATAATTATCCATGTTAGGGTCTGGTTTCAACAACCATGCCAAAAGTAACAAGCAGAGAGTGGCCCCTCTTCAGCATCCTCTTCGCACCAGCCTCATGGCAAGTAACTTCATTTTTGAAATAGCTTTAAATATTTTTTAAAAAGAGGACAAAGCAGTATGTGTAAGTTGACATTTCCCATTAATTTTCTGCTCAAACTTTGCTTCTTTAAAAGGCCAAAATTGTGAGTTTTGGCTTTGAAATGTTGTTTTGGCTCAGTTAGAAATCTGGTATTTAACACTGGTAAGGTAAACAGGGTAGCTGTAGATGGGTATGTCCTGAGTGGGTTTTTCTACCATGAACTCTGTGGAGTGTTTCCCATGGAGGAGACTAAGCTCACAGGTATCAGTTGATGCTGTTGCTTTCTGAGACTAAGAAGAGGATTAGAGTAAAGAGGCTTTCAGTAACTGAGCATAATTGCGCTAGAGCCCTTTGTAGCAGAAATAGAAAACTGCTGATGGGAAGTTATGAGGGGATCAGAAGGGATATTGGATTTGGAAAGCAAACTTACATGCACACATATTCTTGCTTAAAATCTGTTACTCTCTAACTCCACTAAAGGGAAAGTGTGAGCATTTGTATTGTTTGATCTATTGTGCTGTTGCTTTCACTCAGACTAGAGTCTCTGCTTTGTTTTCTCCATTTACCTGGGAGTGTGTTATTTTTAGAGAAGTGGAGCTAGCACAAAGAGCTCCTGGTTTTGTCCATTTGATAATTCTCTCCTTAGATTAATTTCTGTCTTTGTTCCTTAATCCAGTGTGACTGTTTTTACCACTGTAGATGTGTTATTTACCATGAGCAGCTCTATAGTTTTCAGCCTGAGTATTGAAGACAGTAAAAGTGAAGTGATCTGCAAGCCCTCAACTAGACCCCTCTCTTCCTTTGTCTCCTCTCCCCCCTCTTCAGTTCACATTGGTTGCTAGGAGGTGGAATTTGCACTTTGTCTGTGCCTTGGTTTTTTCCCCACCATATGATAGGCTTGTGACAAGCAGTTCTGAAAATTTCCAATGAGGGATTATGAAATTTATATGCAGATCAAATTCTTAAAAACATGGAGGAAAAAATCAGGGGCTGTATCTACAATCCTGTTATAGACAAGTGAGCCATGATAGATTTCTCATCAGCTCGAGTGTTCTTACAGCCCCAACTGGAGATTGTTTCTCCCTGAAAATTTACCAGAAAAACCAAGCCAGAATCAATGGTGGTGGTTTGAACTGTATTTCCAAGGGATTGTGTCCCAATAGTGTGGATTTTCTCTCAGAAGATCTTGCTCTAAATTACTTCTGGCAGCTGCAGGTGCTCATAAGCCGGAGAGTCCTTAACATGCCCTAGCTGATCTTTCAGCTTGTTAGAGAACAAGGACTTGCATCTTACTGCATGCAACAGAGCAATTGATAACCACCTGGTACATGTCTGGTGCTCTCAGATGCTAATATAATGCAGAAAATTCTTGGTAATGGTTAAGCACAAGCTCACCATATGTCCTTCTTTGAAGAAACAGTAATTTAAAAATAGCAGTCTGTTCTGGAATATGTAAAGAAAAGTCATCAACTTGAAATATGGTTGGTTGTATTTGTATGTGTATTTCTACCCTTGGGTCCTCCTCATATTTTTATAATTTAAATATCAAATTCCTTTTTGGTATGTTGTTGTGTTGGTCCCACCCTGGCCACCCCAGTACTTTTCCATACCTATTCTAGTGGTGAGTCAAAATGGTAATCTTTTTTTCTTAGACGATGCAGAACCCAAAACTTGTTTTGTTTTTTTTCCAACACTTTGAGAAATTTCATTCGCTGAGGTGGGGAAAAGTGTTTTGTGTCTACTAACAAATAAGATGAGAGATTGAGTGAGCAAAAGCTCTTTTAGGAAACAGTAGAATCTTATACTGACTTAGACCTGATAAGAAAGCTTATCTCTGCACACTTGAGAAGCCACAGCAAGTCCAGTGACTTCACTTACCACACATTTGCATTGGTAAGGGACTGTTCCATCTCCCCATGTAAAATAAACCACCGTGACTGAATAACTCTTCTTGCAAGAGGCATCTGTGCAAATAAACTCCGTCCTTTGAGTTTATGACCATACTGGTACAAGCTGGGGTGGTGGATGAGCAGTCCTGCAGGGCACATGCCACACATGCAGTCCCTTTACCCCTGTGAATCTGTCTGAGTAGGGAGTGAGACATCTCCATTCAAGGACAACAGTGTGGCTACAGTGCAGTCTATTATATCCCTGCATTGAAAACCTCTGCCTAGAGAGCTGCAAAGAGAAATGTTGGAAAGTTTAAAAAACAAAAAGCATCTGTCTGCGTAATTTTGGGTAAACTGTCTGATAAAAATTACTTTCCCAGGTGGGATTTTCTAATATTCTCTGGTTTGTCTGGGTTTAGTATATGTGCTAAATTTTGGCTGCTCTAGATGATGGATGAGAGAGTATCTATGCCTCTTCCTCAGTAATCTCAAGTCAGTGGAGTTTGATTTGTTTGGTTTGCTGACCTAGTGCTGTAGACAGGACTTGCACTTCATAGAGCAAAAACTGAACAGAGGGATTAATGAGCTGGGAGGGTCCCAGGGCTGGCCAGCTAGCAGTGGCACATTTGTAATTCCCTCTCCTTCTTTGCCTGAAAAACCTAGAATGGGCCATGACTCCATGTACGAGCAATGTCTGGGAGCGTGTTGAAGGAAGGTCCAAAGCAGGAGTCTCTTGCCTTTCGTTTTAGGCCATTGAGTTCCTTTCAGTGTTGTCCTCCTCAGAATTACCAGGCTAAACCCTTATGCTTGGGATGATGATTGTCAAAAGCCCCACAGAGAATCCCTTCTTCCTGCAGATCCAGCTCTTCAGAGAGATAGTCCCTTATCATAGAATAGTTTTGCTTGGAAAGGACCTTTAGAGGTCATCTAGCCCATGTATCTAGACAGCACAGCAAGCACCAAATCGCAGTGCCCAGTGTCCTGCCTGCCAAGCAGGGATCTTACATGTGGAGCAGGGACAGTCCACTGGAGAGCCCCATGTAGTGAGGCTTGGGCAGCTTTTAGTCTCATACTCCATGTGCTGGGAGCCTTCTCCCATCAGGACCCACAGGTCACATTCCTCCCCAGCTCTTACTCCAAAGCAGGGGACTTTGGTTGCCAAATAAGTCTTTTCAGGCAGGAAGGAATGTTTTGTGGAGGGGATTTACCTGTTAGTGGATTAGGCTATCCCAGAGTCAATGGCCGTGCCAGCTCCAAAGAACCTGCCCACTGCTGCCTACTTTGAAAGCTGTTCTCTCTTGCCTCTCTTGCATCCACATTCTGCAGGACTCTGCTGCAAGAAGGCAATTCGCTTGTTTCCCCAAAGTCTTGAGCAGGTAAGCCTAGGAAGGGTGTTGGTCAGGACCACTGTTTTCAGGGATATTGTTACATCTTTCAGATGGGAGACCAGAGCCTAATTTCAACAAGACTTTACAGCATATTGTTGATTCTTAAGTTGTCCCAGGACCTCTGAATGACCAACCATCAATTAACTCTAACTGTCTGTGGTTTCAAAATCTGCATCCAAATGCTGTGGTTGTACTCTCTCTGTCTCAAACCCCCAACCACAGTTGTTATTTTTAAGCAGGAAGGCCATGATCTTCTGGAACTCATTAGCTTTCCCCACTGCCACTCTGCCCAGCTCCTTCCCCATCTATCACAGACACTGCTGTGTTAGCATGGATGGCTCATCCTATTCATTGCTGTTGTGACACAGTGGGGCTGCAGCTTGAGATACGCTATGTTGCCTTTGTGTGGTGCTAAAGCCTATCCAAGTGGGCTCATTGACTTAGGAGGCAACTTCCAAGCCCAAACTGGCGTTTTCTTCCTTCACCTTGGCTTGCCCTTCCTCTTCAGTTCATGTTTTTGTTTTTCTTGGGAACATTCAGTGGTGTGTTTGACCTCGTATGGGTCAGGGTAGAGCTACAGGCATTCCTGCAGCTCCTTGCTCAGCTATCTGGCTGCCCACACCATGCTTGTTTTCCCATGGCAGCCGACCACCTGCTGATGTCCAGCTCAGCCTCTCCACCGTCTGACTGCTCAGCAGAAACCCCAGGGGCTTTAGCTCTCCTCACAGAGTGCTAACTCGATTATTGGACTTGGGATTAAAGTATAGGCTCTGGGAGCACAGCACAGATCACAGCGTTAGTCCACTGAGACGTGTGCCTAGCAGCAGGGGTGTGTTTCCTTTGGGTTTCATATTGGGTTAGGAATGCTTTCTTTTGGGGGCCAGATTGTCATTCTCAGACACTGTAGTCAGTCTTACTATCAGCCCCATGAAGACTAAATGTCTAAAGGAAGTGACAGAAATAGATACGTTTGTTTCCAAAACAAAACCCTTTGGTCCAGAGAAAAGATACCTGCCTCTTGGGAAAGAGGAGAAAGCTCCCATCTCTCCTACTTGTCTGAGCTCAAGGTCTCTTGTCCTTTGTCTTCGACTTGTTTCCCATCGCTTATCATTTACTAGAAAAACATTCCAGCATCTGTGCAACGCTAGACCACCAAAAAAGATGAAGAAGAGATGGATACACTGCTCCTTCTCTATTTATAGAGAGAGATGAACCAAAAATGAGATGGGAAAATTCAAATCTTTAAATACTCTGGGAGAAATTGATGAAAAAAGGGCTCCTTTCATTGTTCACATGGTCCAGGAGACTTTCTCAGGAACAGCTTGGAGTAACCCCATGGGCAGCTCACTCATGTGACCAGGGGAATTTCTGTGTACAACCCCCCCTCTCATTCTGATGTGTCTTATTTGCTTCAGCAAGTAACTGCTACATCAGTTGTACCTTCTTGTCCTAGTGTGTTCTTAACTTCCATCTTGGTACTTTTTATGCTCATCCTCCAGTGTAACTCACATACCACTGTTAGCACTTCTGATCATTTCACTTGTATTCATGCTCTTCTTTCTACCTTAGGTTTGCACATTTTCATTCCAGTCACCATTTCATAATCTCTTAAACTTTTTAGATATTCCCTGTCTCCTTTGAGAACAGTAGGCTGCTCTAAGATGTCTTTTTCTCCTGTCAGATCAGTGAAATCTCCCTCAAGCTACTTTCTTGCTGATTTTCCCCTTGCTGTTTTTGAACCTACTACCACAAGCACCACAGTCTCCTCTCAGACCTCCTCTGCTAATCAAGTTTTATTAGCCCTGCCTGTTTGGAAAAACATATCTTCTCCTGTGTTTTATGAAGAAATTGCTGTAGTATTTGCTTGCAGATCAATGGTTGTTCTAGATTAAAGATTTGGACTTCATCCTCTCTGCTCTGCCATCAGAGGTTGTCTCAGACCCATCACAAGGGGAATAGGAACTGTTTTCAGTCTGGCATTTTGAAAGGGTGTTTCATGGCAAGGTGTTAAAGTGGGACGTGTAAGGATAGAGTGTGATACTGCCTCAAATGCAGTGAGGAATTTAAGGCACATGTCGGAGGGTGGGACCCAAGGGCTTGTCATTGCAGGTGAGATGCAGGGGTGCCAAGAGCTTCCCATTTGTTCTTGTACCATTTTAAATGTCTCACCCCTGCACATCTAGAGCAGCATCAACCTCAGCTGTGCTTTCTGCCACAAACTCTTTCACACTGCTTCTTTTGCTCATTAAACGTTTCCTAGCGTTAGCTGCAAAGCCTTTTCTCAGGTCTCATCTCTCGTGATTCCGGCAGGAAGCAGCCCTTTAACAATGGCCATACCACCAGGCCATCTTGCTGATATTTATATCTGCTGGAATGGTGCATGTGATGAAATACATCAGTGCTTGAAACAGTCATACTGTTTCAAACTGTTCCTGCCATCATCTCCCTGCTCCTTCCACCAACTGCTCCCTTGCCCCCAGTGAGGCTGGGGAATGCTGGCCTCTGTCCTTCTTGCATTGCCATGGCTTCCATGGATTACTGTGCAGGAGCAGGCAAATTACTGGGTACTCTAATGGGCTGGGGCAGAGATGGTGGTTTGAGCACTGATTCAAATGCTCCCACATTGGAAATAACACGAATCAAATTTGCAGTTCCCAGAGTTCCTCCCTTTCCTTCTCTTCCCCCTCTGTGATATTTTGTTTCTGTTGATAATTCTCTAAATGCTGCCTTTAACAAAACCACTGTCGCCAATCACAAATTTCAGCTTCTGCTTTCCTCAGATATACACCCGTGTGGGTTCCAGCACTCAGGGTCATGTGTGCTCTCCCTTTCTGCCTGAGGCTCTCTGTTTGGTGACCACTGCTCCATGCTCTCCCTGACCTGCAGCTCTTCTGCTTTTGAGTTCTGCCATTTGACCACTCTGTGTAGTGATTGGTCTCCGTGTTTGTCATGTTGACCTCAGGCTAAAGTCCCTAGGAAGAATATCTTTATTTTGCAGGGACCTGTAAGAATTTGATTTCAGGCTTTTATGTCTTGGTTATTGTATACTGTAAGGAAGATTGCTTAATATTTTCCAGAAAATTATGCACTGTGGTGAACTTATTTTTTTTTCAGCTTGCATCCAAGGACTATTTCAGATGTCTCAATAAAAGATATCTTAAAAACAATAAGCCTTTTGTCAGTAGAGAGCACAGTATTACAGGGTTCTGCATTCCCACTGAGCATTTTTAGCAGTCCATAAATAGAAAAAGGTTGAAGACCATTGTTGCAGTCAATTTGGCAAGTCATTTTCTTTGAGTTGTTACACTGCATAAATATTTTACTGTCCTGCCAAGAGCTGTTGTTCTGCCAGACGTGTCATCATCTCAATGAATAATAGATCTGAGCTCCTGATCACTTGTGGTCATAAAAGAACTTGGCGTCCCCATGAAGCTGGGTAGATGTGCAGTTCTTGGTCCCAGGATCTAGAACTATTCTTGTTCTTGTGATCTAGTTGATCTAGTCTTGCTCTAATTTAGAGAATGATACCCTTGCCAAGTGCCCAGCTGAACCTATTATACAGTTGCTAATTTCCAGCCATCAAGAAGGTGGTAATGCTGTGAAGTGGGACAGAGATCTGTAAAGTTTGGTAAGAAAACCTTAAAATGTTACTGTTTCAGTTGCACAATTGAGTTTATTCATCCTCGGTCCCATTTGCTTTTACAATTATTTAATGCAACAGGAGTTACAGGGGAGGAGAAGAGAAAACTTAGTATCAACAGCTTCTTGGTAAGAAGGGAATCCAGTTGCCATGGAAATAAGCAGGTGAGGTGCCAGCAGCCTTTAAAGATTTAAAGAAAGATTGTAATTTCTGGAAAGCCATCTGCCACTCCTGTTACACACAGCTATTTCCTGAGTTTCTCCACTAAGCTCCACAGACAGTGCTTCACATTAGTTTAATTTAGAAAAAAAACTTGATCTGCTAATTGTTCAGATCATCCAAGTGTTCTTTTTTTTTGGTGCTAATTGTTGTGAAATTTCTACAAAGATTTGTGGCCTTTATTGCTGAAAACTCTCCTCATGAAAATCAGGATTTTGCACTCATCAAGGAAGGCATTCTAGCAGGGGATTTTGGCCGTGTTAAAACAGGCTCCTGTGACAGTTTGAAGTATCGTAGCAAAAGTGCTGTGAGTGGATAGAACAGTGCTGGAGCAGATGTAATGATATGGGATTGAGAGTTAGGGTATTCTTCATCCATTTTACTAATTCCCGTAGGAGTGTGGAAAAAGTATTTAAAGTTATCTCTTTAAAAAAATGTCTCCCATATTTTCTGCTTGTTTTGTTTCCCTCAGCTTAAATACCAAAACATATGTCAATTTTGCATTCAGCTTCTGGTTAAATGCAAGAGATGTGGTGTTTGAGACACCAAACCATGGAAGAATAATTAGAGAGTAAAAGTCAAACCTTTCAGACTTGCGTAAATAAGCCTTATGAAGAACTTCTGTCACTTTCATGTAACTATCAAAGTGCAATTTTTTTCATACAGATGGAGCATTACAGTGTGGAGTGCTCTCAGAAGGGCAGCACTTGTGATAGTCATTGGAAGTGCTTTATCCGGGCGAAGTTGGTGGTCTTTTGTTCCCCAGGAGATGGGCTTCAGAAAAGGACCCCAGGAAGACCTCTTTCTTTGCACCTCTCTTGTGGGTCATGACAGGTTTCATTGGAATGCGGGAGACGGAAAAAAAGGAAAAGAGTGAACTAGATGTCTCTTCAGTGAGAGCCTCTTAGACTTGTCCTCTCCTTTGTTTATTTTGTCGTGTATTTCTTGTGTCAGAGAAATTCTCAAGGGAATTTACCATTCATCATTTCATACAGACATTATCATAAATCCAAGAGGGTTTTTTCTGCTTTGTGTACTTCATGGCAAAGCTGCCTGGAACTTTAATTCTTTTTGTTGTTGTTGTTGTGTGTGACTTCAGTTCGATGAACTAATATTAGTTATACAGTGAGGAGACATCTATATATAAACACAGAGTTTTGTATGTTTCCATATATACTCATGTTTCTATATATAAGCAAAATCCTTTCACAGGAATATTTAAAAATATGTGTCACATTTTGTTGTGTATTTTATGGTGGGAAAGTGTAATCGGAAAAAATGCATTTAGATCTTGTGGGACAGTAAGGTAAAATAGCTACTTGTGTGAACTGGATCTTTTTTTAGATGCAGGCACTACAGGAATAGCCAAGCGATAGTCGCTCTGTGAACTCCAAATGCATTTCCTTTTGCCAGGGCTCACTGGTCTGTATGTCTAACCCTTGTAAGGACAGTGATGCAGTGACTGTGGCTGGGCTCCTGGCTCCTGGAAGGACGGGGACCTTCATATATGAATCTGCTGTACTTTGAGATGCAGAGTATTAGATTATACATAGTCTACATTATTTAGACTAAATGTATATTTGAGCACTACTTGGAAATACGTAGTGTTTCAACTAAAGCTGTGCCTGCTGTAAAGTTGAGGTTTATATAATCGTTTTTATTCATGGCTTTCTAGCAAATTTGGGGCCTTTTCTTTACAGTTGTGAAGGAATGACAACCTCTTCCTGCAAGTGGAAATTATAGCAATGTTTTGAAGTTTGTTGTCTTCTGTCATTTGAAGGCTGGCGTAAGGTCTACACTGCTACTGCTGTGATGGAGGCTGCCTGAGGGGGGAATTAGTGGAGGTTTTTTTTGTCTGGTTGGTTTTATTTCATTTGGGTGGGATTTTGTGTAGTTTATTTTTAATCAGTTTGTTGTTTATTTTTTCCTTACCTGACTTAGTCTTCCATAGCTTTAAAAGTAATTGATTTAGAAAAAGTCAGAAATACCGTCTTTCTGTAAGTTTCATGAAAATGTGGTTTGTGGGTAAGAGAGGAGATTTTTCCTATTGCTCCTTCTGAGGTAGAAATGAGAGTTCAGCCCTGACCTGTTCTGTAAGGCAGCATCAGCTGGCTGTAGCTGCATTTGTGGAGGGACCTTTCTTGAATAAGCAGAAGATGCAAGAAGTAGTTCAAGAGTGTTGCAGACCCCAAGAAAAAGGTCTGGCTGGGAATCTTTAGTTTTCCAAACTCTCGTGCCCCAGTCCATGGGTATGTTCCTGTGAGCCACATACAGCGACAGACATCCATTCTGCTGTTGTTAATATGCTAGATAAATACTGTTGTTTATACTGCAGATTTAATTGCAAGTCCTCAGAGCCTAGTAGACTGGTTTTCTGGTTGGGGTTTGTGCTGCTGTGGCATAACCAGAATGTTTGGATTTGCAAGCAGTCACGGAAGACAGCAGTGAAATGTGTATTGTATGTTGCGTGACCTAGTTGTCGATGTCTTTTCTAGCAGAAGTTTGAGCTGTTTTACTTTAATGTTTATTGGGATGTAGAAGAATTCAGCCTAATCCTGGCTAAAAATAAACAAATACAAGGCAGCAGTCATGACAATAGGACACTCTTCTCTGAGGCCATTTCCATGGTCAGACTGTTTTAGAGATGCAGGGGTGCTGGTATTGCATTCTTTTTGTGGGCACAGCTGTACGGATTGTTTGAGTTTTAATTTCACCCTCTGCCCTCATAAGGGAAGCTAAACTGACATGTGCCGGTAGGTTCAACCATGGTGATTGAGGTTGCCACCATGGCTAGTGGAGTTATACTTCACTGTAACTCATGTGAGTGTTGAAGGAGTTGCTGGGTACATCATGTGAATGGATCAAAGCTGTGTGTACCAGATGATTCACGTGGACACTTCTGAGCTCTTTCTGTCGTGAGATACCTGGATGCAATGCTATTACATGGTGTTAGTGTAAGAGTATAAGAGCTTAGATAGCTCTGTCTAATACTCAGCTCTATCTAAGTATTATTAGTCTTAGATAAAATCATAGAGATGCTCTAACACACATATTTACAAACAAGGTGAACAGTCTTAAAAAGACGATAGAGATCTGTCCCTTGCCAGAGGAGATTGAAAAAGCATTCTGCTTAGATCAATAGTCCCCTTCTATATGAGAAGCTATGCCACAAAACTTATTCTGGAATAAAATTGTCAAAATAAACAGTCTCAGGAGTCAGGGATATTAAAGCCAGTACTTAGGTTATTTGTGAGCAGCTAAATTCAGATTAATTTTGGATGGGGCTAAAATAACAGTAAAGGCTTCTGCAGAATACTAAAGAAAACAAGGCGGTCTCTACTACATCTTCCCTGAGCTAAGCATCATGAAAGAAATACCATTCTCACAGAATTCCTGTTATGTCACTAAAATAATACAGCTCTTCACTTCATGTAAGTATTTGATAAGGAGAATTTGTATAACATTGTAATGTAGGTGTGAGTCACGTGTCGTCCCCTGTCATCAATACCCAGCAGCTGGAAAACTGTTGAACAATCCTGATTTAGTCTTCTGGAGTAAAGGAATTCTTCATCACAGCAAAACTAGCAAGTGACAGGTTTACAAATTCAGTCTCTTAAGACTCCTTTTTCTCCTTTTCATTTATCTCCAGTGTCTTCTTGCTCAGGGGCAAGGCTCCCACTTCACCTTATCTCCAGTTCTCTCCAGTGGCTGTTGCTGATGGAGCAAAGCTTTGCTGTCTTGTCTGAGAGGTTGCCTTCCTCCTTCAAGAGCTCTGGACAAACTCAGCCTACCAGAGGGCTATGCAGGGTGGCCCAAAAAAACACTAATTAGATGGTTGTTCACAAATGGAAACTTTAACAAGTTTCTGTATCAAGTCAGTAATTAAAAATATTAATAGCATAATTGCCACAGAGATTGGTCTTTGAAGTTCCCATTTCTGAAATAGGACCCGGTGTAGTGCCATTTTTCAGAAAATTAATCTTGCCTTGTGTGGTTGAAAAGATGATACTGTATTACTAGTTCACTTGAAAAATCTTACATTTATGAGTAATTGATAACTCCTAGGAACAAAGCCAGTCAAGTTACAGTTGTTCTTCGATAAGGGTAAGATTGCATTCAAATATACCATCAGAATTGTTATTCTTTCAAACAAGGCAGTTTTCTGTAATCTTTCCTTTTCCTGAGGATGATGAGTCAGCATTTTAACCAATTCTTTTGACTTCTTTGCATGATAGTCCTTTAAAGTAACACATAATCAAGGTAAGATCTACTTAAATCCTTAGCAAAATGCAAAATTAGGGATTTCCCCCCCCCTCTATATTATTGTATTCATATTTTGCAAAAAACCTGCAGGTTGCTGGCATTTAGGTATCTGTGATGCCCAGTTCTGAAATCACAGGTGCTCTTCTGTCCTTTAGCTTTTGTGTCAGGCAGTTCCAGTATGTCTTTGGGTGGTTTAAATGACATTGCCTGCCTCACATCCATAACAGTTGCTCTGTATGTGTTCTCCATGAAGAGGCATGGATCTGGGTTCCAGCTGTTTTCTGTGTCATTAGCTAAAATTGCACCAAGGCAAAGTGAAAATGTGGCTTAAGAAAGTTTAAATTGGTCACTCCTGTGAAGTTCTCTGTTATATAGCTTTGGGTGTGTCTTGGTAGTCTTCTACATTTAGATGTGCCATACCTGTAGTTTTTAAGAGTCCCTTTCCAGGCAGAGGATATTCCCCCTTCCCCTTGAATTTGCTGACAGTGTGAAGCACAGTTCTGTGGAAGCTCTTCCTGCAGTGCTACCC
Organism: Dasyornis broadbenti; assembly: GCA_013397935.1. NCBI lineage: Eukaryota > Metazoa > Chordata > Aves > Passeriformes > Dasyornithidae > Dasyornis > Dasyornis broadbenti. Next base: position 1,251,359 of record VZRN01000806.1, read on the forward strand.
CTCATGGGACCTGACCCAAACTAAAAGCCAGTGGGAGAAGGTGGCTGTGTTTCTTGTGCCTTCAGATTGCCACAGCAGCCTCAGTGCTCTGCTGCACAGATTGGGAGCTGCTCTATAATGGCGGTGCGTGAATCCCTGTGCCCGTGTTGTGTTCCGGAGAAACAAATGTGCAGTGTCAGAGCTCACGTGGCCCCAATCCTGCACTCCTGCAAAGTCAAGGTCACTGGCACTGGTTGTGTTTAGGGCTGTGTTTATCCCACAGCTTCAGGCACTGTGGAAGTGCACACACGAAAATGCTCTTGGGCTTATACAGACCCTGCTGGATGAAGGTGGTGTCACCAATTTAGAAAGCTAACAAGGTAGCTTTTCATTAAGCTTCCCCTGGCTTCTGCCACAATGTAAATTAGAAAGCCTTGCACTGAGCTTGAAAAATCTGATGGCACCATCGACCAGGCTGGGTTTAGAGCTGCTGGAATTGCAAACTGCATGTGATATAAATGGCCTGAAGTAAAACAAGTCATTAAAATAGAATATTAATGATCTAAGATGCTGGTAACACAAGAACCCTTTTAAATTTGTGTCCTAAATAGTGACTGAAAGTAAACTATAGGAGATGATGATGATGATAAAAAAAAAGAGAGTATATCCAGCCCCCAATTCCTTTCTCGACCCACGGTCCCAAGATGCTCATGCTCTTTGTTCTCAGTACGGTTTAGGTCCTTATGTAAGCGTGCTGGCCTCAGCTAACCTCCTCCTAATGCCCAAACATGTTTCTGTTGTGCCTTCTAGTACTTCACCTTTGTCGGATTTAAAATCCCATGGTGTAGATGCCAAAATCTAGAAGCTCCCTGAATTAAACTTAGTCTGTTCTAGGAATTGAGGGAGGCAGGATTAGAGGACAGATTCAATCAGTAGGATTTTTGGCTGCAGCGATACAGAACCAGGCTGTTGTTTCTGGTGGTGTTGTGTTTTGGTTACCTGAACATCAAAGTCATCCGAGTTCATTGATGTTTTGGATTGACTTCTATTTTTGTTGCTCATAAACATCTCTTGATGTTCTTGTTTTCATTTAGTGGATTAACTGTTGGTTTGTGAACACAGCCCGTTTGACTGGAGGAGACTAAGGAGGTGACAGTTTCTCTCCTGAGCCCTTATAAAGGGCTCAAGAAATTATCCCCCCTAGGGCAGGGAAGGAGGAGGAAGTTGGGGGTGAGTCAAGTCATAGCAGCAATGCAAAGCTGCAGGAGGAGATGCTGAACAGGCCATGGCAGAAGGGGGTCATTGCTGTGGATCCCAGGCTGAAGGACACATCTCTCAAAGGATTCAGCATCAGGCCAGCAGCCAGGCCCCACCGATGCCAGAATCCAGGACCTCTTCTCTTCATCTGCTAGACTGTGAGGTCTGGGGAGGACCTGGAGCATGGAGCTCAACAAACCCAAGGTTTTGTGCTCCCTCTGCTGGCAACATTTCTGCTGGCCAGTGCCTGCTTTTCATCCCTGAAGGAATGCTGAAATCAGTGGGACAATCTTGAACAAACATGGAAGTAATAAAATTAGTATGACTCCTTTTTAGGGTGCTTGAACACTAAGAAAAATTCCTTGTTGATCATGCTGTGGAGGTACAAGTCAGTAAGGAGGTGTATTTCTTACACTTCTTTCCTAAAGGTCATTACTTGCCTTGGGAAGTGGAGGCACTGGGAAATCACATCAGCCTAAGTCACACTTCAGTATCTTTTGAATCCAGTGTGGAAGTCTTGAACCATGACCAAGAATGACTTCAATATTCTGTTTGCTTGCCTTAAATTTTGTCTGAACTTTTTTGTTTAGTGTCAGCCCAAATAGCCCTAGGCCTCTCTCCAGATTCAGTATTTTTCTTTCTTGTTGCCACCTCTTCTCTCAACCTCAGTTTGCTGTGCTTCTGAAGTGGGTCCTTAATTTTGTTTTTAAACTTCCAGCCTGTTTCTCATCTCAAGCCACCAGTGTCCTGGTGTCACAGCCTTGTACTCAGGGTAGAGCCTCTGACAGGTATCCAAAACCACTTTGTTTTCAGGAGAGGTTTCTTTCTCAAGTGTTAAGTTTTCCTTCTCTTCCTCTCCTACTTCAGATCCAATGGATACTTCTCTTAAGTCAGAAACTTCCAGTTCTGGGAAGCAGCTTGTATTTGTTCATTTACTAGGCTGAAGTCAGAGTTCTGGCCAACTCTGAGAGCATCCCAGCTAGTGGGTGTACATTTTACACCCTCATGGACCCTGGTTATTGTTAACCCCAGCCATATTAAGCACAAATTCCCTACTAAGCACTTCCTGACTGGAAAACATTGCCATACTGTTCATAGCAAGAGAGTCATTAGTAGTGTTCAGGGAGTTTCTGAAACTTTTTCTCTCCACTACTCATTCCCATTCTTGATGCCTGCCTACACCTGCTGATAGTTTTCCCTACATATTCTCACATCTGATTCTTCCCTAAGACTTCCTCTTTGAAAACAGAGCTCTGAGTTTAAATGATCTTTTTCCTTACACTCAAATAATTTCTGGTTCACAGCTAATTTCTTTTACTCATGTATCTATGGAGACTTCCCAGCTTCTAATCAGATTGTTTGCCATGTTCAGTTCAGTTGCACGTAAAGCTGCAGCTTTCTAGAGCTGTGCTCTCATGTTTAGAAGCAGCAACAAAGCAAATTAAGTTTGTCAGTGTGTGTCTCACCAAGGTGCTACCAGAAGGGATTGAAGGGATGGCAGCAGCAGTTGAGTTGGAGCATTTGCACTGACTGATAGGCTGCTGGAGATGGAAAATGTTAGCTCATCGCTTCTTTTCCATCTGCCACAGGGCACTGGAGAATTACTTAGTCCTTTCTAGGAGCTTTGTCCAGTCGAGTTTTCAAAGTTGCAAGTAACTGAGCTTCTGTTGTTTCCCTTGGGAAACTATTCCTTACAAATACAATTCACTGTCAGGAAGTCATTCTGAAACTCTCCCTGATTTTTGCTTTTTTTGGTGTCCTTCCACTAAATGGACTTTAACACAAAGAGTCTATTTAAAGTGCTACTTTTTTATTTTCCTGTGAAGGCTGCTGTGGTTTCTAGTTAATGTTTGTACGAGACTGAGCTCTCTGGTTTAAATGAGAATCACAGTATTCCCAGTGGTTGTGCTGATACTTTCACTCATTTCCTTTGAGGGTCTGGATGATTTTCATATGGCTGTATTAAATGAATTAAATTAAATTACTTATCAAGTTCCCTTCCCAAATATATATTAAAAATTCTGTGTTTTGCTGCTGAAAAGAGCAGGATTTAAAAAGCTTGGTCTAAACCTAGATTATGTTTTTGCAGATGTTTTGGGTTTCTCTTGATTCTGTGAATGGTGTTGTGTTATGAACGCAAAGGCAGCATGCACCAGTTTGTGTGTATGTGTTTCAAGAAAGTAGCAGTCTGATTTCCCCATTGAAAATAATCAAAGTGTAAAAGCAAACAGCATGAATGTAAATTTCTGCTAATAGAAGGGAGATTTAATGTCCTTCTATTGTGCTGCAGAAAAGAAATTTAGGAAAACACTTTTTACTTTGGTATAATTGCTTGCAAGTCAGGGGTATTCCAGAGGGAGTTATTTTTAATGGATAAATTATACAACATATTTTAAAATTGATTGTTTTGCATAATGTATTGTTGAACCTGTGAATCTCACTGATAGACCAATGTTTACCTTTGTACAAATCAATCAAAATAAAAACAGTCCTGTAAGATTTAAAAAGGAGATTTTTCAGAAGGACAGATTGTTAGCTAGCAAATTCAAGGGCAGCTGAACACCGCTTGGGATTTTTCTTCATGTCATTGAAGGCATGTTAAACAGGCTATAGCTTAATGTTCCAGAGCACTAACCAACAGCAAATGGACTCAGATTACTGGTTTTAACAAAAATGGACTAGCCTGATTCTCATTTTACCACAAGCGGTCTTTACAGGAATCTTCTGTTTTAGAAATGTCTACCATAGCTTTGATTTAGCACTGATTTTTTTTGTTTTGTTTTGTTTTTTTTTTAATTTTTTTTAAAAGGAAACCAGGGGCCTGTAGTAAGATCTGCTTCTTGCAAGGGAGAAAACACACCTACAAATCTTCCCAGTTACTGAGTTCATAAACCTCCTTCAGCGGAAATAGAGGCATTTCTAGTTGCTTGCTCGTGGTGTAAGCTTATAGACATCACATACAAGGTGTGGCTCACTGCTCAGAGCCCCTGAGTTACTACACCTTTGCTGTTGGATCACGTATTTCCTAAGAACCTGGGTTTGCTCTAGAGCTATCCCAGCAGTATTGTAATTTTCGGCAGCATAGTCTGGCTACAAGTATCATTTTGTTATTACATTTGGTCATATGCAAGGCCAGATTCTGGCATTCCAGATCAGTAAAACTTGCTGTCTTTATATATTCTTCTGTACTGAAAGTTTTGCAATTTTTTTTTTTCAGAAATTCAAGAATGAAAATTCAGAAATGAAGTTTGGCCTGCGATTTCAGCTAGGCCTCCCTTCAAAGTCTTAAAATCACAGGATAATTTACGAAGGGACTTCTGTAGGTCATCTGTTCCAACCCCCTCTTTGAAGCAGGCCACCTTTGAAGGCGGCTCAGGTCACTGAGTTTTGAATATCTCCCAAGTTGGAGATTTCACTGCCCCTTTGGGCCCTTGTTCCGGTGTGACCACCCTCGTGAGGAACAAGTCTTCATTATTTAAAGAGAGTCTTCATTTTTGAAACTTGTGTTTATTGTCTCTTGTCCCGTCAGTATCTAGCTCAAAGGAATCTAGTTTTGTGTTCTCTGTAGCCTGCTATGAGGTACAGAAAGACTTTTAAGTCCTTTCATTTAACCTTTTCTTTGCAAGACTCAACCAATGCAGTGCCCTCTGCTTTTCCTTGTGCAGAGTGGGCTCCTGCCCCAGCCCATCTTAGTATCCATCGACTGAAACTGTTTCAGTTTCTTAATGTCTTTCGTGTACCGGAGAACCCCAAAGTGAATGCCAGTGCTGCCAGGTGTCGTTTCACACGTGCCAATAGAGGGGAATAATCCCTTCCCTTGACCTGCTAGCTGCACGTGTGCTGATGTCACCACACAGTTCTTTTTCATTGCTGCAGGGACAACCTCCTGACCCCTATAATGTGTTCACCCAGCCGGTCAGTCCCCAGTGCCAGCACATGGTGCTATGTTGTATCAGGCTCTTGACTTTGCGTTTGCATTTATTGAACTCCGTAATGTTCCTGTCATCCAGTGTCTTCTGCCTGTTTGTCTGTAGGTGAGTGGTATGTGAGAGTGGGGTGGGTACAGCTCCATCCAAATGGCAAAACTCTTCATGGAGTCAAGACCCTGCGACTGACCACAGTAGATCTTGAACTTGGTCAGATATTTTCATCTCTAGTTTGAACTGCATGGCAATATTCATGAGGTCCTTGCTTTAGATTTATAAATGCCTCAGGATCAAAGAATTTTTCCCCACTATATATTTTTCAAAAAATTGTCAAGATATCATAAGAGAATGAATATTTCGTGCATTTCTTCCGGTTCTAGTCTGTGTGGTCAGTAAATCACATGGACTCCTAGGAGCTCATTCTAGGTTCATTTACTCATGCGGATTTAACTAAGCATCTTCATGTTTCTTAATTAGCTTAACAAATTAATCAGAGGTTGTAAAGAGGAAAATCTAAGATGAGTGACAGAGTTTTAAGCACTGGGATGAGACTGGATTTATGTTTACCAAAACTGCTTGGTGCTTTAGTTGCTTGTGAACGTAACTGAGGGATTAACATTTCTCACAACTGGTGCCTAAGGCCATGTACAGGTGTCAGTTCCACAGCCCTTGGTGGTGTCACTGACTGTCGCTGTACAGGGGGGAAGCTGAGGCAGAAAACAAATGCTGCCTGCATGTGCCCACAGAGGAGCTGTGGGTCACATTTCTGCCTTGATTGTCAGACCTGGCAGTTTTACAGAGCTGCCTACTTGCTAAATCTCACTGTATCAACACTTAAAACAAGTGATTAAAGAAGCATTAATGTCTTCTACAAATTGTGATTAGAGACTGTGGCCCAAAAATCAGTGAAGTACAGAACTTCCCATACATCTGTTCTCTCTGTTTAATTAGTGTGCTGCTCTCAAAACTCTAGGAATATTATATGCAGTCCAGGTTTTCTTAACTGCTGGATGTTTACTTTATTCCGTTCCTTATTGGATATTGGATATGTATTGTACATGCTTAGCAGTGGAAAATACAAGTTGAAACTGTTTGTTTTCAGTTGAATAAATTAGTATGACAATTGCCAGTGGCCTAATAAAGTCTTTGAATAAAGCTCTAGCCAATTTCTATTTCAAACACTCAGAGGAGTCATTATTTTACGTACAGGACGCTTTTACAGTGGAGCGCATGCTGCGTTGTGCTCTTTTACTATGTATGAAGAGGTCTTCATGGTCCTAGGTTTTTCTTTATCCTTTTTTATATCTTGATTACTTCCGTACGTGGAGGGTATTTTGCAGTCTTCTGTGGTGAGAGGGCAGCCAGTCTGGGAGTGCATCTCCATAACATCGCCATCAGCACCTCTGTGTATTCCACTGTCTGGTGATTTCTTGCAAATTACTGGATCTGGGTCAAAATTATCTTGCAAAGACCCAAGAAATGTAATTTTCAGGTCTGGTCTATCTCATCAAATAACTTCATGAGCATTGGAGCCAATGGAAAGGAAGGAGAAAACTTGGGAGCAAAAGGCAGCCTTTTAGGGGCGCCTTCTTAGAATTGGCTTAAATTCGTCTGACCCCAGCAAAGTGTTGGGTTAATGAAAGTCTGCAACAGGAAAACTTGACAGTCAGGAGGGAAGCAAGGTTAGTGTCAGTCTGTGTCTGGATAATTTATCTCTTTTAGACAGATAAACTCTCTGTAACATGTAGTTTTAATAATGAAGATAGCACTGAATATCAATGCTACTCACCAAAATCCAGTGATGGTGACAAGTTTCAATGGTTTTGATACTTTTAATGATAAGTAAAAAACCCTAAAAATTGGAGATTATGGCAGAGCCAGAAAAAAGTGTTTCTAGCATTCTTTTTCACTGTAGAAATTGCAAAATGCCTGATACCTCTCCATAACTCTTGTCTTACCAGCTCACTTTGCTTAAGAGAGCAGCAGGTGGTACAGATTTTGGTCACTCATCTCACGTTAGGTGCTGTTGCTTGGATCAGAGTCCTGCAGATGCTCAAATGGGAAGAACATGTTTCAGTGATCCTAAATTCTTGGTAGGGACCTCTCTGGTGAAAAGGGCAAGCAACTGGTTTTGTGGGTGAAACTTGTGCACAACTTCCCATTGTATTCTAGCCCCTCAGGTCCTTCCCCAATCCTATTTTCATAAATCTATAATATTGCTTGTAGATGTGTTCAGGACTCCATTGTTAGAAAGTCTGTTATTTTCAAAATTTAAAATTTTATCACCTAGCTCAGCATTATCATAGGCAGTGCAGAAGTGGGAGAAAAGGCTGGAATTCGATGGTTTTGATTAAAGCTGAAACAGAGTTGATAGCATTGTCTTTTGGGGTTTTTGTTTGGTTGTTTTGATTTTTTAATTTAACCCACTTGAACAGATCTTACCTCTTATGAATATGTGAGAGCAGATCTCCTAAGGAATTAGCACCTTAAGAAGCCTGTGCTAATGGGCTGCTCTGGTCCGTGATAGACATGGTTCTTGAAAGAACTGTGCCTTTTGACTTAAAAGCAAATATACCACTATCTGAGCAGGCACTGGGAAATAAATTAGAATATTTATTTTGTCTGTATGGTTTTTTTTTTGTTTTTTTGTGCTGCAATTCTTATTGAACACTGTTGTGTTGAAAGAATATAATTGGAGTAATATATTACAGGGGAATGGCAGTAATAATAGTACTTAAATCTTTCATGTTTTTATGAAGTCACTTCAGTGCTGTTCATTGAGTGGTAGAAAGAGCTGGAAGTCTTGCAAGGAATGCAGAGAAATAAAACCTGCAAAACCTGGCACAGTGAAAGACTGTCAGTACAAATATGAATGTTAATACTTTAAAAATCACAAATCATCTTTCTATTAATTCACTGTAGAATAAGGTCTCCTCAAGATACGACTCAGCAGTGCTGTGGAGTTGGCATTTAAAGTATGTCCATCTGCATCTAAACGAGTAGCTCCAAGACAATCAGATTATGCAGTAGTTACTTTGGTGAGAATATCGCCTAAGTGGAATGGAAACTTCATTTTGAGTCTAATATTAGACCCTGCTTTGGAAAATTCCTTTTAAATGATCACAAGCTGGGAATAGCAAAAGAATTTAACTTTCGACAGACAGCATTCACCAAGAATTTGTTTTTAACTGCTTATGTTGGGTCCCTGGGAAAGCAGATGTGAAAAACTTACCAAAGTGAATTGACTTGACCTGATGCAATGTTTATATCAGTAGTTGATAAATTTTCCTCCCTCATCTAATTTGTTCAGGATATTTTCATTCTTTAAGCGTGAGTAAGTCTGGGTTGGAATAGTTTGAATGCTTGTTTGTCTAATAATCTGAATCTTAAAACAGGCAGACATTATTTCCTATAAAGGGGTCTAAGCAAAGTTGAACTATTTTGGTTGTCTTCTGCTGCTGGGGATAAGTATCCTTTCTGAGACCAGCAAAGAATGTGACACACTCTTTCTTCCCTCCTGGTAGTTCAGAAAGCATGTTGATGTCTGTGTATTTGTGCTGCAAAACGCCACTTGTATTTGGTGGGCCCTTTGAATGCATGGTGTTATCTGTGCAGCTTTGCAAAGGACTGACTTTCAATGCCATCTGGAGAAACTGGCAACCAAAGGTATCAAGGCCAGTTTGAGCAGCCATGATGGTGGTATTCTTACCATCATTATTCCTATGGCAAAAAGGACTTCAGGAATTCACAGTGAATGATGCACAGCTCAGGGTTCTTTAGAACTACTACTAAATCTCTTCTTAGCTTTTCTCTTTGTTGATCAGACAGTTGCTGTGAATATTCTCATTAATTAACTCCTAAATCAGGTGTCATCCCCCATATGGAGAATATATAAATACATTATTTTTGAGGAAGGGAGGGGAAAAAGAAAAACTGATGGATGGGACTGACTTCTCCCCGACTTTTCCCTGTCCCTGTGCTTCCATGGCATCTCACTGCAAAGGAGGGCTCCAGCCTGGCCTTCCTCTGCCAATGCACGAGACAAGAAGCAGAACAACAAGATAATATAATGAATTCAATGCCAGGGTGACAGTTTTGCTGGGAAGGGCATTAGAACAAGAACGCTGATCTCTTTAGTTCTCTTTTAGTGCATGAGGTAGATTTATGTGGTCCAGGAATGCATAATTCAGATAGAAATCAGATTATAATTTTGAGCATCTGTTAAACTTTATGCCTTTTTTCATAAAGCCTAATACAAACCTCTTTGTCTTTTTATTTATACCTGCATGTCTATAGTTCTGCTATAGTTTCTGATCATTCACGAATTTCTGAAATGTCTAAATTGCTGATCTGTCTCTTTGCAGGCAAGTCTCATTTGGCTATAGTGCAAAGAGTAAACAATGAAGGAGAAGGGGATCCTTTTTATGAAGTCCTGGGAATTGTCACTTTAGAAGATGTGATTGAAGAGATCATCAAGTCCGAAATTCTGGATGAAACAGATCTATACAGTGAGTAGAAATATTTACAATTTGTTTATGGATGAGAAGAAAGATTCCTTCCAGCAGCAATTGTATTTGTAGATGTTTTTAGAGATATTACGTTGCTCAGTGGTCAAATACTTGAGGAAGTTTCCTTAACAAAATGACCTGCGGATCTCCGAAGTGGTCGAAGTCATTTCTGTATTTGCTGCATGGGAACCTCACCCCTTTATGGTGTATTAATTCAGAAGGAGGACAAGTTTCTTTATATGACCCTTTTACCAGGAAGTTTTACATCTGCAACAATCTGCTCTCTCCTGCCCCCTGTTAACCACTGGCTTGTTAAACATTTCTGTTATAGTGCTCGTGATCTCCTACATTTTGTCCTATCATCCCTCTACCTCAAGGGCCTGTAGTCCATGTACTACCATACTTCAGCAAGAGGCAGGCAAATACCATGCCTCGAGGAAGAGGAATGGAGTTTCTTTAGAATGTCTGTCATTCATTGAGAATCTTGAGAGTGGAAAGTCTTCCTCAGTGCTGAAAACCAGTCTGTCCTAAATGCTTTCTCTTTTTATCACTCAGTACAACTCCCTCCTGCTTTTTGTTAATATATGTTGAGGGAGATGATGCTGCAGGTTGACCGTTACCTGGGACTTGAGAGATCTGGACCCTTTTCTTTCCCAGATTAAAGTTTGGCCAGTTACCTAAAGTGTCTGCTTCTCCCCACATGTGCACAATTCAGCCTGTGCATACAGGACTTCCTTTCAGTCATTCTTCATCTGTCTTATCTGCAGTTCGATCACTTGCTGGCAGATGCTATTTTTCACAGTGTTTTCGTGCAGCACAAGGATGTCTCCAGATTCTATTGTAGTAGAAATAATAATTCTAAGTATCTTTAACACTGTTCAGCTGTCCTTTGCTTTCTTTCTCTTTCCTCACAGAAGGGATAGGAATGTTTCCACAGCATCTTTTTCAGGCCAACGCAAGCATCTTCTATCCTCCCTCCAAGCCAAATGCCCAATGAGCACGTTATGCTGTGGGATAGACTTACTTGTTTTTGCCTGAAATGCTCTCTGTAGCTGGTCAGTATTTTACCAGTATTTATATAGTCAAATGTTCATGTAAATCACAGTTGTGTTTCACCATGTGCTGAACAGTCTAATTACTATGTAAATCACAGAAGTCCGGTTAGTATTGATTTCTTTTCATACCTTCACAAATGAATTGTTTGGCTGATCAATTACAACATAATGCTTTTGCAGACTGAATTCAAACTTCCTTTTATACTCCAAAAAGATCCTACCTTTGTCTATCTGTAAGATATTTACATATTTCTATGAGTGAAGACACTGCATATGCTTTCAATTTTTTACCCCCTTGTTTGTTAAGAGAAAACACATAGATTGGGCTGTGTTGTTCTTCAGGATGAAAAGATCTTTGCCCACTAATAGAATGTTGGAGGGCAAGGGAAAGAGAATTTAATTTTAATTTTACTACCTGAAGGCTTCCTATATTAACAAAATAGAGCTGGTGAACATTGAGTTCACTTGAACCTCCCCTTTCTGTGAAGGTTTTACTATCAAAAATTCCTGGTTCAGAACAGGAAGGAAATTTCCTAGGCTTCCTGGAGGATGCAGGAAATTTTAGGGGGTGACTCCTGCTAAGTATTGTGAAGGAGAACTTCTAATTTCTTTATGAAGCACTGGAGATCATTCCACTGTTTGGACTGAATGATACTGTAGCAGTAAGGGAGAGAGCAGAAATCCTAAGAAGCTGTGAGGATCAGAGGAAGTGTGAGAGGTTTGGGATCTGGGCAGCCAACCTCCAGTTGGTTTGGTGATGAGAACATACATGAGAATGTGGGTTTACTGAAGGTACTTTATTGTCCATGATATGTTAAGGCAGGTTATTTTTGGTGTTGTTATCAGAGTGTCACTGGCAGTAACCCCACCTCTGATTCTGTTCATTATTAGACCAAGCTGGCTTGCTCAGCTCAGAACAAGTCAACTTGAAACCCTTGGACTGATTTGCTCTGTACTAGGTGTTTACTTAAAAGTAGACCTTTTGAAAAATTTTGGCAGCATTATTACACTGTTCTGAAGTTTTAAGTGTTTTGTTTTGCTTTGATGGAAACTTGAAATTTGATGAAATGGCTGACCTTGGTGTTGGAGCTGTGCCTTTCTATTGTTTCCATGAAAACATATTTGAACTGTGTTAAGGTAGAAGCAACAGTATATTTAGTTTTTGCTGAAAGCTGCTCTCGCTGCTGAACACTGCAGCTGAATTTCTGGAGGGTGCCAAATAAATGTGTGGTATTTCTTCGTATGGCACTATTCTGCTGTGGCTTGCTGAGAAGTTGGAAGCAAGGAGAAGATGGGAGCAAGAAAAATTATTAAATGTCTCTCACTCATCAACATCTGAGTAGATAGACTGAGTACTTCTGAGGATGAAGTACTCTGTATTGGGGATGCTGAAGGGGTGGAGAGAAGAGGTTTCTGTCATGACACATGACACATTTCAGCCAGTGTCGTGATGAAGAGCTGCCAGCATGTTTGGCTGTTAGTACTGGAAAGTTGGATCAGTTTTCATGGTTGGCACACTACAGGAATCTGTCCTGTGCTGCCATGGCTCTAGCCATGGAGGGAGAGGATTTTTCAACCTTCTCAGAGGCCCAAGAGAGAAAGCTGTATGTTCTGTGTCAGACTGCATAGCATGCTTGTTCGTCCTTCTGCTCCAGGTTTGACTGGTGGCTTGTCTTATTTAGCTCTTTCAGCTTGAAGATGAGTTTCATCATCTCTTTGTCTTGTCTGGAGCTCATTGCGGATGTCTCCTTTGTCCTAAAGACAAAAAGCACAGGAGGAGAACAAGGATTTTCCCCAGCAATTGCCTGGGTGCATTTGCAGTGCCCCTCAGCCTGCCTGCCCCTCCAGCTGAATGGGTGATCTGTGGTTTGAACTGCCTGTTCTGTAGCTGTCTCCAGTCCAAGCCGGTTCCTTCAAGGAAATTCATGCAATAATTTGTCATGTTATGCATCAGGCATCAAAGTTCAGGAATATTACAAGGGACAACGCAACCTTAATTGTATTTTGACTACTCATCCTTTTGAGTTCTCTGCTTCAGCCCAGAGCTCATGGTCAGGCTTGATGCCTCTGACTTGAAGAAGTCTAAATATTCCCAGAACCTAGTGAAGATGTTTGCAATATTTGTTGATATCTCACCAGAAGCTGTAGTGAGAGTATCCCTCATGCATCTCATTGTTCATGTTGCAGAAGCAAACAGCGTCCCAGCACTCTGTGCGGAGAGATCACTTCAGCAGGCCAAGATAACTTCAATGCCTGGCTCTCCATCTCACCGGAGAAAGGACAGACAGGAAATACCTGGTTCAGATTCAGTTACACCGGTCACAATCCAGTCCTCGGTTCTTACGTCTTGCAAGAAGCTCAGAAGTTGTTTGGATAGCAAAGAACAATTTAAGACCATCCCTTGCAAAAATAAGCCAAGATAATGGCTTTAAGCCATGTGGCTCTACTATAACCATGTAATGTTTTTCTTGAGGGAAGATTTCTGGATAAGCTGCCAAGGAAAAAATATAGGAGGAGTTGAAATTGCCCATCACTTGAGTAAGAGCCTGGGTCTCATACTTTGATGACTGATACAGTTACAAAGATTTAAGGCATCTTCCCATTGTGTGATGCTAGTCTTGTTTTCAGGTGCCAGAAATGCATTGTGAAGCCTGCAGTGGTACAGCTCTTTCAAAGGAAAAGCACAGAGATGTTTTCCTGTTCCAGGGCCAATATTTGCATGTGTGATTTTTGCCTTCCTGAAGAGAGCAATGATGGAGCTCCTTGTGAGAAAGCACCTCAGATACAGCACTTTGAAAATAACATTCTCTGAGCTTTTCAAAAAAAGCAGTTTGTATTCTTACCTCTTACAAGAGGTAGGACCTAGTGAGAGCTTATAGAGGACTTTTCTCCTATTAATTTTTCATTGCTTTGTTATCTATCTTTCCTTTAACTGCAAGTACAGATAAGGTCTGTCTCAGACTGTATTCCTAAAGCAGGGATTGTTTTTAGTCTGTAGCCACTCACTTCAGTTTTTCTATTCCTGCTTTTGGAAAAGAAATTGCAGTCTTTGATGTAGTCCAAGTCTTGGGTAAAGTACCACTAGGGTAAGAGGCTTCTAGTTTCAAAGAAGAAAAAGGACATGGGTCATCATCGTTCTTCTCCATGTACTTAGGATCAAGTATCTCAAACTTTCTGATTTGCACTGCTCACTGAATAAGCTTGAGATATCTTGAGTAGATAAATGACTGTCAGTACAGTAATTTATCTGTGATAATTGAATCTGTGATAGTCCTGTAGTGGAGGCATGTTTCTGGGAAGCAGTGGATCTAGATGTACTCATGTCTAAAAGACTAGGTGACTTGGGAAAATGTAGAAACCTGTAAATTACCAGTATTGTGCATTTCCAAGCCTCAAACTCAGCCACTCTGAGCCTCATGTGGTCTGTAGCATGTATTTGGACAGGTGAAGGGCTCCAGATCTCAGTGGCTTCCGTGCTGCTGTGTGTCACTTTAATCATCTTTGCATGTATAACCCAAAATCTGGCAACAGGCACCTGGGAGTATGTGCAGTTTCACAGTGTCAACTTCACCTACACCTCTGTGTGCTTGCCCAAATCCTGTGCCATGAATCAATGTGCCAGAGCTGCCCGTGGTCCCTCAGAAGTTCAGTCATTTTACACCAGTTGACTAAGTGGCTGATAGACAAGTAGCTATGGTATTCTTAGGATCTTCCCCCTCAAAGGCTCTAGAACCTGAGCCATGCCTCATCTCTGAAGGGGCTCACAGGAGTTGCCTCAACACTTGGGTTTCCTGCACTCTGTGGTGGAGCTCAGAGCTGTCTGACAGCATTCTGCTGCTTATAGCCACTGTCACCCTACATATGGTGTCACCTGAGAGAAGCAACACCCTGCCATCTGACCAGAGACCTCTTCTCCCTGATGTATACCATAGCCCAACATACTCATAGCTCTCCACTTACCTGCTTTCCTAAACATTTTGGGAGATCAGCTCAGTGGGTGGATGCTAATTCCTGGGTTGTTTGTGTTTCTTTCATGTTGTCTTTCACAAAGGGGGAGTCGTCACCACAGACCCTTTGTTTTAAGACAGAGACAAACCAAGTGGCAGATTTTTATCTGAACAGAGGACAGGATTCTAGAATCATTAGCAGGCAAATTCCCGTATCTGAATTTCGGAGGCTACTCTGTACTTTATTCTGGCTTCAGTGCCTATAAAGTGGCCAGAGATTCTCACCTCCAGGCTGTAGTTCAGCTTTTGCTGAAGTTTGGACAGGACAAAGAAACTGCATACACCAGACATTGGGAATACTTCAGTCAAAGGCATGCAGATTTTACTGCAGTTGTGGAGAGTCAGTGAAGCCATGGTACAGCAAAAGAAATGTTATTGTCCATTTCCTCTGTGTACAGTGCTGGGAATTTTCTAAGGAATGTATATGTAAAAAACAGCTATCACAGCTATTCTTGTTAAACACCTTTTGCTGTTTAGTAACACTGAGCAGGACTTCTCCCCACCTGAAGTGTAACATGCAGAGCTGCTCTGCAGTCAGGTGTATGCAAGCAGAGACTTTCCCCTGTCTGAGGTGCCAGAGAAGAGACAGAGGTTGGGGTGCCTGGCTCTGCAGGACAGGGGCACGCAGCCACATGGCTCCTGGTTGTTTCTGGGTTGGGCCGCATGCTGATGAGCAGGGCTTTGCGGAGGGATCTGCCCGCGCTCTGTGCTCTGCGTGGCCATCCTGGCTGATTCCAGCCAGCACAGTTCATGTTGGACCCCGTTCTAATAGAAATTGCTTCCTTCCTTTCTTCTTCCACCCTCCCTTCCCCAGCTGATAACAAGACGAAAAAGAAAGTAGCTCATCGGGACAGGAAGCAGGACTTCTCTGCCTTCAAGCAGACAGACAGCGAGATGAAGGTTAAAATATCACCGCAGCTCCTCCTGGCAATGCACCGATTCCTGGCAACAGGCAAGTGCGAATTATCTCTTTCTGTGATCGTGGCAGAGCCTCGGAGGCAGTTTGTCAGCAAAGGCTGGTGAGGTGGGTGGGACAGTACAGGCGGGAAGGGAGGCTGGATTGTGGGGTGACAAATAATGCCACTGTTGTGTTTTTCTTTTTAAATTCTCTCCTCTCCTGTGTTCAGTGTCGGCATGAACCCTCTGAGACATATACCAGGGGTGGACCAGTAACTTTAAATTGGTCTGAAAGGTAAGGATGAATGCCAAGTGCCGCACTGCATGTCTAGAGTCCGTCAGATTAACGACTAGCAAGTACACCCTATTAGGAAGAGCTCAGGGAACAAACCAAAGAGGACTCGATACCACTGGCCAGCTGGCTGTAATTGCACTCTGGCGCCTTCTCCAGAAAGAGATGCTGGACTTTTTCCGGGAAGGTCTAAACCTGTTCCATGAGACTTTTTGACTCCAAGTGAAAAACTCTCCTGACACATTTAATGCAGACTGCACAGGTGGTTGAACTGTACTCTTTAAAATGGATTTCTGTCTGCCTTGTGTGACCTCCATTGATGACTTCAGGTTTCAGAGGACAGTTATCTCCATCCCTTGAACACCTTGATGTTTTAGCCCTTGGGTGGGCAGTCTGGCAGTGATACCAGGGCCTTGAATGGTTTCTTGCAGCTGATATTACCTTTCGTCGTAAAGTCGGTCCTTTCACCTCAGAGATGAGGCCTTAAAACAGGAGAGCTTGTGGAAAAATACCTTCCTATTGCTTGTGCTGTCTCTCTTTGACATAAAAAAACTTCCCACATGCAGGCCTTTCAGACGGGCGTCTCTAACTGCCATGTTCAACATACATTCATGGGTGGAAACTTATAAAGTTGTTTTGTCTCAAGTTTGCCAGCTCCACTTGGAAGTTAGTCCTTCCCCTCCTCTAAGATGCAGTAACTGCCTGCCTAGATGCTCCTAGTCTGTCTTCATGCTTTATTTTGCCTCTGTGACTTGAAAGAAACACGTACGTGATCGGTTATCACATCTCAGCTGAGGGGCAGTAATTCCTTAGAAGGCTCGGATTCCTACGGCTCATGTGTGTCCTTGGTGAAAGGAAGCAGTTCAACGGGAAGATGTGGATTTAACAGCAAGCAAGGCATTGTTCATGTAGTGTACAAGACTTGATGGAGTTCCATAAACACCTGCTCAACAGGCATAGTCTTACAGTGCTGCTTCTCTACTTATTTTGTGGATGAAACGATTGTGTAGGTTAAATACAGATCTGTCGGTGAAACCACTGCTAAAAAAGATGAAAGCTACAGTTTTGGTTTCTCTGTTCTAAATTGAGAATAGTGACTTTAGCAGATGATGGGTTGTTAATGGTCCTGTTCAGAAATGAGGTGTTGGGAAAGCTTATCACTTTGCATGTGTAATTCTCGTCATCCCTGGCTTACTTCTCCCATGCAAGGATGAGCTTTTCTGCTTCAACCAGCTCCTGTTGGAAACACAGAAGATCAAGTGGATAGGGATTGTGTTCTGTGTGTCAGGCATTAATCCCACATGGTTTGAACTGACCTGCACTTTCTCTCACTTTGAGTAACTCTTCCCATAGGAACTGTGGCAGCCCCAGTTGTATCTGATTTGTGTAGGGCATCTCTCTAGAGCAACTTTCTAGGCCCCAAGCAGTAATTAATAAATTATTTAAAAAAAAAAAAAAAAAATATGTAAGTGCAATAAATGCAGTGACTTCAACACCTTTTAGGGGAGGAAAAAACAAATTCAGAGGTTCTCTGTGCCCCAGCTGTAAAGCTCTTCCATTTATACAACTCTGTGACTCAGAACTCTCAAGAGGGCAAGACAGTCTTTTTCTTTTCCCTTTCAGATGAAGACATGATTTTTGGTTGTTTTGAAAAATACTTCAGTAATGGAAGTTGGGGTGTTATTGTGGTTTTTTTCCCCCCCACTTCACAAATCTAACGGTCTCTAAAGACAGGAAACCTGCAATTCCGTAATGGATCTCTCTGCATCTGTGTGTCTTTTATAGGCAAATGCTTATTAACGAGTATTGCTAACTTCTTGCCAGGCATATGTGGTGTAATGCCAAGTTGTGTCTTGTGTTGTAGAAGTAGAAGCATTTGGTCCATCCCAGATGTCAGAGAAGATCCTTCTCAGGCTGCTAAAACATCCCAACGTCATCCAGGAGCTGAAATACGATGAGAAGAACAAGAAAGCCCCCGAACACTACCTCTACCAGCGAAACAAGCCCGTCGACTACTTTGTTCTCATTTTACAGGTCAGACTGCGTGATTGTGCAGACATATGCAAAACCCTTTATCTCCTGATATATCCCCCTCTATATCTCTTCCAGTTGTTGAAGTTTGTCTTCTTACAAACATGGGAGGGGAACTATGGCTCCTGGGAACTGCTCCTGCCTCCTTTATGACCTTGCCTACCTTGAAGAGTCACTCAGCTGCTTTCACCCTCAGTTAAACCAGTTGTTAAGGATAGAAAGCACTTCCCACTTTCAGTCATCTGTCAAAAGTTACTTATGCTTTCAGTATCCCTAGGATAGACAGTGCCAAGGAATCCCCTTTGGCATCGCTTGGAAAACAGGGATGCAGAAAATGCCATGTCATAGGAATTTGGCCAGCATACCTTTCTCTGCTGTGCTTTTTCCTTTTGCAAAAGGTGCCATGGGGAGTTTGATGGTTTAGAGAAATTACATTTTTCCATGCAGTTTTGAAGTCTGGACCTGAGGTGTTGTGAGAAGCACAGGTTTCAGTGATAAACAACTATGAGAGCACTGGGATATTATATTGTGGATTCAACATAATTATGATGTTAAAAAAGAATCTTTTAAAAAGATTCATTTAAAATGTTTAAAAAATATCAGCTGTTTTTCAAGAGTTTGAGGAGCCACTGGTAGCTCTTTAACTGCTCTTTCTTACATGCGGAATTGTAACAATCTGAAATATTGCAGAGGCAAGATAATCCTCCTGATGTAATGCTGCAAAGATGTGAATGGAAGACATGGGGGTACAAAAGAACAATCAGTTCTTTCTGAGCTATTTTGCAATCAATAAATATTTAGTGAACACAACGTGCCAGGTCTATAATGCATTTGGAAAAGTGAGTGTTACAGTAAATACATACTGTAAAAATGGTAACAAGGTTAGTTCTGCCAGGATCAAGAGGGGATAAATGCTCTGCTTTCGTTATTTAAATGGACTTGGAATTATTCTCTCACATTAAGGGACCAAGAATGCTTTCACAGTAAATGCGTGCCAGTACACAATTAAATGTATATTCTTCTTGTGGGTAACCAGTCTGCCTGGGTGACAAAATTGTACCTTTTGGAAGGCTAATAATGAAGAAATAAGTTACTTTTGTGCTGTAGACTGAAATTGGTTTGCAAAGGGATTTATATGAAGCTGTTGATTGTGATAGCAGGAAAGTGGATTTGTGAGCTGGGCGCTCTCTTCCTGCTAGGCAGATATTGTGGTTTTTCTCGTCTGGGACAGTTAGACAAACGGACCTGGTGTCAGGGCTCATGCAGTTTGAGTTCATCTTTTTCTGCCTTTGTCCAGTACTGTAAATTTAAAGGCATGATTAGTTATATTAAATGGGGCTTTATGAAATAAACACTTAGAAATAAACTTGACCTTTTGGCCTCATTTTCACCCAGTTCTGTTCAGATGATGTTCAGTCTTCTTAGTACACCTAGGATGGGCAGTTTGTCACCCCTTCCCAACCTAGCTAGAGGGAAAGCATTGCAGGTAATTAATGTTGTTTGCCTGAAATTCCAAATTTTGTGTAGCTCAGCTTGAAAACTGCATGAGATCTCCTCTGTCTGCAGTGGTGTGCTGTGAGTCTCAGTGCAGTAAGGATGGATGGACATGAAAACCAGGCCCCACTAAGAAGACAACTATTTTTGGCTATTTGTATACCAGAGTGACCAGGATGTTTTACAGCACTATTTGATGTGGTGGGTTCTGTTCTGGAGTCCTGTGTAGAACATAGTGTTATACATTTGGTTGAGCCCACATCAGAAACAGGTGCACTTGCGTGGTAGTGTAGTTTTGTACAGCTTGGGAAGCACTGAGGGGTCCTTCATAGGCAAGACTCTGTGAAAGAGCAGGATCTTAAGGGTGCTGAAATCTGTAAAACTGCTCGAAATCAAGAAGACCAAAGTAGCCTCAAGGCTGCTCCTTCAAGAATAAGGGTTTTGTGTCTGTGGGAATCTTACCGGTGTAGGCAGCCAGCCTCCTCGCACATTATCTCCATCTCCCTTCTTATGTTTGTGTTAGAGGGAATTCTGTGTGAATGTGAGCTGTGCCCCAAAATGTCTAGGTGTCCAAGATGCCAGAGGATTGTGCTACATTTTAGCTTGTTATGCTACTGGGGGAGTATTTTTTAACTCTGCATTGAGGGAAAACAGCCTGGCAGCACTTGGAGCAGGGTAATAGTACCAACCCAAAGCTGTGTGGTGATCCTGATCCTGCACCTCTGCAGAGATTTATGCTGGCCACAAGGTACCAGACCAGGGTAGCTCAGGGCACAAAAGGCTGTTGCCCTTCAGGGTCTGTCCCTATTCAGGCACTGTTACAAACTGCAGGGACCATGATACTGCTTAGGAATGTCAGGCAAAACTATCTTTCAGGGCTCAAGTCTGATCTTGTGCCTCAAGACCCATGGTCCCTTTTAATTGCAGCTCTCTCTCCTTTTCCTTAACAGGGGAAAGTGGAAGTGGAGGCTGGGAAAGAGGGGATGAAGTTTGAAGCTGGTGCTTTTTCCTACTATGGGGTGATGGCCCTCACAGCTTCACCAGGTATGTCCTCTTATCTTCTGCTTCTGGAACAGTCTGCACTCCTGCACAGTCCTGCCTGGCTGTGTCTGTGGGGCTGATGGGAATGGTACCTCCCTTGCCAGCATGGCCACCTGCCTGGCAAGTGTCCCTGTGGGACTGGCTGGTGGCAACGCTGACGCTGACTCTGGAACCCAGCAGCTGGCAGCAGTTTGCCAGCTCCTGGAGGATGTGAGTGTTGGCTTTAGCGAGGGATATGCTTCATACTGGTGGAAAGCTTTGTAGCTTTGCTCGTGGCGGGGCAGCAGGGAGTGAATTAACAGGAATAAATAGTGGCAGAGGGACATCTAGTGGTGCATGGAGCACCTGCCCGGTTAGGTTGGAGATGGTTCTCTGTACCAGTCTTGTGTCTAAAGCTGTCTCGAGAAAAAGGAGGGCAGCGGTGACAGTACAGTGATTGCTCCTGTCAGCTTATGTGGAAATGTACCTGAGAAATCAACGAGGGGGAAGAGGTGGTGTCTGAGGGTGAGTGTGAGCCACTTCCCAGCACACAAGTGGTAGCCACATGAGCCACCACTCCACCGGTGCAGGTCAGGGAATCCTCATATAATCCACCAAGAGCTGGTTCCAGTACTGCATTTCAGCATTTGGTGATATATTTTAATGCCAGCAGTGTCACCACTAAGATCTTGGTCTCAACTGGAAATGTACAGCCCGGCTGGATGAGCTGGGGCACTGGAGCTGGTGTTGGCCTTCTGCTGACCCAAAGCCACTTGTTCAGTTCCAGGGAGGGCTGTTTCTCATGCTGAAATTGTCCTCCTGTGACAGCAGGGTTTTACAGTCCACTTGAGAGGCAGCTTGTTTTAATTGTACACTCAGGAGTGCTCCCTTTACGTGTGTGTACTTGTGTGTCTGTACACTATCGAATGGTGGTGGAATGGAAATGGTTTTGTGAATTATGAGTGTAAACTTGTTAGACTGTACAATCAGCAGCAGTTCTCTGGACCTCTGTGAGCTCACTTTTACAGGCAAGACTAATTCCTTAATTATGTGCACTTTAATTTGGTCAGTAGCTTATACCTTTTGAGATTTGAGAGATTTTAAAGCATGTAGAGCACTGTTTGGATTTTATCTCTGTAATAGAAGCCATGTTAATGAGGAATTGTAACACGTGTACAACTGCATCATACCCTCAGCTTTTGCCATATGGACCAGGCATGGAGCTGGGGTGGTCAGGCATGGTCGCTTCTATCAGACTTACGCTTGGAAATTACCTGTGGCTTCTCTGTTTTGCCAGTATTGTTCAGTTTGAATGTTTTCATGTGTTGTTGGGTTTTGGTTATTTTTTTTTTTCAAAAGTTCCTAACCCTCCCCACAACCGTGCCAGTTGCCCCAAGTCCTATCAGGTCAAATAATCTCCTCTTTGTGTGCCCTGAAATCTGTCTTCAATTTCACCATGTTGCACTTAAGGATATGCACTGTTTTAAAGTAATCTCAGCCAATCTTGGATTTGTTTACCTTCAACTGGTTGGCTTTTTTCTTTTTTTTTCTTTCTTTGTTTTTTTTTTTTTTTAACCAATAGCAAACCCCTAACTTTTCCTTAAAACCTGGCTTTTCCTCCAGGTTTAGGGAATTTGTTTTATGATGTCTTGCAATGTCCTGAGATTTCTGTTGGGATGAGCTCATAAAAATAAGTTCCTGTTGCTCTGTGGAGACAGGAAAGCTCAGGGAAAGTATAAGTCATTGTGGAACAAGAGAAAACTCCTACTCTTCGTATGTCCTATGTCCTAAATAGACTTTATGTGCTTGCTGTCCCCACAAACAGAAGATGGAAGATGAAGCCAGTAACAGAGGAGTAAAACACTAAAACCAAACAATGAAAAAAAAAACCCACAAACAAAACCAAAGAAAATAAACAAAAGAAAAACCAAGAAAAGAGTGGAGCTTTTTTTAACTACAGTTGGGAAGGGATTGGCAGCAATGGTGAGCAGTATGGTACCCATCCCAGAAGAGATGAGCTTGGAGAATCACAGCCTTGCTTGATATTTTACTGCAAACTTGAACGATGAAGTATCTTTTGGTTTTATTTCTATTATTTGACTCTCATAAGGAAGAGCATCCCTGAATGTTTTCTGGCTTGTTTTAATTCTTGCCTTCCAGACTGGAGTGGGCACCACTGCTCCTTTTGAGCTATTTAAAAACATGAGTGTACCTTGATGTTCTATTGGATTATTGGATAATCATTTAAATTAGCAAGTGAAAATTGTTCACTTCACTCCAATTCCTTGGTCTTGTTTTTTG
The DNA here is from genome assembly GCA_013397935.1 of Dasyornis broadbenti. Classification (NCBI taxonomy): domain Eukaryota; kingdom Metazoa; phylum Chordata; class Aves; order Passeriformes; family Dasyornithidae; genus Dasyornis; species Dasyornis broadbenti. The sequence continues at coordinate 1,274,126 of VZRN01000806.1, forward strand.
ATTTATTCCTAAAATTGATTGTCTTTTTTGGTTTTGCTCTTGTTTTAACCCTTTGCTTTTTCACAGTTGATTTTTACTTCTGATTTTAGTTTATCGGTTTGTCAGCTGGCTCCTTCCCCTGTCGAGTGTGGATAGCTGCCACCTTTCTGGTTGTGATCTCATCCTTTTTCTCTCCCTCTTCTAGTTCCCTTGTCCCTGTCTCGTACCTTTGTTGTCAGCAGAACAGAGTTGTTAGCAGCAGGTTCTCCAGGTAAATCTGCATGCTTCTATTTTCATCATTCTTGTGACTGCCCTGATGCCATAAAAAGTCAGCTGCAGTCTGTACTTGTCTGACCCCTTTGCCGTTAGGGAGAAGTCAAGCACAGAGTTGTGCCTCACAGGTACGTATCCCAAGCTTTTGTTTATGACAACTGGTCAGAGTCATCAAAATGGGAAGAGCTAAAAACACGTTAAAGAAAACGTACAATGTGGTAATGTGTGCTTGTTCTTGTTTCTCATATGGATGCTGGTGGAAAATTAGGAGGGGAGACTTTTCAGAAGAATATATTCTCCCCCAGGCTGAGGCTTAAAAAATAATGAAGAAAATGCGTTTGGCAGAGGAGAATGTCTGGTGCTAAACTGCCTTAAAAGGAAAACTTATTTAATGAAAATATTTTATATTCTCATATGGGTAAATTCTATGGTTTGTATACAGTCTGGCCATTTCAATTCCTGGGAATCTTTGAGCTTTCTCTCAGTGAGGTTAATGCCATGGACTGGCACAGTGATCTGCTGAGTGGATGGATTTGCAATGGAATGTGCAAGAAGGTTGTGGGACCTTCTGTGGGATTTTCTGGTTCCTGTTGTGCTTAAGACATTTCCTTGCTGTATCACCAAGTTGACTGACACAGAAATGCCTTTGGAGAGCAGAGACCAAGGAGGGAACAAACTGGGCCGAAAAGAGTTCTGAGATGTGGTTGAGATTGTAAACTGGGAAGGGTCAAGAACTGAGCTTTGCAGACACTGCACGCATGGAGTGGTTGGGAAAAATGGAAACCCATCAAGTCTGTAGGAAGAGCAGAATCCTAAAATAGTTTGGGCCACAGTGAGCATATATCTTCCTTTTGAAGCTTTTTTAGATGAAATGTCTTTCCCCAGACCTAAAAGCAAACAAAATAATGATATGCTTATTTAAGTGAGCCATCTCTTAAACATTAATATGTCATGCATTTCATATACCTGCACCATCTGTTTCCTGTATTTCTTCCTCTTCCTTTAACTTTAGAAAATGTATTTCATTGATCCCTGAATTATCTTCGTGAACATTCTGAACAAACTACAGGTTGTTGCCTTGCAGGGGATTTTTTTCATGCCCTGTTAAGGTTTCCTGCTGCTTAACACCAAAGAAGGGGGAGAAAGTTAATCTTTCTTTAATTAAAGTACCTGATGGCTCTCTTTTAAGCTTGGCAACTTTGATTATCTTTCTTGGCTTGGTTCTTTTGTTTTGCCAGGTCTTCCTTTTTTATTTTTATTTTTCTTTTTCCATTCTGCAAGTAAGTGTACACTTTTCACATGCAGGTTGTTTCCAGTATAAATGCCAAGCATATTTTCATAGCTTTTCCCCCAGTTAAATAAAAATATTTACAAAAAATCAACAAGGGAAAATAATGGTGGGAAGAATCTCCTTTTCAAGGAACTGCTAGGATAAGCCTAGTCACTGTGGCAATGTGGTACCAGTTTTGATGAAACTCAGACCGTTTGTAGAGTCCTTATGAAAATAATCCTGTTGTTTAAGTACAAATTCATAATACAGTTGTATTGGTGTCCATCTTGTGGCTTGTGCTCTTTATCTCCTGTATAGGAAGGTGAGGAGTGTGGGAAAACCTGGGTAGAAAAGCTCTAACATGGACCTGCCTGGCGTTTGTTGTCTGCTCTTTCTGTACTTTTCTGTATCCTTCCCGCTTCATTGTCATCTCCCTTCCAACCTGAACATGACCCAGAAGTCATGTTGTTTTCCTCATATTTTTAGAAGCCATACCTTTTTGTTCTGTCCTTTTGTCTCACCTGGCCCATTTTTTTTCTTATGCTGCTTTGTCATGTCGCTCTATATCCTTGTTTTTTTTATTGGTGATGTACTGTAAGATCCCTGGTAGAAAGAAAAGGCAGAGACAGGTCACACTAGTGTCAAGTTGTTCCAGATGGAAGCTTTTATCCCAAGTAGCAGCAATGCTGTTCTTGTCACACACAGCCATATTTTGTGTATACAGGTGGGAAAGAGGAAAAATTCATCCAGCCTTCACAGTTCCTTGTTCTCCAGTGGGAATTTCAGCATCAAGCCCTGTGTGCAGGTAGAGTTTTGGCTCCTGGCAGCAGTTATTGCAGCCTGCTGTGGCTTTCAAGCTGGCAGGTTGGCACAGAGGAAAATCTTGCGAGGCTCTGAGTGCTTCCCCCTAAGCCTGCCCTTGGTGTTGCCATAGGGACTTGCACTAATTCCATAGTGCAGAAATGGTGGGAAAATTGCTAAGTTGTCAGAACCTGTATTCCCCCCCCACCTCGCCCTTTTTAAAATTGCAAGAAAGACAATATGAGAACGATTTTAGATGGGAAATAAGAATCATGGCAATTCTGCATTCTAAAGCGTTAGGTTTAGGAAAGGCTGGATTCAGAGATGTGTCATTTGGACAAGGAGACATTATATTTCTAGTGACTAAGTGGCAGGGGTAGGGCTAAATTTAAGGGAGCTTTTTTTTTTTCCAAGAAATAAAATTATTTGTAGAAAAGTCTTCAGAAAAAGAATTTGAAAAGCTTGTAAGGATGTTGATGTTGATTTACTCAGAGAGACTTTGTATCTTAAGATTATATGAAAATGATCTTCCAGCTTGAGAATGGGGATCATGGGTGAATATCAGAGTTTACATCAAGTTTGGGTTTGGGCTGGCTGAATGAGTTTTAAGTGCATTAAGATCCAAAAATTCTCTGGTCCCAAAGATAGTTCTTTGATCAGTATGTACTGTTGTGTGCCCAGGGAGAAGCCCTTCTGCAGGAGGGCTTGGAATCTCTCTTAGGATGTACTTCTGCGCTCCTATTTTCTGGGTCACTGTGTGCGTGAAAGCCACAGATGCAGAATATCTGTGGTGTCCTGAAAGCACAATTGCTTTAGATAGACTGTCTCCAGTCACACTCACAGGAGACAGCTGTGAGGTCTTCAAGTGAAACCCTGTGGGACTTCAAGGCCAGTGGTGGAAAATGATGTCTGCAGTTTACTCCTTTCCTAGATACAGATCTTTCTCTGTAGCACAGGCTGTTTTGCCTATGTCAGTGGCTGGCGTGTACTACATGGAGCTTGCTCTCCTTCAGTGAGGTTTTGCCACTTCAAGCACTGAGAGGTTCTAGAGGAAATGTTGAAGTAATCATCATGTGGACTGCACTCTGGTCCACTGAGCACTCTGTTACTCCTAATGAAAATGTCTGCTCTGACTCAGGGAACAAGGCATATGTAGGTGTCAGATGAAATAAAAGGAAGTAAGGCTCAGCTGGGACTGACTGTGGATGAAAGTAACTATGATAAGAAAAAAAAATGTATTAAGCATGGTCTGAATATCAAGAGCTTCTGCAAGGGAGCCTTGGGAAGTTATCTTTCTGTGGTGGTTTCTGCTCTGCTCTGTTTCTGCTGAAGCACTGTGTTCTCAGGGCATGTCTGTTGCAGCATAGACAAATACAAGTTTGTTTAGGGCATAATCAGTGATGCTGGCTACCAGCTCTGGACTGCAAATGTACCATTTTTCAGGATAATTCGGTTGTTTGGCCACATGTCTACTTATGAATGAATTAAACATTTGCAGTTTATTTGTGCTACATCGCAATTTATTATGTCCCTTTGAAACTGGTGACTTACAAGTTGATTAACTTGATCCACTTGATTTAAGAAATCTCTTGCTCTTGCTTATTTCTTAGCCGAAAACAAGTCTCCGCCTCGGCCCTGTGGCTTGAATCACTCCGACTCTTTAAACCGGAGCGATCGCATCGACGCAGTGACCCCGACGTTAGGGAGCAGCAACAACCAGCTGAACGCGTCCTTCCTCCAAGTGTATGTTCCAGACTACTCAGTGAAAGCCCTCACAGACATTCAGTTTGTCAAGGTAGGAAAAAAGCTAGAAAGACCCCGCTGGAAAGTCAGGCTTGGCTGGTAGGATGGAGAGCCTGGGGAAGGGAATTCCTTCTAAATTCCTCTGTGAGTAAATAGCATTATGAAAGCAGCTGTCTAAAAATTACTTTAAACTACCTTTTTTCCCAATATCTGCTGTCTACTGATTTGTCTTCACTGTTCTCATTTGGACTTGTAAGTAGGTTGGTCTCGTAATTTTCTGGATTTCAGGTGCTTTGAGGAAATATTATAGAAAATAACCTCTCTGCTTTTAGTCAAACCTATCCTCGTGAAGCTTTTGGAGCCATCTGAAATGGAGACCCTTCATTATCAGACACTGTCCTTTTTCTAAAGGATGAGACATTTACTGTTGGTTGCAGTCTTTATTCACTTCTGATTTTGGTTTCAGTTTGGGGTTCTTGATCTTACTTTCCGACTTGCCATCCTTCTTCATCTTGGAGGAGTCTTGGACATTTCTCTTTATCTTAACTTCACATGTATTAGGCTCATGTCTCATACTATCAGTGAGTTGCTGCATGAAATACAGCTCTGTCCCCCAGCATGGTGCATCCCACGCTGAAATGTGTGTGAGTCCTGTGGGAGAGAAAATCTAGCTGAACTGAGGAACAACTAATGCTGGCAGCAATTCCAGCCCAGCTGGGAGTCCAAGAAAGCTGACATCCTGTGGCCAGAAGTTGACATTGATGCTTTTCTTAAATTAAGTGCATGTTCACAATTTCTTTGTATGCAGCTCAAGTGATTTGTGAACTTGACTTCTGTCAAAGTTAATTCAATGTTAAGAAAGTGGAATAGGGTAGACATAGTAGAATTCTAAACTGAATATTCTGTATCCAAATTTTAAAAGGCGAGTAAAATCTTACCTTCAAAACCTTGAGATGCAAGTGTACTGGTCAATGATTCAATCCTTCAAGGATTACATCCATAGGTGTTTATCACGGGGCAAGTGATTCTCACTACAGATGTCAATGGCTAATCTGCTGTACAAAGCAGCTGCTCACCCTATGCTGGTTTACATGGAGTCCTTCCAAATCTCACTGTCATCATACTGAGGCTAATGAATGCTGAACTGTCCTGGTATCTCTGCAGTCAGACTTGCACACGTCTTCTCGCATCACTCTGCTTTACACCTAGGTTAGAGTACTCAACATTAGTGTTTTCACTGTGCCACATAGTCATTCATTGAATTAATACCTTGCAAAACCAGGGTTGTGACCTGGTCACGCATGTTTGGATTTTGCTTTTGGAGTTATGACCTAGTCCATCTGACTGTCTTCCACTGTTGAGTTGCTGCTGAAACTCATAGTTTTCTAAAAGTCATTTCATCTCTTCCACCTTCCTGCCTGCCGAGATCACCCACTGCTGTGGGCTCATGGGGCTGCCAGTGCACATGTATCCTGCTGCCTGTCCTGGCTGAGAAGGTTGACCTGGAGGGGTTCACAGGGCTGGTTGCTTGTGGCTCCAGGAGCAATTCTGCCCTCCACCACCATGTGCAGATGTACAGAGGGCTATGGGCTTCCCTACCCCTGGAGCATCATGGGCAGTGACACTCTGTGCTCCAGGCCAGCTCCTGTCATCACTGTTCTGCTGAGTGCAGCCAGCTCTTGCAGACACCAGTGGAAAACTTCATGGGTTGCTAATTTGGACTCATCTCTATGGGCATTCCAGTCTTTTCTAGATTCGAATGTCCTTATGTATAAGGCTGTAGCTCCTGCTGTGTTTGCTGGCATAGACTAGAGCAGGAATGCTTGTACTCGTACTATAGAACTGGCTTGGCTCTATAGGGACACTTAGAACCTCACCGGAGTTCACTGAAGCTGGGAAAAAAGACTTCACTGATCTCTGGTTCTGGTCCTAAAGGTGTGCATGGTTAGAGGGAAATGGAGGTCTGATTTAAAAATCTCTGCATAGGAATAAATCCCTGCCTTTGAACAGCATGGTGATTGCACAGCCCTGTTCTTCCACCCTCCCTGGAAATGTCACCATGCTGTGGGTGTTGAGCTGGGATGCTCTAGGCTTGCAAAGCACAGGGATGTTTTATGGGAACAGATAAAGAGGGGTTGAAGTGTGGTCATCTGGAAAGGGAGGGAATTTTATTTTCTTAGTGTGTCCCACTGGAGACTTAGAATCATGACTGCCTTGTTTTGTTTCGTCCCTGTTCTTGGAGCAGATCTCAAGACAGCAGTACCAAAATGCCCTGATGGCATCCCGGATGGACAAAACACCTCAGTCCTCGGACAGTGAAAACACTAAAATCGAACTGACTCTTACGGAGCTGCACGATGGTTTGCCAGATGAGACAGCAAACCTGCTGAACGAACAGAACTGTGTGACTCACAACAAGCCCAACCACAGTATGCACAGTGAAGGAGCCATCTAGGAGCTGACTCCCCACAACCCACCCATCCCATCTCCTCAGCAGGACCAGCCCTCGCTCCTTCCTGCCTCCTCCCCGAGTGTGAACACCGTTAGTGCGTGCTTGCAACACTGTGCTGCATCCAGTGTTCTGAGACCAAAGACTTTTGCGTCTGTTCTGGGAAAAGAAGAGGAAGAAACAGGAAGAAAGGAGCAAAGAGCAAGAGAGACTAAAGACCCAAACATAATTTGGGAATGGTGAGCCACCCTTGAGAACAATGAAAATTCTTCTTGCAAAGTAGAATTATGTTTATTTTTTATCTGTACTTTTGATCCTTGTTGGGTTTTTCCTCCTCAAACACATATGGAGAAGTTTAAAAGCTCCTCCATTATTTTTTCAAGAGAGATCATGTTTTTAAAAAGTATTTTGCAGAGTTTTAAATTGTTTCTGTCCCTCATGAACCTCGAATGGGCTCTGTCGTGGTTTTGTGAATTGGCTCCCATGTCCTTAGCCCTCTTCTCACCCCTCTGTGGTCCTTTGTGTCGCCCTGTTGAAAAAGTTAGTAACTGGTACTTGTATGTTATTTGTGTCCTAAGAATGAGCAAGCCTCAAGGAACCTCTGGTTTCAGCCACCTGGAAGACCAAGAGATGAGGATTATTACATTTTTCCAGTTAATTTTCAGGGAAGGAGTGGTTACTTTGATATTTAATGATGTTTCAAATTTCAGAAGGTTTCTTTTTTAAACAGGCAAAAGGATTGTTACACTTACAGTTTTGTAACCTCCAAAACCTTTATGTATGTTGAAGATGATACTTGGGGGGAAGGAATTAATTAGCAAAACTGCAGTCTCGTGAAATGAAAGCCGGGTGTGATGTTCCATAGTGAAGTAAATGGGTGATTTTTTTCATTGATATTCTTGACAATTGCATGGTGAAGTAATGTGTGCACCCTGAGATGCCAAGTCTCAAACACTCCCATGCTGTAGCAATCTGTGCACTGTTACCTTGGCCAGAGCAGATGTGCAGCCTTTGCTGAGTATCAGAACATCAGTCCCTTTCCCCCCTGTAATCTCTAATATTAACACAAAAGATGCTGCTACAATTACACCCAAAGTACATGCTCCAGGTGACAGTAAACCTCTGCCAGTGCAAGGATGGGCACTGCTGAGGAGCCAGAACCATTATTCTCTTCTCTCCAAGAGCTGACAGAACTTTTCAGACACAAGTGTATTGCACTTCAGGGATTCAGAGAGGTTCTTTTCCAGGCTATTCCCAGCCACATTCATTCTTTTGAGTGGATTTAGTGCATTTCCTTCTCTCTTGCCTCTTTTAACAGCCACTGTAGGGATTACCAAGGTAGCAGAGCAGAGAGCCTCCCACCTTGCTGCCACCAGTGCAGGGCAACACCTGCCTTGGACAACAGAAACCAATTCTTCCACCCCAAAAACCTGGATACAGACTGGGTGCCGCAAGAGGCACCTTATGGCAGTTGGGCATCACCTGTTCCCCACTCCCACAGATGGAGTCTTAAGTCCTCAAATGAAAAAAAAAAAAGTAAAATTGTCCCCCCCAATCCTCTCCTCTTCCGGCTCTGTCTCAAACAAAATGTGAACATTGCTTTCAGTATCTGGATTGATAAATCAGGCTTTGTGGTTTCTCTGTTTCAAGACCCTGCCATGGCCCCTGGCTGTATAGCATTTCCCTTTTTTTACACCTAGATAATCTCTTTGGGGATACCCAAAGAAGCCCCCAGCCCCAAATACAACTGCCAGAGCTCTCTGTGCCTGCAGGCCTGCCCTGTGTCTCCTACTCATGGGCTGGGGAAGGCACTCAGTGCAAGTTCGCATGGTCCATCTGTGTGAATGGTGGCTGGAAAGGTGCAATATTCTATTGCAGGATCTCCCCACAGGAACTGGAGTGTGTTGTGTCAGAGCCAGTTGGGTTCACCTGTGTCCCTCTTCCTCTCTCTTCCAGCTTCAGAAAGCAGCCCTCATTTTTGCTGTCCACCATGGTGAAAGCCACCCATGAGGATGAAGTCCCTGCAAGGGGCACAGAGATTGCACAGTATCCAGCTTGTGCAACCAGTGAGGAGAAAACAGGCCCCCCAAAGCCTTGCTCTCATGTGTAGCTTTTTGACTTTTTCCCATCTAAAAGTGTTTCCTTAGCCTCCATCTCACCCTTGCTCTGATGTGCACCAGCCCACCACAGCTGCGAGCACCTGGCTCGGCAGCAGTATGGGCTGAGCTAAGCCCTGCACCTTCCCAGAGAGCTGCCAATATTGCACCTTTCTCACAGAGCAAAATGTCCAGCTGTTACAGCGTTTGTCCTTGGCGGGGGACTCACCTCGCCAATTTTTATCTAGTGTTGCTGAATGTAAAAGTTTGTTGGAAGTGTTTGACACGGTGGTGAACTTAAGATGCAGTATCCGTTTTGTCAAACCTGCCAAAGGAGGGAAGGCTCAAGTCAAGGCAGCTCTCTCCGGGATGAGGTTGCTTGCTGGATCTGACTTCTGCTTCTTATGGCAGGTTATGGATTTGTTTCAATGTCTTGTTTCCGTTTTTCAAAAAAAAAAAAGAAAAAAAAAAAAAAAAAAAAACAAAAAAAAAAAACCCAAAACACAAAAAAGCGCCAGTTTTTCCAACCAAAGCCATGTGATCCCAAAGCAAATACCTCCTGCTTCTGCCCATGCTGCACTGTTCCAAAATTTGCAGGTGATTTTTCGCATGACTGTTTTTCATCATTTGTACAGATCAAATAATGGAAAGTGAAGTAATTTCACTTAATTTGCATAAAAGTGGTTGATTATAGATTTGTTTCATATGGAAAATATGTACCTGACCCAGAGGGGTTAGGAGCTGCTACTACTAATTTGCTTGAAGAACAAAGCATAGTCCTCTCCCTGGAGGGGAAAAAATCCAGTCTCCCTGTTCTCAGGGTATTTACAGTTTTACTGTTTAACAAATGTGAGGGGTTCCTGGCCCTCCTGGTGGGAATCATCACAGCAGAGGAGCCCCACGCCCAGGTCAGGATCCCTCTGAGCCTTGGGGGTGGCATTGGCCGACACCAGGGCTTGGCTCTCCTGACTGCAGTGGGGATGCCAGAGCATCTGATCTGTGCCCTTGCAGGGGTGTCCTGCCTGACCAGATCTGCTCCCTCTGCCTTGCGGCGGGCTCAGATGCCGCGCTGCAGTGCCATGGGGACACATGGCTGGTCACCATGGTGCAGGGCACCAGCTGGTGGCTTTGGGAATCGTTGGACTTGACCTCAGACCTTGGCCAGGCTTTGACTTGTAGAAAGGATACTGCATCTTCCTATGTCGACTCCTGCTGCCGCCTTTGTTCCCCTTGCCCGTCTGTGTCTGGGTGCAGGCAGCAGGGTGGACGATGGCTGGTTGGCTGGGGGAGGCTGGGAGGGCATCTAGCCGTGGTTTCTACTGTCAATACAATTTTTGCACAAGAGTTCTTTGAAGTGAGGTTTTCAACACTAATATCTTAAATGCACAACTGTGAATTATATCTTTTACACTCCTGTTGGTTGAATTTCCTTTAAACAAAATGAACCTGAATCTGTTATAACTATGATTTATTTTTTTTAATTCTGTGTATTGCCAAATCTTTGTAAAGAGTGAAGGAATGTTCTTGCTTTCCAGTGAGGATCTTTCTCCAAGTGAGATTGACTCTGGTGATGTGGAGATCATATGAAGCACGTTAGTTCTGAGAGGAGAGGGGCTCAGTGGGGGACTTAGCAAACCACCCTCAGCTGCTCTGTGCCACAAGCTCAGACCCTCCGGAGTTTACAAAGTACTTGTTGTTTTATTCCCAGCTTGTCCACACCCTGAAATCTCTGTGCAGCTGAAGGCTGCTGCCCTGAAGCAGGAGCTCTGGTTGGGTTATCCCACAGTGGGATGAGGAATGCTGGCGGGGTGTCCAGGCTGGCTGGTGGGCAGAGGCCCCAAGGCTGGTGTGGCAGACAAGCTGCTTCCTCCCTCCAGAGGCACCAGGAGAGGAAGCTCCACAGGGCAGATCCTTCTCCTGCTCACTTCTGCTCCAAACCTGTGTTGTGTATAGTTCCCTCTCATGCACTTTTTGCCCCTGTAAGCCCCTGCTCTGGACTGAGCAGGAATGGGATGATGCTGGGACCTGTGTTGGGGCATCTGGAGCTGGCTGCTGAAGGTGTGCAGTTCTTGGGTCTGTTGGAAGAGGGGTCAGCTACTCATTCACATTGTGCTTGCTTTTCTGTTCCTCCTCTCTTCTCCTGGACTTGCTCCCCTTTTCCTCACCACTGGGGGCTTTTTTATTTGTTTTTCTTCTTTTCTTTAAGTGCCTTTTTGTGTGGGTGGAGCTGGCCAAGAGTAGGAGTCTCAGGATATGGTCCTTTGCACTCAGACCTGGAGGAAGATCTGGGGGAGCAGGGCAAGTTGCCCCGATGGCCCACAGACACCACCCTTCACTGCTTCTCAGCCTTCAGGGCCCAGCTCGGATGAGGATGAGATTTGGCACTGGTAGTGTTAGGCTCTGCCTCAAATCAGCTCAAGAAAACCAAAGAGGTAGCTTTGTGTGAAGGGCTGCTTGGGCAGCCGTGGTGCTTCCTGTGATCTCTGCAGAGCTCAACCAAGGGGTGTGAGGGTGCTGATGGCAAAGAGCAGCCCTGTCTCCTCACGAGCACCCTCTGTAAGGATCCTACGTGATGGAGAACAAAGCCACATTTTCCAGGACCCCTTGGAACATGCATCTTCCTTGTGCAGAATTACACTCTATAGAAATCATTCCCATGAAAGATGTACCATATTTTATACAATATCTAATACACACATCTGTGGTTTAAATCTAGTACCTGCGTACCAGTTGTCAAATTATCCAGTGTCTGGATTACCAGTAGAAAACTGGGGCTGGGAGTGGGGAAGGATGCTGCAGAGTACATCTTGTGATGTTGACTTGAGGCCTCATCCCAAAGGTGCCTGCCCAGTGTTGAGGGGTCCCTGTGTCCACACTGTGCCCTGTCCCAAGGCAGGAATCCCGGCTGTGGTGTGGTACAGCCCCAGCCGTGCTGCCTATCCCACCACCTGGTTCTACACTGGGGCTCTACATAGACCCAAAGAAGTACCTGTTCCCTGGGTACTGAGGGCTGGTTTGGCCCAGTGGTGAAATGATGAGCTTAACTAACACAATCAGACATCCATGGTATGGATGGGAGAGCAGCTTTCATCCTGACTTGGCCCGCAGGGAGGACAGGCTCTGCGCCAGAGGCTGGGGTGGGCAGCCGCCCTCATCCCTGCACTGCTGTTATACTTGGTCCGTGTAAGTCTCTTGTTGGTGTGATGTCTGTGGTGTTTCTGGCCTCACTCTCGTGTGTGGGCAGCACAGGGGACCTGGACATCCATGGCTTCCCACAGAGCCCTCTCAATAATCCTGCTTGGTGTCTTGCTCTTGTCCTGGAGCCTGGCTTCATGCCAGGTTGTGTTCCTCTGGGGCCAGTCTCAGGGCTGCATCCAGACAAGGAGATGCTGTTGCTGTGGGTTCAAGGCGGTACAGTTGAGCTTTTCTGTCTGGCTTGTGGATATTTTCCTGAGCTGCAGGGATGGGAAAGGGTTGCTGGAAAGCTGTCTCCAGCCAGTGGTATAGTACAGGTGGCAGATGGAGCTGTTTCATAGCAGGGCGGTAGCACTGAATTCAGTCAAAGTGACATTTTCTTCTTGTTATCCTGAGGTCAGACTCTATAGCAGTTCTTCACCTTGGAAATACGGTACTCAAAGCTGCTGGTCTTCTGTCTCCAGCTGAAAAACATTCTCTCAGGTTTTGCCTTTGGGCCCTGTTTTCCTCTGAGAAGGACTGATCACTAGGATCCTGCAGAGGATGGTGCCCTGGCTGCTCTTGCTCCTGCAATGCAGATTTCTGGCTAAGGAAGTGCTTGGTGTTTAGTCCTCCCCCAGAAGAAGAGGTTTGGCCAGACTTGACAGAAGTGGCCTGTCACGGTACCGGGCTGGAGGTTTGTTTGTCAGCTGTTGTGAGCCTGGAACATGCAAAGGCTGCAGGTGGCTCCAATGCACCAGGGGTGGATTTGATTTCTTTGTTGTCTTCTCCTCCCGAAAACAGCATGGCAGTTGGTTGGTAGCAGGATTTGTTCGGGAGGAAGGGCTTGTCCCAGCATTTGGTGCTTGGTGTAGCAGTCTAGCATCCCTTCTCAACTGTTTGCTAATCACAGAGCTTTATAATAGGAGGTGGTGTTTTATCCTCTGGGCATCACTGTTGTACCAAATCCTTCCAAATACAAGTGAGAAACTAGCTGGTGTCAGATGCCTTTAGCTGGAAGTGCCAATATTGAATGCATGTCCCAAAGATCACTGTGGGAGGATGAGGGGTTCCTGACGAGCTCCTCTTCTCAGAAGTGACAGACTGGCCGGGTCCAGATCAAGCTCTAGTGTCGTTCCTGCTTTAAAATCTCAGGTCCAGCAGGCTGGGCTGGGCTGGGCTGGCTTGGCTGGTGGGTTTTCACCCAGGGTATGCGCTCTGTCCTTCTGCATCATGCTGGCTTGGATTCAGCAGTGTGGATTCTGTGACAGCTGTGCTTGCATCGGCCATGGCCGCTCCTCTGCTCCTCTCACTGGACTTTAGCTGAGTGTTCAGGAAGGTGAGAAGGAGGGGCAGCAGCCAGGAGTGGGTCCTGCTGTGGCCATTCTGTCTTCGTTTCTCATATGAAGGGTTGGAGATGCTGCTCAAGGCACTTTGCCTTCCTCAGAGACCACATGGAATTTGGAGAGTGGAAACCCACCAGGACCCCAACAGCAGTGCTCTGGTCCTGTTTGATCCATTTTCTTCTGAGCACAAGGGTAGCTTACAAGCAGTTCAGGGTCAGGCCCTGCTGAGGGGCCTCAGAGCTCTTGGCATATTTTTTTTCCAGTAGAGCCAGCCTCGATACCTGAATCACTGGGCAGGTGCCTGGATGTCAAACACAGTGAATCTGAAACTCCAAATACTTGACATATGTTCCTGAAGCCATGAGCAGCTGGTGCTCAGTAGCCAGACGTCTCACACCAAACCTTTCTCCTTCCTGGCTGCCCCGAGCTATGTCCTGGTTGCTGCTGGCTCAGCCTTGGTCCCTCTATTCCGGAGTGCAGTGGCTCTCCTTCGCAGTGTGTTTTCATGGCTGGCTGATCCCACTCCAGCCAGCTCTTCCCTGTGTCTTATTTACCATCGTACGTGGTCTTTGCGAATTGTATCATATTGTACATGACCTCGGGTTTTCAGAGTTGTAGTATTCTGACTACAGTATTTCCATGTGTGTACATAAACCTGAATAAGCACAACTGAAATCCTGAATGAAGTGTATACGTTTCATATACTGATTGTCATACAAATTAATTTTATAATTATTCCAATTTTGTTGTAGATTTCCAATCTTTCCTATTTATTTTGTACCAGATTTATTTGTATATTTTGTGATTTTGTTTCAAAGCATTTTGTTTATTTCTATTCTTTTTAGATAAATGATGATTTTTTTTTTTTTCTGTTGAACATTCCAGTTTATGCATTTTTCCCTTCTCCATGCTTCCCCCTCATTTCCAAGGGATGGATTTTGGCATGTGGGTGGTGGGGCTGATGTTTGTGATCCTGGACCCAGATCTCTGCTACTGGCACATCAACAATCTTTAATCTCGACTTCAGCTGCCAAGAGCCACAGAGAGGCCGGATCTTGTTCCTTTTGAACCAGATGTTGCTCTCCACTTCGGTGGGTCTGGGTCCATGAGTCCTCAATCTGGGGAGGGCTGTGCTGGTCGTTTTGCTAATCAGGAGCTGGCTGGGAAGCTGGTGGCAACGGCAAGAAGCTGACATTTTGAAGTTCCTTCAAGGGTGAGGGCCTTTTTCTTTCAGTAATAAAAACCCCTTATTTACAACCTGCTCTCCATAGGTCATGTTTGTCTCTAAGTGTAGATGCCATCTGTCTGTAGTGCGTGTTCCTGCCAGGTGGGGCGTGGCTGGGAGTCGCCAATCAGGGATGTGACTGGAACTACGGCAACTCCATGGGACGGGAGCAGCTGGTGGTGTGAGTCGGTCCATCCCCCTGCACTTGGGTGCTGCTGCCTTCTTCCCTCATGTCAGGACTTCGGCAGTGGAGCTGTGTGGAGCCTGCAGTGACAGAGACATTTCTGAGCAGGAGGGTGAGCCTGTGCTTAGTCCCTTGCCCACTATCACTTCCAGCTCACACTGGTGGAGGAACAGCCCCTTTCCTGTGTGTCAGATACAACCCTGTCGCACACCTGTATCGTGCTTCTGCCATCCCTCAGCCCCTCTCCTCCTCGCAGCTGTTTCACCCAGCTGCTCTCCCTGCACCGGGCTTTCCTCCATGCTCAGCTCTTGAGTTGTGAAACCCTGGGTTAGCAAGTTGGGCAGCAGTTGCACACTGTGCTGCAGGATGGCCCATTCCTCTGGACCTCGCTGCCCAGTGTTGTATCAGCAGGACAGAGAGCGTGGCGTGTCCTTGAGGACTCCTGCTCTCTTGTGTGTTCCTGCCCCTGGCACCCAATGGAGGGTGGTGGGATGCTGCAAGCATGCCGTAAGTAGAATTAATATGGAGGCCAACTTTGGGGCTGGCTCTGGTGGTAATGAGCAGCAGGAAGGAGGAGCAAGGTAGAGAGAGCTCAGGACATCTGGAAGGGAGGGTGTAAGGCCAGAGGCCAGATCCCTTCAGGGAGGTGGAATGGGTTTTGGCTGCTCAGGTCCAGGCCACACTGTGGCAGCAGGGCAGGCGCAGTGCCCAAAGCTCTACCCAGGACTCTGTGTCAAGGCTCCAGCAGCACCTCCCTCCATGGCCAGACTCCGCAGCCCAGTGGCCCCCAGGGCTGGTCTCCTGGAGGGAAAGCACCCTTGTGCAGGGCCAGGGTAGGCCAGTGGCTCTGCAGTTACAGAATTTCTTTTTCCATGTTTGCGGTGCCAGGGTTTCAGGCCCGAGGTTGGAATGGTTGCTGCTCCCAGACTGGCACAGGGCTTTGCACCCTTCATCATGAATGGGCATATCCTGATACTGAGCTGCAGCTGGGCCTTGTTCTGCTGAGCAAGGAGGTGCCATAAAAGAAGAGGACCTGGAAGCAGCTCTGAGGGCTGTGAGCTGGTCAGAAGGGGCAGTGCCCAACACAGGGTGTCTGCAGGGCTGTGGCTAAGGGCAGTGAGCCTCAGGCTCCTGTTCCTGGTAGGTTTGGTTGGTGCAGCCCCTGTGAGCCCCCTCTGACTCTATGGAGCAGGGGAGGCGGACATGAGGTGGTGGGAAAAGTGGAAGAAACCAGAAATCAGGACAGTGAGAATTCAGGGCAGGGCGAGGCCTGTTCCCCCATGCTCACCTTGCTTCTACCAGGCTTTTGCTGCAGGAGAGAACACTGCTGGTGGGCAAAAGCAAAGCATGTCTGTCCCTTGTCTGGGGAACAGGTTGCAGGGAGAGCAAAAGGAGCTTTTCCTGAGGCCCTGCAGAGCGATTGGAGACACAAGTACGGCCAGGCCACCGGCTTCTGGGAAGCGGCAGCTGGTGCAGACCAGCCGTGGGCAGCTGCCTGAGGGAGGTGTGGGCTGGAAACTTGGGCTGTGACTGTGTCCCTTATTGCCAGTCGGGGCAAGAAGCTTCACCCTGGCACTTGATCAGTGGGTTACTACAACTTCATGGTGGAGCCAGTGCAGGATGGACAGGATGGTACAAAGCCAGGAAGTGCCAGTGTGTCTGTCAGGCTTTGCCCGACATTTTCCCACCATGAAGTGAGGGTCAAATACTTTCCATTGCTCCAGCCTTGAAGACTCTTCTCCATCTCAGTCAGAAATAGCCCTGGGCTGGGAGCAAGCTATTTGTGGTGACTGGTTGGGAAGGAGGAATGCACGGGAGCTCCCCAGACCTCTCCCTGCAGCAGCATGCCTCCCCCAGCTGCTGAACTAAAGCTTAAAAAGTTTAAGTGGCTATACTTGGAGAAACAAAGTTTAAACATAGCAGAGCCCAGCATGGCCTTCCATGAACCGGCTCAGGTACAACGCCCTGGAACCCTTCCTGCATCCAGCCTCCCTGTGGGTACACATTAGCTCCTCTCCAGACCCCAAAATGGAGATGTCAGGGATCTAGTGCTCTGGAGTTTTCAGCAATCCCTCAAGTGTCAGGTGTTGCGTGTTGGCCACCAGCTGTTGCCATTTAGTGTTGATTTTCTGTCTGGCACTTTGGGTCCTGCTAATGAATATCCTTCTGTGGTGGTGCTGATGGGGGGACCTTCTCAGGCCTGGTTTGGTTGATACAGAGTTTGTTTGTAGGTTAGGGCTGAGCTCAGCAGTGCCCAGGGCTGTCTTGTCTTGGCCAGGCACAGCCATGGGTGGTTGTGTGACAGCATTGGCCTTCCCTGGGTATTCTTGTCTGTTTAAGCAGGTTTGCAGCTCCTGGTGAGTACAGGCTGTGCTGTGCCCTGGTGCTATGCTGGGCACGTGTCATGCAGGGGCGGAGGGGCAGGAAGTGGTCCTTGGTAATGTCTCTGGGAAACAGCCCTGGCAAGACACAGTGTTGGAGGTAGTGACAGTGTGGGGATGTTACCCTTCCCACCATGGAAAAGCCCCTCCTCGCTCTCTGTGTCCAAGCCAAAATGTTTCTCTGCCCTCCCCATGCTTTCCTGGCTGATAGAAATAGTGGTAACAAAAGCCTCTTGCCCCACCATTGCTTTCTGGGGCAATGTGAGGACCAGGCCTGCCCTTACAGCAAGATCCACTGCTCTTCAGTGCTTCACATGAACAGCTCCCAAAGATGCTTTCACTCTTCCACAGTCACCCATCCTCCTGGGACGCCCAGACACCAGTCCTATCTCTTCTCACCGATTTCAGCCCAACCCTCATCATTTCAGCAACACACCACAAAGCACCAGGCATTTTTTAGAAACATCATCATTTATTTGACTTGAACAACTGCCACTAGAGCATTTTCCTGCTCAGATGTTGGTGGTGTAGTTTTTCTTCTTTTATTTTCTACTAAGGTACTATAAAATGAAAAAAAAATTAAATGAGTTTATGGTACTGAAACAACAGTCAAATTCATTACAAAGAGGGCCCTCGTTGTAATCCCTTTGTAGCAAATGGCAGAGGCTGGAGTATGGGAGGCTGCACCCCTGACTCAGAGGAAAACTACAGGGCACTGCTGCCCAGCTGTGTGCCAGCTCTGTGCCTTTCCTGGGCTGACTTTCAGGCACAAGGGCTACCTGCCCATCCCTGGGGACACCCCCGGTCCCCACATGGCAGCCGTCACCCTCCTTGGCCAGGGACGCAGCCTTGCCCACCACGACCTGCGATGAGGCTCTGCTTGCTCCACACCAGACCAAAGACCAGGGCAGCTGCTGGATGACCAGGAGCTTTCCGACTCCCACCATGGGACTGGCCCTGTGGCATGTGCTGTTTCCTAGTTTAGGGCAGGCCCATGTGGCCTGCAGCACTCTGGCACAACAGGCCCTTTGATTCCATATGGTGTTTGGGATTGGTTTTGGGATGCTTCACTTAAAGTTGAGAGGACAGAAAGGTCAGGAGGAACACAAAGTGACTAATGTAATGCTAAAGCAGCAGCTTCAAGCTCCTGGGTTAATATTTACTGCTGAAACTGGAGGAGTTGAGAACAGAGTGTGCAGCCCAGCTGTTTGAGAAACGCCCTGGAAATCATACATCACATGCCAATGGTGAAAGAGAGTTTGGAGACACTGGGAGAGGGTAACAAGCAGCTACAAGACGAAATATGTACGGCAGCAGATGTGCAAGAGCTGGAATCTCACTGCCATCCATGATAGCTGGAGGAGTCAAACCACTTACACAGAGAAACGCCAACAGAAGGTAAACTGGGTGCTGGAAGGCACAGCAACACCCTGGCTAACACAGGGAGGGGGGACTATGTAACCCAGGAGCAGAGGGTTAAGGGCAGCTACCCAACGGGCAGCAGGATTTGAGTAATTTTGTCTCCTGCGGGGCCCAGCACATCCCTTCTGTCTCCACAGAGAATGTAATAAATGCCAAAAACAGTTCACAGGACACTATTCAAATGAAAACCAAATGAAACACATCATGGGAAAGGGAGAAACATGCAGCATCCCAAAATGTAATGGGAGTAGCATGACAGCACAGGTGGGCAGTCCAATCTGAATGCACCACCCAGGCAGAATCCATCAGTTTTTTGAACCGTCTGCAGAACTGAAAACAAGGGTCTCCTCCTAATTAGTGTTAATTTGTTAGAAGTTTCCAAATACTTTCAAAATGTGCCTTTGCAAGAATCACACCCCCCAACCCATCACCCCAAGGGCCCCAACAACAGAATCCATTCCTGATCACTGCTAGAGTCATGGTTTATCTTCAGAAATACTTTGTTTTTTCCTTCTTATTCCTCTTCCTCCTCTTCCTCCTCCTCTTCCTCTTCCTCATCGTCATCTTCATCATGGCAATGTGTGATTTCCTGAGGTGCCTGGGGGAAAAGGTTGGGCGGTTTGATCTCACTGATGGAACGGGTCAGTTGGTGCCGCTTGTAGTCAGAATCTTTGAAATCCACTGAGGTGCGATTGCGTGTGGCCATCGGCGACTCCTTCTCATTGATGTCGACGTGCGTGTGCTCTACTGTGGACTCATGTGGCATCTGCACATGGAACAGAGAGAGGAGGTGACAAGGGGTGTCCCAGTTCCAGGCTGCCTCCCTGAGACACACAGAGAGCAAACCCCAGAATGTGACCATTTGGTCTACAGTCTATCAACTGCCACCCAACCCTCCAAGGTGCTGCTGTGTCCCGTGGAAGCAATAATGGACAGAAGCATGGGCACCTTTGTGACCTCTGCCCACCTCCCTGGGATTGCAACTCACCAGGACGTGGGCGGCTCTGAAGAGGTAGCTGAAGGGGTAGTAAAGGAGGTTGATGAAGGAGGCTGCATAGAGGTCAGCATAGCGCATCACCTGGCTGGCAAACAGTGTCTGCCGAGAGCCGCTGCGGAAGAGGCTCCCCATCATCCCGTAGCACATATCCATGTCGTGGGTCACTTTCTACGAGGACATGGCAGGTTAGATCCTGGGCCAGGCAGGCAGCACCTCAGAGTTACAACAACACTGAGGTGGAGCGCCCTGAGGGCTGGGGGCTACATGAGACCTGCAAGGATCTCCAGAGAGGCTTTCTGTGCTTGTATCCCGTGACATCAGGGCACAGCTGAGCCCCAGGTAACAGAAAGGAAGGTGGCAGGAAGCTCAGGGCCAGCACTGCCCCAGGTTGGCATGCCAGGGTTGGCTGAACTAGAGGCTACAGCCCCTCTGAGCCTGTGTGTGCCAGTGCCACGCACTGCAGCAGTAAGCACCATCAGCCAGTGCTGCTGTGGGCATGAGGAAGGGGACCCTGTTCCTGACCAGGCTGCCCTTCAGGAGAGCGAGTAACGCCACCAGTGAGCTGAGACAAAGTGACTTTGCCAAGCCTGCTGTGCTCACCCAATGGCAGAGCAAAACATTTCAGGACTGAGCAGTGGGGTTGGGTTGTTAAGCCCTTTGGGATACAGAAGGATGAAAAGGGATTTTGATGATTAGTACCTTAATGCGTCTCTGGATGGAGCTTATGTCAGGGCGTTCATTGCTGCTGCTGTCCAGATGCCTAGTTACAGGTGAGAAGGTAAATACATGGTGTGAAAAATCTTTCACAACCAGATGCTGTGGGATGGGGCTCAGGGGAGGGAGGCTGGTCTGGAGGAGAAGGTTGGTCTCGTGGGCAGAGCCCAGGCCTCAGTCAAGGCTCCAGCGGCAGTGCCGTTAACCCAACCCCACGGTTTTGTCACTGCCGCTCATTAGCCAGGAGAGGCAACAGGAAAGTTGTCACTGTTTGAACACTCACTTGTACAGCTCGGCCAAGAAAATGTCCAGACTCTGCAGCTCTTCAAAAAGGGCTGGAAAATCCAGAAAAGAAAGGGAAAAAAGGTAAGTTTGAACTGTTGAAATGAAAAAGCTGATAGTGAACCCACCAACCTGCCCACTCCCCTTGCAGAGCAGCGGAGGGACACTGGAGCAGGGACACTGGAGGCATCTCATGGCCTCGGGGAAGGGAGAGGCGTCAACCACACTCTGTGCCATGGGCTGAACTTTGGGCTTGGTTTCTGGCTGGCCCTTTTGTTTTCGAGGCTGAACCTTTGCAGCTCTCACCTAAGCCTTCCAACCAGCCATGGGGCAACTTGCATAACCCCCAGTCCTATTTACACACCAAAGGGCAAACATGGGAGAAAAGCAGGAGCACTGGAGGATGGGAAACACACAGCACTTTGGCAGCAGAGCAGCAGAGGGAGTGGGAGGAAGGAGGAGGAAGCGGCTGGTGAATAGGGACTCCCTGCAGATGGGAGAGCAGTCATGGCTCAGGTATTACAGGGAGAATAACCCAGGTCTCGTCAGGTATTTTTTTGCATGGAAGCCACAGCTCCATATGTGCAGAGCGGGAGGAGGTTCTGGGGTTATGGATGAAGAACAACTCAACCCCACCCAGCTGCAGCTTCTCCAGTGGTCAAGGCAGTACTTGGCTGATTACACACAACAGCCTGGGAAAGAGCACAGGAAATGCCTGGGACCCCAAGGCCAGCCCATAGAGAGGCACCCTAACTCCTGCCACCAGCATCCAGACCCAGGAAAAAGGGCCAAAAGGAGAAGTGGCAAGCCAGGGTGATCTCTCCCCTGCACCCCTAAGCCCTGGCGATCTCAGGGGTGCACCATCAGACAAGCAAGAGCAAAGCCTGGCCTGGGGCTCGCCCGGCTCCTGACCGCTTTTGTCTGTCCAGACGTGCAGCTCCTGCGCCAGCTCAGGGATCACCAGGAAGGTCCGCCAGCCCTGGCGCTTCTTGGATTTGAGGATGTCTCCAAAGATATGGTCTCCGATGTACAAGATATCCTTCCCTTTGGCCCCCAGCAGGTCACAGACTGTGTCCGAAGAGCCTGAGAGATGAATGGCATGGCTCAGAATAGGAAGCCAAAAGAGGTGCATTTTCATCCCAGAAACCTCCACTGCATGACCACGGCAGCCCTGGACACTGCTCACCTGCCTGGGAGTTCACCAGGAGCAGCTTTGCCCATGTACACCCTTATATGAATGACAGGAACAGAGGGGCCATGCTGCCTCCGACCCCATGTGAGAGTAATGGAGCCCTGGGTGTCACAGACAGCTCTGTATCCACTGCCCTTCCCGGGCTTGGCAGAACCTTCCAACGGTGGTCATGCTGGCAGCAGCACCTTTAAGTACAGCTGGGGACATTGCACTGGGCCAGCTGCAGCCACCCCTCCACCACAAGCCCTGTAGGCATTTCCCAGACCCTCCCTGGCAAGGAAGAAAAGGACGTTTGAGGAGGAACGGGTCCATCTCTTCCCTGCATTGTGCAGCTCTGATCATGGAGAGCTTCTGATGCAGTGTGCAGAGGGCACAAAACAATGCGCTTTGGGAAGCACAACCTTGCCTGGCACAAGTCCTCTCATGGCTGGAGAGGCTGAAGGCCACGCCAGAGCCACTCCACAGAACAAGAAAGGCTCCTGCCTCACCTCCCGAGTACACAATGCCGTGCTGCAGCGGGCCAGTGTAGGTACCAATCTTCAGCTTCCCAGTCACCTGTGGAAGGAGGTGTTGTGTTAGTGCTGAAAAGCTGATGGCCTGGATCTTTTCTATATTGACACTATTGGTACTTCACTCTTTGTCTGTCTCACTCCCAAGCAGCCCAGAGGTGGCTTTCCTGCCACCTGCAGTATGTTAGGGAAGCCAGCAAAGCCTTGAGGTGATGGAGTTACTAAGGAATCACTAAGGATCCAGCCCACAACCTCTAGGTCCTGTCCAAACACTGCCTTGCCCATTGTCACTGAGAGATGCCTAGAGGAGGTGCAGGAGCCTTTCCAGCCATGGAGGTACCCTCCACTGACCACTCACCGTGTCCACCTGCCGCAATACAGTGCCTTCCCCAAAGAAGAGGGGTTTTCGTGCATCCACCAGGATCAGGTCGAAGTAGGACTGCCATGGCCGATGGGCACTCCCAGGCTACAAAGGCAAATACAAACACCAGAATCAGGCATGCCACAAAACACCACAAGGAGTTTAACTGGAGTGTCACTGTCCACAGCCATAACCTCGTGACATTGCTGGTCCATCAAAATCCCTTAGCTCATGCCTCCTGTGGGACAATGCTGGGTTGCCAGCACCATCTCCTAAAGCACTCCCTTTTTGCAACAAGCCCATCTCACCCCAGCCTAGGAGTGGGGCCAGAGCACATGGTGTGAGACAGGAGAACAGCACTGAACATCCCTGTCAGGGCACAGCTGCCATGTAAAAAGATGCTGTAAAGGACACCCTGCCACTGTTCCTGAAGGTGACATCCTGTGCAGATCCAGACACATGAAACTCCCACAGCTTCAGCTTACAATGCCATACTGGTACTTTTGCCAAGAGTGGGAAAATACCTGGACTGTATTCCACAGAGCATGGCTTTGAATCACAGCCCTGCCCAAAGGATACCAAGTCCTTTCTTCTCCGTGTTTTCGCACTTCGTGAGACCAAGACCACAGCATGGGGCTTCTTTAGCTATCAGTTGTGGTGAGTTTCTATGCTCTCTAAATTTCTCCCTTGGCTGCCTTCTGCCTTTAAAGCACAGTTTGAGAACACATCTTTTGAGCATGATATAGCCTCTCACTGGGAGACTGAAAGAGCAGTATAAATTAATATCATAAGCCTCTCTCCAAAAGTTGCAGGACTGAGTTTTGACCTCAGAAAAACAAAAAAAAAGCATGACTAAAACTTCTAGAGTTACGATAATTAAGGCACGATCAGCCATAAATGCTTCTGCTGTTTTATAAAACTATTTCCTTTCCATCATGGGTTTTTTTTTAACAACATCTAAACCATTGTGCACTATTTCTAAGAAACCTGGCTGCAAAATGCCACAATTGAAACTCTTTATCACTGAAATAATGTTATCATTAACACAGATTATCATCTAAGACCAGATGATGCCCCTTTTCTCTTTGTTATATTGTATTTGCTTTGATCCCATTCAAAGAGGACACAAAACAGCAAGTGTATTTTAACCAGATTAAAGCAACTAATCCCATGCAGCCGGTCAAGCAGGATTAAAATGCTTTCCAGCTACACAGATAATTAGGCACATCAGTGTCTACTGCAACTGCAGTCTAGAATTCACATACCTTTGGTCCATGTGGAAAGTCAAACAAGTAAGTCATAATTTTCTAAAAGAAAGAAAGAAAGTATTCAAATATGTGCTTTTAAACATGCATTTGTGTAGTTTATAAAAGAATACTTTCTTGATTTTATCTATTCAGATTACAGAATTTGTAGAATTTACACAAAAGTTAGCATAAGATTTGGAGACAAAATGAATGGAACAGGGCAGTGACAGGAATCAAACCAGTAGTTTTTATAATCAAATAACGCAGTTGCCTCAGAAAACTGCAGACTGCTTCAGGTATATCTTGCAATGCTTTAAAATGGCATATAAATCTTTAGATTAGCAGTAGTGCAACATCCTGACATTCACCTGGAGTTGGAAGTAAACATGTTTATTTCTCAGCTTAGCAGACAGCCCTTTCTGGGTCTCAGACCTCTCCAGGACCTTGGTTTGGTGACCTGTGTGTACTCAGACTATCTATCTCACTTGAAAGGGAAAGTCCGCATTTTAAAGGATGCTAAAATCCAAAATTGAGTATCGCTTTCCTTTTCAGCCTTTTAAGTGCTGAGGAACTGAGTGAGGCACAGAGGGATTTAAGCCAGGCCCATACTAGGTCAGCACCAGAACCAGGACTACAAAAGATGACCCAAGACTTAATCTGCATCCATCACTAACCCATCCTACACCTAGATCAGAAAACACAGGATTTTCCACCAGAAGATGTCCCATCAAAACCCATCCAAATGACTGGCTGGCTTATGCTTATTCCATGATACACCAACCCAACAATTCAAGCAGCACTTACGTCTGTGTATTTATAGTCGCTGTTTGTGACGAGAAACACCTTCCCCACTTCATTCATGCGGCTGAGCAGCAGCGGCAGCTTCCCCTGGAAACCAAGGGGAACATTCAAGTCACACACAAACGTTACAGACATTCATTATGGGAAAAACACTCAACTATGATCCCACCAGGCCAAAAAAAAGGCAAATCAAACCATCAAGCAAGCAAACTCACATGTTGTGCACTGGCCAGAGCCAGGAAAGCTGCTGGTCCATCCAGGTAACCCCTCCAGAGCACAGCCCAGGGGAGGAAGGCAAGGGGGAAGGGCTCAGCAGGGCCTGTGCCAACCACAGTGCCAGGCACCCTGTGCTGCTCCCACCGATCTGCTCCAGCTCCAAGTCCGTTCCCAAAATGGGCCCAGAGGCAGGTGAAATCTGAGCTCACGAGCCACAAGTTGGAATGCATTATAATTCCAACCTCAAATTAGGGAGAATTTATTCCTGGGGCTATTTTTATTGAATCTGAAATCTCAGTCCGTTGCCAAAATAGCTGATTGCCTCACTGAACAGCTTCCTAAGAATTTTGTAGGCATATAACTAGAAACAAGGTTAACTGCTTTAAAGTGATAATCTACCACAGAGCTCATCTAAACGAAAGAATACTTACTCCGTAAGTGGTCCAGAGGGGCATTGCACACTGCAGAGGTGGCGTGAGTATGGGAACCACTGGAGCTTGCTCAATTAGATGTGCTGAACACACATTTTGGGGTTATCAAGATACTAGAGACTAGTGAGTCTTTCAGGATCTTTCCCTCAGTCGCTCATGGTAAAGTGTAACTTTTTGTTGGGTGGGGAAAGAATAGGTGTGGCTAAAAAGATGCTCAACTGTTGCTTTTTAAAGAGAGGTTTGCTTGGGCAGAAAAACATAGGCAGGGAACACAGTTGCTTTCACCACCAAAAGAAGCAACATGAGCTTTGCCAGCGTGTTCACCTGTGTTCCAGAATAACATTTCCTCTGGCTTTTATATTTTATGTAAAAAACTGTGCACATCAATACCAAATCATGTGGATCACTGGCTCAGAATAAAGGCTGCATCCAAACTTTCTACTTTGTCTTTCGTTATTACAATAGAAATCACAGCCTTATCTGTTTTGTGCTTTAGTAAAGCAAATCAGCACGTTTATTTCTTGCCTGCTTAGTCAGTACCAAATGTCACACAGCACAAGTAAAGTAACTTCACACTTACATCTTTCACCACATACTTCTCCAGATTCTCAAGGGTCTTTTCCTTAAGTGATCCCTGAAATAGAAACAACAGAACCCAGTGAGGTCATGGAAACTTATGATGTAAGAGACAACAAAGTAATGCCAACTTTCACACTTTAAAATGCTGTGAAAGTACAAACCAGGGCGTATCTGAACCAGTGACTCTAGAGATGAGAGGCTTTGAGTAGCAGGGACCATCACAAACTCTGTGATCCATCGATTCCCTCACCATGGTAAATAATCCACTTCAACAGCATTTTAACCCTTTCAGAAGGGAATACAATAGAAACAAACAAAAAATAGATTTGCCATACCAAACAAGACAGTTAACGACCTGTCTCCAACACTGACCATAATGCTTTAGTCAAAGGCCAACTCCAACATGTATCACACAACACTACATAAGGAAGAGAAATAGATTCCTGACTTCTGCATGTTTAAAAGGCCCACCACAAGTACACAACTGTGAGCAGAGTTCTCCTGTGATAGTTCTCAATCCCACCCAACAGACTGCTTGAATGAGGGAGAACAAGAAAATCAGGTCTTCAACCATACATTAATGCTCACAAAATTATATTCTAAATTTGTGCACAAGTGTGTGCAGAAGATGCAATTATTCTCCTCTCTAATTAGAGAATAGTTGATGTTTTTCACCCTTTAATGCAAGTACTTTTTAGACAACATAAGATAGTGCAAATGTAAACAATTTACAGTAAAGTACTGCTTTAATAATTAGGACAATGTCAATAAGTTGTGGATTCGAAGACCAAATACCCTCGTAGCATCATGCTCTAAAACTCAAGAATTACAGTACAAAAATGGAATCTGGGCACAATAAAAAGGAATAGGAAGCCAAGCCAGATATGTTCCTATGCTAGGAGGGTAGTTGAGATCTTGACTTACTCCCATACAACTGCAATCTACTGTTTGCTCACTAGGCGGCAAAGCAGAGTCCTTGCCCAGAGGAGGCAGAGAACACCAGAACTCAGGAGTTACAAACCAGCCCCTCTAACCCAGTTACAGCTACACATGTCCCAAGGAGTTCGTGCAGTCACCTTGTAATGAACCCAGTCAACAGCATCTCTGACATCCTGGAACATACTCCTGAAGGACATGAAGAGGTCTCCATCCTTAAACCCTGTTTCACAGCTGTGAGGAGACAGAAGAGAGATTTTAGCAGCCAATCGCAGCAGCTAAGAAACACACCAAGGAGTGAGACAGTTCAAAATGATGTTTGGAGCTTGTGTTTTCATCTTACCATCATGGGGTTTCTTATCTACTACTTTACTGCAGCTCAGACTTGAAAGAAGGCTACAACCAGAGTTTAACAGGAGCTGTGTGTTACCCACAGGAATGTCTGTGCCTCCACAGCAGTACTACAGCTTTCTCTGACTGTAACTCTTACTTCTCACCCACAGTATTACAGGAAGGTAAAAAGACTGCAGAAAACTGCAAAAATGCAGTTTGCAGCATTTTACAGAAGATGAATAGTACTGAGGGAATAAGCAGAGTGCTGCTCTTTCTCCCTCTTTCCAGCACTAAACAAGGGAGTGTCATGGAAATCAACTAAATGTAATGCTGCTGAGAGGAGGAACTGCTTCTATGTTGAACATGTAGAGTTAACATTAGAAATTACAAGATACTCTGGAGGTATCTTTGAGACACCCATGACAGCTTGTGTCAGAAGAAATCAAGAAGGATTACACAGACCTGTATTTATTATGACAGCAATCATCATGCCTCTCCTGAGAAAAGGTACTTCACCTGATGGATTGCCAGCATAAACAGTTCCTCTGCTCCCAGGTAAAATCCCATTAAACCTTTGCCTTCCACTCACATATATGCAAAGATGACCCATGACACGACGTGATGAGCAGCACAGCAGCATTCACATTTGCCAGTTCAAACCACAGCTTGTTTTTATGCTTATATGTTTTGGACAGCAAGGTAAATACTCAAGCTGCACAAACAGCCTTTTACACCACAGTGTGCCTGAGCACTTCACCTCTAAGTGTGCAATGTCCTTTATTACAACATGAAGCACTTGTGATAACTGACTGAGGAAATTCAGCCTTTCAGTTGCCAGTTCAGATGTGGCTCCAATGGACACAGGTTGAAAATTAACTGAATGGTGCCTGTGATCACCCTGTAAAAAGTGTGCAGTCTAGAAGCTGCCCCAAATACCAGTGTCAGTCAGTATGTTGGTACTGATGCACCCTGTGAAAGAAACCCTCATAGCCAGGCTCTGCTGTACACACAGATCAACTTGTCACCAATATATTTTAAGAGGCCTGAGCTTTCCCCCACCAAAACCACTTGAGAGACCTCCACTGATATTAACAACAGCTCCATCTGTGCTGTATTACTTTTACATAGTAACAATCTTCCTGTTCCATCATCACCTCAAAGTGGAGAGAATACGAACCTCGTGTACCGGTCACAGTTAGTAAAGAAATCCACCAGGCAAGCCAACAGGTAGGTCTCTGCAAGGAAACAGAGTGAGATCATAACACAAGGATAATATCATACCGCCAGCTAACTTTAGGCCTTGTGCCCAAAGGAAGAAAGATCATGTGAAAAAACCCAAACAGAAAAGCAGACTACAATATCAGCAAAGCTTTACGGGTTAAAAACACACAGAAAGAGGCCTGCGTTGGCTCACATTAGACTCACCTGGTAGATTGAATAACGTGTTCAAAATGTAAAACCTGTCTGTGTCATCCCTCTGGATAAATTTATTTGGATATTGCTCCCGTGTTTCAGGCCTGGGAATACATAAAGTGGAGAAGAATGAAACCACAAAACATAACGAAGATAAAATGTGCTGATCTGCAAAATAGAGTTGTAGCGGGGTCTGCTAACCAAAGTCTGCTGTGCTTTAATCAACACCCTGCTTTCCCACATGCACTGTTGGCACAGGAGCCAAAGTGCATTCAGGGGTGTTCCCTGGGCCAGCAGTGCCAAAGCTCTCATCGCTGAGTCAGCAAACTGAGCAGAGCCCACACAGGGACACAGAGTGGTCCAGAGTCCACAGCTCAACCTTAAGCCCCATGCTGCTGGCTAGGAGGATGCTTAAATCATCTGCACTTTCATTGTTTGCTTATCTTAAACTCTTCCCCACTTTCCATGTGTTGCTGTCCACTCCCCCCACCAGCTCTCAGCCAGGGGTGTGCAGGGCTCTGCTGCAGGAAGCTTGCTCAGGGCCCTCTGCAATTCATCAGCAGGGTGGCAATGACAACTCAGCTCATTATACTGGTTTCCCTTATTTCTGAAGCTTCTAAAGATCACTTCAGGCTCAAAGAGGAACCTGAGTGCGCATATAAGGGCTTTTTCTAAATTTTGGAGTTCTGATGAAAGGACTTGGAGGCTTGCAATGACCAAGTTTGTCACCCTGGGGGCCCTGAGCTCGCCTTGCCTTCCATCCATATGCCCTTGCAGCAGGAATGCGTGAGGGGGTATTTGCTGGGACACATCAGACACATGGCACTGCAGTCCTCTCTGCTCCCTAAAGCACCTTCTCTGGGACAAGAGAAACACAAGCAGCAATGCTCAATTCTGACACCCTCAAAGGTCAGAAACACAAAGGGGCAGAGCAAGCTTTTTCCTACCCCGAGCCAACTCAGGCCCTTGTACTTTCTTAGCAATGGCTGTGGAGTTGACAGCCTCATGGGGCACAGGTCCTCACACAGCGGCTTTGTCTTGACTGACAACCTCCTGATGTTAAACTGTGCCAGGACAGGTGAACAGCCCCTGGATGATCCCATCAACTCCTCCCCACAGCACATGTTCTTCTATTCCTAGCACACTATAGATGTACCTGTGGTGGCACAGCCCTTTCCCTTGTAAACATCTGGGCTGTTGCTGTACCTGAGACCCTCAATGTATCCCCAGTTAATCCTGGAGCTGCAGGTACACCAACAGCATCGGCTGTTAGTGGAGTCCCTGCAATTACTGATACAATGGGTGCCCTGAGGATCACTGACACAATAGAGTGCATAAATCAAAAAGAACAGCCAAGAGTCTGCACTCACCCTCTGAGGAAATTAAAGCCATGTGCACACACTAGGAGGTTCCCATAGGCATCCACTTTCAGCAGGTTTCCATAGTGGGTGTCAAACACCAAGCCTCTGTTAAAAAAGCAATTTAGGGTATGAAAAGGTGAGTGCATTAAGGAATGACCGTTTTAACAGCAGCTAGAACAGCTCTAGAACAGCTTTGCTCACTTGGCATGGGACATCAAAACAGAGCTGCTGTTATGAAGCACATGGGGTCCCTGCTGTCCCTTTTAGTTAGAGGCAGGTGAGCAACCAGAGCTCGGCATCGCCAGGTGGGAGAGACCTCTGACCTGCTCCCCACTGCCCTGAGAGGCTCAGCTGTGTACGTACCAGAGGAACTGTGGGCCTCTTCCACAACGTCACAGACCTGACACCCCTGTTGGGCTGCAGGGAACAGTGAGGTGTGGTAAAGGAATTTCTCTCTGCTTTTTCATCATTCTGTCAGAGACAAAGCCAGATGGGGCGAGTAACCATGGCACAAAAGGCTTTGGACATTCCCAGTTCTGACTCTGGCAAAGCTCTTGCTTATCTAGCAGCTTTCATCTGGAGAATGCAGCCTTCCCACAGAGATATCCCTTCTGTTCCCTCCCTGGGATGAAGGTAGTGGATTTAACAGAGTCCTCATCACAGGTTTGTGAAGGGCTATGCCTTGTTACAGGTGAGGGCACAGCCAGCAGCAACTCTCGGTGTAAAACACACTGAGAGGAGGGAAGGAAGGAGGCTGCCAGACTGAAACTGGAACAAACCAACAGACCCTCTGGTCCAGTATTTTGTAAGGAAACTCCAAAGGAGTCAAAGAAGCAAAATCCAGCAAAGGCACAAGTGGAAAGACCTTAAAGTTGCAGAGTTAGATCAAAAGCTCCGTTTAAAACAAACAATGCCTTTTTTACCTCTCCCACCAAAAGACAAAATGTAGGAATTCAGTAACTTTGCACCATTAACTTAGTTCAAAGTTATGAAATCAAAAAGTTACTAAATCAAATGCTTTTGACATTTGATTCATCTGGACAAGTGAACTGGATTGGTCCCACTTTTATTCTTGTTTACTGTCAGCTTAATTTTCAGGATGTCTTACGCACCAGGGCACTACTAATTAAAATCATTAAAGAAAAATGTTCTGAGACATCCCAGCAGCCTCTTGGACAGTAACGGTTCCTTCTCCCCCTGAATCTGATTTCACTCCCAATCCAATTGTGTCTCTGCTGTCTTTGCTTTGAAAGGCTACTTTTGGACCATGTTTTCAGTAGGGTTCTTTTCTTGCACACTCCCTCTTTACTGGCAAGGATTCATGTGTGCAAAGGCCCTCCACATACTGGATCAGTTTTCTCCCTTTCCCATGATCTGTGGTCAGCTGCAGGCTTCACATCCACACTGAAAACCTGGCCTCACATGTTGCCTGTGAACTTTACAGAACAAATATTCAAGGCCTCGAGCAGGCAGGGTCGGTATCTGTTAGTCATTTACCTGGTAGGGAATGCAGGATCATACACAAAATTGAGCAGCTCATGAGGGTATCCAATGGAAACTAATCTTTCTACGGTCAGGTCAAATCCAAGAGATTCGTATTCAGGGGATTTATACACTGTACCAAGATGAGATTTCAGTTAGAAAATTTGAAAACAGCTAGGGGGTTAAACAAGAAGGCAATTAAATGTAATGTACCCATTCTCCCTCCTCCCCACACCATTCCCTCCTTTGCTGCCTTGGGTCCCTCAGCCCAGAGCGTGGTAGAATTAGCTCCTGCCCCAGGGTTGCAGCAAAGCAGAGCTGCAGCTTGAATTTCAGCAGCAGAGTGCACCATGAATATCCAGATGAAATATCCATCACTTTATCATAGCTCTCTGCATCAGGAAAAATGTATTTCAAACAGCAGCTCCTCTTCCTGCAGTCCTGTTAAACAGATGCATGAACACTCCCTGTTCCACCTGCTCCAATTGGGCTTTGGTTTGCTGTGGTTTTGCAAAGCTGATAAAGAAACCAATAAATTGTGAGAGCACATGTATTGGAGGTTAAAGAGCCTGAAATTCATCACTTCTGTGCTACTGTTACTGCTCTGGATACAATCCCAAAGTTTAGTATTGCTCCAGATTTCATCTCAGGGGGAATTAATGTTTGCTGCAGACTAAGTTAGCTTGAAGGTAGAGCTGTCAAGTTAACATACGATTTGTTTGTTAATAACACCATATGGTACTGTAAAAATCTGTTCATTATTACCCTTGTGCATCAAAATGCTGCTTTTTAAAGCAAGCTCACTGCTCTCACATGTCAGAGGAGTTGCTCATCTGGGACACACACTTTCCCTTCATTCCATGCAAAAGAAACAGACTTATTCAACTAAGTCATTCCTACCATGCGGCCTCTCTTCATCCTGCAACTGACCTTCCCATGTACTGAAAATGTTACTGTTTAATCAGATCATTACATTAACATCTAAAAGGCAATCAGGACAGATGGAAATCACAGTATTTCTCTGGCAGTGTGTTTACACTCACTGCATGTCTACAGAAGCTCAGAAGATTAGGGGCTAATGCGCACATCTCAAACACTGAGACAGCTGGATAGTTGTGAAGTTGACCAAGAATTGTTAGTAATAACAACCAGGGATTGCTGGTAATAACATGTTGTGAGAAAGAACAGGATGTGGCTGGAGAAGGGAGCTATGTGGAGGTAAGGGCAGCACTCTTCTGGGACAAACATCCTTGTTCTGGGTCCTGGAGATAAGCACAGCACGGCTCAAGTGCAGGAAGGAGGTCGAGAAGTGGGCATGGACCATGGGGGGGAGATCAAGATCACCCAAGACCCTCCCAACAATTTTCAGTAGGGTCTGGAAGAACAGAGTGCACATGGTAACTAATTTCCATAGAAAGCAAGAACCCTGTTTTCAAGGTGGGGACAACTTATTTATAAAAAGGTACTCCCACAAAGCCCAGGCGTGTGTGCGCCGCAGGACACCCCATCAGCTGGATCAGTGCTGCTGCCAGGACTGGTGATCTCTTTTTCTTGCTTTCTTCCTTTCTCTCTCTCTCCCCCCTCTTTAATTCAGCTCTCTCTTTCTCTCTTCCCTTTTACCCTACCCCTTTATCCAAACCCCACTGCTGTGTGCTTATACTAGAAAGTCAGTGACTAATGTATTAATTTTCATGCCAAGTGTGTAATTTACTAATAAAACTCTGTAAGCTTTTGTGAACCCTCTGACTTTTGTCCTTCCTTTCGACCATGAGCACCTATAAATCTTGGGTGCTCCCTTCCCCTTAGGAGTGGGATACCATAATGTTGCTATCTTAAACTGGTCCTAAGATAAATAAATACAACCCTTGACTGCAATGAGGGTTAGTATGGGTTTAATGGGTCCAACTGCCTCAAACACTTGAATATTTCAAATTTAGCTGAAAATGTACAATTTACACAGTCAACTCATTAGAAGACAGACTGCTTTTCTTGAGAAAGATCTAACACAACTGTGGGCCTCAGAATAGATATTAATATATTTTATCTGTACTGCCCAGGTAATCACCAGCATGTATATAGACTGTGGGATACAGAAGTTCTATTTGAGAGGAGAAAGCAAAAATAAAATACTAAAATAAAATCAAAAAGGCATGGACTTTAGATGAAACAAGACTGCCAGAAGACTGAGATCATAGTATCTGTGACAGAGGGGTCCTGTATCTCTTATTAATCTAAAAGGTACCAGAATTTCAAGAGTTAATTTCCCCCATTAAACTAACAGCATTAAAAATTTAATAAGCAAACCTGCAATGGTCTTGAACAGATAACTAAAATCAATAAAGCAATTATCAAAATCCTCAAGCAATATTATACCAATGGCAAACATCAACAACACAACACAACATTCAATGCACGTAGTCTTTTCTGTCCTTTAGGAAAGGAAGGATTGATTGAGCTATAGATAGGAATAAGCAATCAAAAAGTACAGCTAATGAAGAAAGCAGTGACTGACAAGGCAACTCTGGGGAGTGAGCTAGAGTTGGAGGGAGCAATAGGCAGTTAGGTGATGAACAAAACTGTGACACCAGAGCATCACCTGCAACAAGGAATTCCTCTGATTCAGGACAGTAAAGGCACTTCCCAGGGAAAACGCTTATAAATACACCTGCACATATTCTCAGAATGTGAAAGCTCTGCAAAACTCCCCGTTACATGAAGCAGACTCCAATCCCCCACTCTGTCCGTGAAGCTGCTGCACTTTTCCTTCTTAGCCTCTTGAGAATTTGACCATGTTACCAACCTAATCCATAAAACATCACTTCCAAACAAAACATTTCTTCAAGGAAACCCTGCTCTTTCTGAACTCACTCACCATGGTGATGCTGCCCAGACACAAGGAACCTCAAGCAGAACATTAGCATCTCCTCTGGACAAGCAACAGTGGTTCATCAACAGCTCCAACAGAGCCTTTCCAGGACAACTGTACCGCTTTCTGATGAGCAATCTGTGTATCCTGTTAACACTTCACTAGGGAACAGCTGTGTGGGACACAAGATCAGCTGCTCACAAAATGCCCTCACTCTATTTCTTTCTGTATTTGCCTCTCTGTCTTAGAAAAATTACTACAGACCTCCTTTCAACTCTCTAAGGAAACAAGTTGAAGCACCATTAGGAAAAAGGCTGAAGAAGAGGTATCAACCTCAGCCTTCATCATCCCAAGTATCTGCTGAGGCAGTACATTAGATTAATTAGGATTAATCTAAATGTTTCTTTTGGGGGGACAATTATTCCCCTTACCTCTCAAGACCTAGATTTTGCTTCCTTGATGTCCCTTCGAATAAAAGTAAACTATTAGCTCATTCATGCCTCAGATCCCATCTCTATTTTTCTACTACTCCACAATATCTGGAAAATGAGAGCCTTCTCCTTGACACATGAACTAAACAGAGACACAGGAAACTGGACTCGTGAAAAGGACAATACATGTTCTCTAGTTACCAGCATACTTACTGTTCCAGATAAATTTTCTTTTAATTAGACACACAGCTGGGAAGAGACTGAGAGCTCCCTGAGCCCACCTTGACAGCACCTTACACCACACCACTGGCTGCATCAATTGAACGAGCCACCACCCCCTGACATTTCTCATAAGCCTGTTTGGGTAATAGAAGCTTCCTCTGGACAAACAAACCATCCACCTCCTCAGATCAAGTATGGACAGGCTGACATTGCTGCAACTGTGGCAGCACATTTGGGGAAGATGCCCCAGTTACAGGTGTTACTAGTTGAAAAAATGTATTTCAATATCGTACTCAGGGCTGGTTGTTCTCTCTTGTGTCTTGTTTACTTCAGGCAGCCATGAGGAAACAGAGTAGAGAGAACAGATCAATACTTTTTTCTGCAGCTGCATAATGAAAAACTGGTTTTAAACTTTGGTGGAGTATCCCCTCCCTCAGACCTGGTTGCTGAATCCTGGTATCTCTGATGGATGTAATTTGTGTGTCATGGCAATGCCATGAATTCAACTATTTGCCATGCAGTGTCTCCTGTGCTCACCTCTTTCACCCAGCTGAGAAGGGCACAGTTTTCAAGAATCCCCAACTCGGCGACAGGGGAGGAGGCAGAGCCACAAACACATTTTCACACCGTCCTTGCCCAACACACATGGGATGACAATAAAACAAAAGCACATGCTTCAACTTACTCTGATTTCTTTTTCTTACTGCTTGATGGCCACGTCTCTGCCACCAAGCCAAGTCCCCAGCTCCAGAGGAATTGTTATTTTAATAGTCCTGTTCCAACACAGGCAAATGCTTCAGCAGCACAGGGCAATCAGCACCCAGTGCTCATGGATTATGCAACCAGGGTGGAAAGAAAACAACTAAAGATTTTTTAAAAACAGAAGCCAGTTGACAGCATTCCAGCTTCCCCTTGATACCATCACTTGGCTTAACAGTACACCATTAAAAGGTAAAAAGCAGTACCCCGGAGTGAACGCTGCAAGCCTTCAGGTCTGTGATGAGTGCGGGCATCCCTGACTGACACAGGACGTGCTAGGAGGGAAGCTGGTCTGGAATGAGCAGGGGTTGTGCAGTAAGGTATGCAACTCTCATGCATTTGTGTGGTTGTGTTTACCTTTGCTGCCAAGACACATACAGTTACAAATTTATAGCCTTCCTGAAAAGGAAAAAAAAAAGAAAAAAAAAGAAAAAAGAAAAAAACCAAAGCTCTCTACAGAGGCTCCAGCTTATGCAAAATGCTGCTGCCAGGATTTTTAACTCACATGAGGCAGATGCAGATTCAGAGTGTCACTCCAGGCTTGACGGAGTTACACTGGGCTCCCCTGTTAAAGAAAAAAATCAGACTGATTTTAAAACTTCAACAGCTCTGTGCCATGTGGGACTGTTTCTGCTGGAGCTCTGTTCTCTGGTAAGCTCAGATGCTGGCCTGGCAGTTATTCCAAATACACTTACAACTGATTTATAGAAGAGGCACAGTTGGTAATTGTGCATCCTGCAGGCAAAATTCTGTCCTCATATCCACAAAGCAGTCTTAGATCATCAGCTCAGGGATAATTAGGAGGAAGAGGCTACAAGCACATTGCCCAAGTGACACAAACCCTTCAAGTTTCTCTCAGATGCAGAGCAACTGGTTCAAGAAAAGGTCTCATGCTCTTTTTGGAGCTTTGCCATTACGGTCCATTCCTCAGCCAGTAACAAATTACTCCTTCCAGGACACTCATTTTCTTTCATACCATAAAATGTCTGCAAGCGTCAACGCAGGGGACTTGGGAGACTGAGTCAGGAACTACTCTGGGAAGCTGAGAAGAGAATTTTGCCCTATACCTTGAAGGTGCTCCCAGTGAGAGCCTCGCTGATGTCAGTCTGATGGTGCATGTCTGCATTCAAATGTACAATTGGACACGCTTTTGCTTGGGCTTTCATGGGCAAAGCACCACAGGATAAACCAGTATCAAACCTGCACACAGAGCTGCACTGCAGTGCTCTTGCTGGCAAGCACACACAGGGAGAATAACAGAGCTATTCTGCAACTTACAGGTATGCACAGAGTAATCAATAATTATCTTTGCGATCCAATTTGTACTAAATACAAAGCTGAACCGGTTGGAATGACGTTGCAAAAATGACCCAGAGAAGTATGCAGACCTCCTGGAAGGCTTCTCTGAAAATAAACGTTTAAAGCCTGTTTTGTTTCAAAATGAATAGCTGGGGAAGGCTGCAGTGCATGTGATGGCTCTGCTTAAGCTGTGGGGACGAGAAAGCCCTTCAGGGGCTGCCCGTATCTTCCCTTGTTTCTTCTCCACACACATAGAGATTTCAAATTCAGACAGGGCAGCTTCTCGCTGACGATGTAACATGGTTTGTTCCAGGGCTTGCCAACACTTCTGACAAGGTACTCATGGATCTTAGGAGAGAAGAAGGAGTTGGAGTTAAAATAATGACCCCTTTTTGCACTGCTTTGGTGTTCTCCATTTTGTGAGATGTATCTGCTGGCTCAAATTACACACCTACAAGCCAGTCCTGCCTGCCATTTTATTTCCAACCTCAATGGATTTGGTGCTGGTAAAAATGCTGAATTGGGAACAGTGACAACACGCTGATTTCCCAAACCACCGAGGCAGCTTCAAGGAAGCAGCTCCCCTTCGCCAGAACTTGGTTTAGGAAGGGAAAAATGAGCTCAGGAAGTTGCTGCAACAGAAGCCTGCAGAGAGAGCAGCTCCTCTGGGTAGAGAGGCAGAGCCAGGACCACTAAATGATGACCTGAAGTATCATTCATGTCGCTCTCTTAGGACGCCCTTCCAGCTCCTGAAGGAGTTTCATCCCTTCCATCAGCCAACTCCTCATCTGCCTTTCCCCCAGGATAGAAAGCAAGAGCAGCCCAGGCAAAGGTGCTCGCAATGCCCCCCAAAACAAACCCACACTGGCAGGCCACTTCACAGGAGCAGCTGCTTCCTGCAGGTGGTGCATCCCTGCTCTGAGCCCTTGGGCACACACTGTCTGGACTCCTCCCTCACACAGGTGCTGAGAGCACTGTCTGTGCTGTTGACTTTCAGGTGTCCAGACAAGATCCATATTTCTTAAACGAGAGGTGATGACCTCCTCCAAAAGGGGTGCAAAAAGCTTTAACAAATACTCAATCTGCAGCAATGTTACCCACACTCTGGGTTCTCCAGAGGCCACACAAAGACAGATAAGCCAAAATGAGGGCAGGTATTGCACAGGGTTTTGCCTTTTCTCTGAATCACAGGAAATGCAGCCCAACTACTTTAAGTCTTGAAGAAATGAAAGTAAAATAACTAAAACCAGGTTGTTTCAGTTGCTGCTTATTCCCCAGTGAGTAAGGCATGCAAATCAGGCAGTTAGGGACATATATGGGCAGGTGGAGAGCCGGTATCCAGATTTATATGTCTCAGGCACAACATGCATAATTACGCTTGTGCAAATACATTTCTGAAATTACACAAAACTGACTTAAAGCAGGATCAAAGTGCTGCTCTGAATTGCACCACAAATAAGAAATACAAGTATGTATTGGAATAGATGTGTATCAGTGTTGTGCTGACAAAAACTGCTTAGTTAAAGCCTTGAGGACAGAGATCCCGTTTTATAAACCCATCCTCTATAAAAGTACAAACATCAATGTATCCTGCCTCAGTAATGTCTATCAGATGAGATCCTAGTGTCCCAAAACAGGACATATCTATCCCCAGAGCTCTCCATTCTGTCAATATCTCCTCTGCACATGGCCCCAAAGCCAGGCATTTAGAATTCACTACATCACATCTATGACAGTCATATCTTCATAACAACACCACCACTGGCTATTTCATACAAGCTCCAAATACTCATCCCCTGGCACTTCTGATCACCTGACCTGCAACTCCAGTTGAGAATGCAGAGGGAAACAGTCAGTGACCAGTCCTGGAGGTGTTTGAGACACTGGACTTCATTGCAAACCAAACCCCACTGAAATAACAATACCAATTAAATGTACTACTAAGTGCTGGGCAAGCATTTCACATACTGCCATAGTCTGAGGAAAGTCTGTCTCAGCTCTACGGCCATAGGTCTAAGGATCCCCAAAAGTAACCAGGTAGTGAGGAATGCTATCTGACCTCTACATACTGACCCTCCTTTCAGGGTTTCTATCTTCAAAACTCATTACAGAGCAATGCCACTTTTGGTACACATGCAGAAAAGAGGAGGATTTCTGCTCTGGCATATCGATGACTTCAGCTTCTGTGTTACAGAGCCTTTTCTAATCAGGCAGGTATTGTCAGGCACTGCCACTGAAACATAACAAAAGGGAAATGCTAACGTTTTTCAAGCTATGTTGCTCTCCATGTTAAAATAATTCATTACTTACACAGGAAAGAATCTGAAATGTCATGTTTGAGTTTCACACCTGGGTGTTAACTACCCTCAGTTTTGACAGTGGAGCCAGACTGCTCAGCTATAATGGGAGCCCAGACTCAAGCTTGGCTTGCACAGCCTGGCAGGGTGCTGTTACTTTGCACTGGAAATAAAGCCGAGGATTTTCTTTCCCATGAGAACTAGAAACCCTGCAGAGGTACCTATACTGTGGGACCCACTGCACAAACACTCAGCTGGCTTGGTAATCCCAGGAATGGGGATAAGCACAGACCTCCAGGTCCCCTTGCCTTGCATCTCTCTTTCCAAAGGCACACCAAGTGTTACCTCAACTCCTGACACAGCCACTGCAGGCATTTCACTTCACAGTATCCTCACTGGATGTGAAGGGGAAAACACTCCTGTTTAAAGCTCTGGTATGTCCAGCAGTGTTTTAGGTCATCTCTGCCCACGTAAACATGTGCCCTGTGTGCAGGCAATGGAGTCGAGCACCTTCGTGCTGTGCTGACCTGGGAGCTCAGTGCCTGTAAACAAACTGACAAAGTCGTAAACGTGCCTAATTGCAGCTGCGAGAAATCCCAAATGAAACCCATGGGATGACTCCTATGTTTCCAATTAGGAACGTGGTGAACTTCTGACTTGCCATTTGTTTATGAACTCGGCTGAACTCTGACCATAAAGGGTTTGTCTACAGTCAAAATGAGTTGAAAACCAAGTAGGAACAGACTCCAGTCCTCTTGACTCCTGGGGATTGATTTTAAGCACTAAACCATAAATAAAAATGTACAGTATTATGCAAAGCAGAATTGCAGCATTTCAGTCTATATTTAAATTCACTTTTTGTAACACCAAACAAAACGGGTAGCAACATTGTTTTGTTTCTTTGAACTTTTAATTTTTCAGTCTAAATGAGAAGAAACTGCTGCCATATAGAGTATAATTTTCATTTAGCCATAGAAACCTTTTCAAACACAGAAGTGACCTGTGCAATAAGACGAAGCTTACCTTTTAAGCACACTTCAATATTTAATGTGCCTTTTCTCTTTCACTAAGAATTATGTATTTGTAGTGATCAGCAAACAATACCTTGACAAAACCTTCAGGTGCATCCCAGGTTACTTTTGTAT
This sequence comes from Dasyornis broadbenti, assembly GCA_013397935.1. Lineage (NCBI taxonomy): Eukaryota > Metazoa > Chordata > Aves > Passeriformes > Dasyornithidae > Dasyornis > Dasyornis broadbenti. The sequence continues at coordinate 1,314,342 of VZRN01000806.1, forward strand.
GCTTAACACACAAGCTGCTCTGCCCCGCATGAGCAGCCAGATCTTGCACTGCGCCTTTGTGCCCACAGATGTTTTTGACAGTAAATCTGATAACAGGAACTAAGGCACGGGTCACTAATCAGCAGAGGGTTGAATCTTTTCAGAGGGTTGATGTAAGCTTCAGTGGCTGCCCAGCACCCTTTTCTGACGATGCCAGAAATGGGGTTCTGGGTGGAAACCGGTGCTCCCCTACAGAGCAGCATCAAGGCTCTGCAGTCCCCAGCCACAGCAGAACCCATAAAGCAGCGACGCACCCACTGCAGCCTAAGAGCAGTGGAAAATTCCTTACCTCTAATGCTCCTGCAAACATCCCCAAGTACACAGCACAGCTTTCAGCTCCAAAACCTCTAACCTGGAACTGCATCAGCTCCCCTTCTCCCGCTCTGCATGCTAACAGGGTATGTAAAGACAGGATTTGTTGTTGCTTCAAGGACTGACACAGCACTGTATGTACGGCCTGGCTGTGAATTGCTGGGTCTACACTTCAGGTTGTTTTTAGAGCTGCATTGCAACTTGTATTAAAAACAAGCGTTGTCAAGTATCATCAGCTTTAACTCTCCCCAAAGCAGGCTTATTAGTGCTCTCATGGGTAAATTCCAGATATTTTTAGCTCTCTGCTGCTGCACTTTGTTTGCCTTCGATGTAACAAAGATTTCGGCTGTTTGAATATGCCTCAGAGGCTGGCAGAGCAGAGCTTAGTGCTGGAAAGATTTCTTCTGCTGAATGAAAATTAATGGCTTGAGGTAAGAACAGCAGCACTGAGGTCACATTTTGCATGTTGAGAGAAGCAACTCAGACAGACTCTGCATTTCAAGGAAACTTCACTTTGTCTATTTTAATAGTTGGTATAACTTTCCTTTGCACTGGATTAATATTTTAAAGATGACTACAGAGTCACCTGCTCTTTTACAGGAAATTTTTATAGTTTCCCTGACACAACAGAATGGCTTTTTGCGCTTAACAAGTGGCCTTCACAATTTACCTCACTCAGATACAGCCCACTATGAGTTATAATCCCATATTGGAAATACCCCTGCATTTCCATGGAAACAGACTACTGTGCCAAAATATGGGCTTAGTTCTTCAATGAAGACTTATGAACAGGGAAGAAATAGTTGCATGGGCTTCAGGTTCAAACATAATTTGCTAGCATCTAGAAATGAGAAGGAAATTACTTCAAGGCATAGTAGTCATTTATACAATACATCCAAGTCATTTCTCACGTGCATCAGCGTCCAAGCAGATCCAGCTTCTTATTTTTCTCCATATTAACTGAAGAGAGTGAGCCTCCAAGGCTACACATTTGTTTAACAGTGTGCACCTGGGCTTAGATGCAGCACAAGTGTCCATGCTGGCAAGAAGCCACGTACAGAAATTTATCTGTAGCGTGCTAAAATAAGGCATTCACAAAGCAATGGCATACATGTGATCTCAGAGTTAAAACCTTCTGTACTCTCAGCTTCGGCTCCTCCTACAGAGCAAGCTGTTTGAGTCATCACAAGGGTATTTGCAACTTAATAGTACTTCTGTTGTGGTATTAAGATTACTAGATAAGGGGGTCGATTAGATTGAAAAATGCCTCCCTATTTTCATCATCTGGCAAGACAAGAACTCGCCTTGGTATACTAACAGCCTGCTGACTCAACTTGGTGTTACCATCATGTTTTTAAGAGCAAGAAAACAGAATATAGCAGCTTTTGAAACTTTCCTTACGCTGTGAAGACTCATTCTTTCATCAGCTTCTGTTTATCACTCTTATTCTTCAAGAATCCGTAGACAGCAGATTAGCAGTTTGTCAGTCAGTGATTTACTGAGACAGAGCAAGCAACACATGTTTTCTCCACTCCTCATTCCCAGTGCCAGCATGGGAGATCCCACAGCTCCAGACCTCGTTTTCTCATTACACAGCTTTAAATGGTCATGCTCTGAAGAGCAGCAACACAAAGAGAGCAGGGACAATAACTACCACACTGGTATTTGAAAAGACATCCAGCTCAAAGCATACTTGGAACAATTTGGCTTCTCCATGTGCCTTTAGCTTTAAAACACCAATGGCTAAACCAGCCTCTGAAATCTGCAAAATCTGCACCTGTCAAACTGGCAACATGCAAATGTGAAAAGGCAAACAGCAGATGTGCAACAGTCAGGGCATCTCTCGGTTCTGGCTGGGAGAGCTGGAAGGCTTCTGCACATCTACCAACTCCTTTCTCCAGCCACCACATTATTTCTGTGCGACACAAAGAACTGCATTATCCAACAAACTTGGAAAGAAGCAAAACTGCTTAGTATCCTCCCAAAAGAGCCTCAAAGCCTGTAGTCCTTACATCATGATGAAACTAAAGGCAAACCTTTAACCTAAGCAGGAGAGCCTCATTAGAACAGTACCAATAAACAGACAGAAACGGCACCTGAACTGACATTCAGATACATTGTAGTTGTTTACATTACAATCTCAGTAAGTTTTTTTAAGTATTCAGTTCAATCTTTCATGTATAAAACTCCCACATTTATAATTAGCTTTTCATTTGTGCAACCCAGAAACCTTTTCATACAAGGTACAAATTCATTAGTCCCATTTCTCAGTTGTGCAAACTGAAACACAGGAACCTGATAGAACTCAGCTACAGTAAAAATAGTAGATGGACTGAAGAATCAGTTCTCAATTCTGCTGTCACTTGTTCCCCCAGGTCACACAGAGCAACAATCTAATTCTACCTCCCGGCTGAGTGTATCTTCCCCAGAGTAAACAGGCAAAGAAAACTATTTCAAAAATAAAAAGAGTGTGAAAAATTTTCCTCTTCCAAATTGAAAGGATGGCTTTGACACTAACACCTACCTGAGGAAGGGGCAAAACTTGTCTATGCATGTTGCACTTTGGATTAAGCTGGGAAAGACTAAACCTGTCTTTCCCATGTCTTTTCCTATGTGATAACAAGGGAAATGCTACAAGCTGAAAGCATAAGCAATTTTGCAATAAAATCTTTGCAGTGCACCAAACCTTAGCATTAAGTTGGCAATGTTTCCAGGACACAAGCTATATTCCAATCAGATTATGTTGCATTAATCACATTTGTACACAATAAAATCAGTAATTTTTCAAGCCTCATTTCCCCTGCATTTTTATTGAAAGAGTTTTCAGCAGCCAATGATAATTTTATTATCAGTTTCTGGAGAACACAGAAGCAGCAATGAATTAAGCACAGGAAAAGCAAAAGGAAAATAAAAGCGTCCTGTCTACTGATATTACCCCTAATCTACTTCGGAGATAGAAGATAAAACTTTCAACAAGGCCATAACTTTTGGAGAAGAAGAGTAGTCACAGACGAATCTTTTCAAGCACAATTAAGTTTGTAATTCTTACTATCCCTCTCCATCTGCCAATGGCCCAGTGTGAAATTACAGCCAGTTTGGGAACCCTGCTGCTTTACCTCTGCTCCTGTCAAGGGACATCTATCCATCATCTCAATGTGCAGCCTGAACCATTTAAGAGCTGGTAATGCCAAGGCCTCCCGCATTATTTGGATCCAGATCTAATAAATAAGTGTAGGTCACACTGAGTAGGAAGCAGCCAAATAAAATGCTGTGTAAAACCAGTCTCTCTCTGCTGCATTTCCAATGGATGTCACCATTCCTCAGGGCTCAGGTGAATGTAGCAGTGAAGACTCTCCACTGATGTACCTTTATTTTACTTTCTGCACTCAGCAGTAAACACAAAACAGAGAAGGCTGAGAATCTTTTGGATTGCATGCAACATTTTCTTTTCCAAAGCATGGGCAGTTTTGACAGTACTAGTGAAAAAAGGAAGGCAGACCAGAATTGTTAGTGACTGTTGGTCTTCTGGCTGGATGAATAAGTAGAGATGAATCATTCAGATAATAAATGAAACTACTATTTAGCAAACAGAAAATAACTACAAAGGGACCTTCAATCTCTCTAATTTAAACAGGAATCATTCAAAAATTCTCAGTTCTGCCCTGACAGCAAATTCAGTCCCAGGTGTAACAACATAGCTTCCCAAGGAGCAAGGGCATCGTAGGGCACTGGCAGGGCCATGCTGCCAGGCTGGCAGGCAGAAAGGTCAGAGGCAGGGAATGAAGGACTGCATAACATCACAGAAACTTGTCTTAACCTCCACTAACAGCAAGCGCTGAAACAGCTGACGATTCTTGCTTGTGTCAAGCGCTGCAAGATTTTAAGTGGCAACTACTTAACTAAGCATACAAACCACAGTCAAACCCGGCTGGTATTCCTGCTCCTTCCGCTTGCCTCCCCATAACACCTAGCTTAAAACCACATTATTTTATGTACTAAATGTGATTCCCAAACACACTGAATAGGAAGGGCACAGCCAGTTTCATACATAACACAGATTTCTGAGCTTCTAGTATTACTGCCTCCAGCACACTAACCTAGGGAGATTTGGGAGTTTCCATACACATAAGAGATCTTATTCACCCCATGAGAATACAATAATTCTTTATGGGAAAACAAGAAATCTAAAACCTGTGAGAGTTATTTCAATTGCTTTCATTTTATTTTCCCAGCAGTCAAAATTAATTTTAGCTGTAATCACAGTGATTACAAATTCAGCTACTTATGATCCATCATTTCTCAGAAGAGAAAGCTAAAACCTTCAGGCTCTTCAACACAAAAAGACTTTGTTTGCCCAACCCAGCCATTAACAGTATTTCTCAACCCTATGCAAAGAAAGAGACAAGCACAATTAGGGAACACAGGAGTGATTTACAAAAATTTGAAGCTTAACCTAATTTTGACTTGAAAGCGAACAAACATACTGTGGCAATGCTGTATCAGACAGCCTTGAATTCTTTTAAATTCTGAGTTAAGTGGTTCTTTAATTTAATAACTCTGAGAAATACTACTGTATAAAATAACACATGAAATTGTACTTCATGTGCAATGCAACATGATGATACTAAAACTGCTCTCAGCTGGCAAGCTGACATTCTCAGACATGCTATGCTGGTAGTAGAACACGATCACTGCAGTATGTGCATGGTAGCTGTTACTACAGACTTCAAAATGGAAATGCCATGTCCCTACCAAAATTAGATTATTCTAGACAGAAAGGATGGTCATTGGAAGTAGGTCTGTGTCCATAAATTCATAAGGCACAAGAATAAAACTATCTCAAGCTTCTGAAGTTCAAAATACACCAAGTGATTCTGACTTCTCTGGTACTGAACCACCTCCTAAGGAAGATTTTGGTGCTACTGGTGGTTATTGATTTGAAAAGAAGAAAGAGAGACAAGAGGCAGAAGTACTTCTTTACAAGACAGGTAATTCAACATGTTCCAAAATAATCATTCTTCTGAGATGTCAAACGTATGACTATCATCAGTTTACTTCTGATGTGAAAGTTCACGGCAGAAGGGGACATCATATATAGATTTTGGCAGGGTCAATGACTCTGCCTGCCTTCAGTAGTTGAATAGGAAGATTGTGCTTGGGATATTTTAAAAAACTTTACAGAAAAGTGGCCTAGCAATGTCTGAAAGTACAAATACAGAAAACTAGATGAGGAGCTAATGACACTGGAGATGCTTCTGTTCTTTTCCTTGGCCTATTTACATGTTTTGAATGGTCTCCAAAAGGCTTCTGCTCAGCATGCGCCATCTGGTATTCAGATGCCATTTCCAGATGTTAAATTACACACAAACTGGCTTTTACATTGGGTTTTTTTCTTTTTTTTAATCAAGACAAGAAGCATGTCCATGTGAAAGAGTGGGTAAAGGATAACGTGGCCAGTCAGAAAACACAACAGGGTCTAATGAATGCACTAACTACAGCATATTACTGTAACACTTCCCTTGTCCCACTTCTTCATTATCATTTCAAATTAATTTATTATAATTGTAATCATATTCTAACAGTGCACTCTTTAAAGCCCCTGCAGTGAGTAAGTATTTTTTTCTTGTATGAAAGCTATATATAGCAAATAATGGTCAGATAATAAAAGCCCACATGGAGAGGAAAGGATGACTCTGAGACATAAGAAAATAAACAGGTTGTTTCACAAGTTAATTTCCAGTGGAAAAAAGGGAATAGTACTTATCAGTCAAAATGCCTTTCATCTGCAAAAGGCTTTCCAACCGAATCACATTCTCACAACTCCTAGTAAAATGATCTGCAACTATTATCTCTGTTGAACCGTGGAAGAAATCATTGGACAGCAGCTTACCCCAGAGGGGTCCAGATTTCCAGTGTTCTGCTCAGACCACATCCCATTTCTTTTTCTGCCCTCAGACACTGTCACTCAACTCCCCTGAACACACTGACTTTGCCTGCTTAACTGAAGCACTGTGATCTTCCAGCCTTGGAAGCCTCAGGTTTTTATGTCCCTGGTACTGCTTTCGGATGCTGGAAACATTCACATTTTACCTTTTATCAAACCAAGCACCATTTTGTGGATAACAACACATTTCCTCCGTGTTTACAGGAACAAACAACATTTGAGTAAAATGAACAGTCAGATAAGCGAGGACAGGGCTGAAGATCTCCTTCTGTCAGGATGAAAATTAGCAACACACTTCATGCTCCACACCAGCCCCACTGGGATCACATGGGTCCTTGGAAGGGCTGCCACTTCCTTTGCAAAAGGCACAGAAGCTGGTTTTCTGTTACTAAAGTGAAACCCACAACTTTTTCTTTCCTTTTTTATTTTTAAGCATTTATTCTTGAACAAGTGTTTTCATGCACTCCTTAAAAGCACTGCCACAAGACTGTCACAGCTGGGAAACACAAACAGAAAGCACGTGCCTCCAGTCATATCCACCACAGATTAACAATGATATACTTCATGACTTAAAAAGGGGCAAGAACTTTAAACAGATGTATATATAAAGTGTTGAACAACCAAACCTTTGATATGTAACTACTTCTTCATGGATTAAAGAACACAAGGAAGTGATCTAAATATTAACTGCAATTACCTGCCACAGTCTCCAAAACTGCTCCTTGCAGTTGAACCAGAAGCTTATGGAAACCTTCCTGCCCTTCACTTAGCCTCTTACCCCAGCTCCTGACCCTCACACTGTCCCCAGCCACATTACTCATCTCCCATTCTTTCTCAGTACACAGTAACCAGATGACCATAGCTGACATACTAGCATTACCCTATCATTAGGTAACCCTGACACTCTACCTCACATTTTCTCAGTTCAGATACACAACAACTCTAAACTGAAATATTAATGGTGATAGGAACTTTTTATCCATAACCTTGGAAGTGGTAATGAGAGAGAAGGCAGGATTGTACATGACATCCTCAGTTACAGCCTGTGTGATACTATAACCTAGGAAAGTGGCGCAAGCTTTTTCTCTCTTCCTTCCTTAAAATATGTAACATGCAAGTCTGACTATGAAGAAAATGGTAGCTTTATTTCCTCATCAAAAGTCTCAGGAAATTCGCCTGTTGAGTATCTGAAAGATGGAGAAGTCACGCAAACCATTTTATGAAACTAAAAGATCTTACGCAACCTCCCCAAGCTTATCTGTCATAAAGAATGGGCAAAGCTTTCCAAATTAACTCGTTCAGCTGGCACAAGGCATTCCCCCTGCCATGCCTCTTCTCGAAATGAGTCACTGGTGTGGCCAACCCAGCAAGCGGAAAGAGGAAAACCTATTCAAAAATGACCCTCCCAGGACACAGGAGAACCTGCTGGCCAAAGGTGTAGCCTGCTATCTGTGCCCAGGATAAAAGAAATTACCTTGTTATTCAAGCATGCACATGGGGCACTGTCAAAACACACTGGAATCTAAGGAAGCAATCAGACTTACTAAGCTTTAGTTTCCTTGACACCCATAATCACTTGAAACTATACTACAGTAACATGGCTTGTGACCAAATACAGCTTGCAGATAACAAATTTAAGGGAAACACCTAAAATGAAAGTGCAATGAATAGTGAGAGATACATTTATTAATAGAAGAAGCACCTGTTAACTGGACTAGCCCCATCAGCTTTTTGCTGTTTTTTGCTCGGCAAGAAGCAATATTCCAAACTAAGTCAGTGCTCAAAAAAATTAAGAAGGTACTCACCAGCAAGTGTATAGTCCATATCAAAACCAAAGCACTTTATCTTTTCCATGGCTAAACTTCTGTTTACAAAGACCCTGAAAACAGAGAAGAAATATCACCATAGGTACAAGCATTTTCAAAATACTCACGTTTTAGAACAAACACATTCTGCCACTGTCAGGATGTCTGGCTCTCAAAGGTCAAAATCAGAAAATATACCTGAAAACAGAGGCAAGTATCATTTTTTGCGAGTTCTCCTGAAGCAAAGCCATGACTTTGCAGAGTTATTCTAATTATTAGTATGCTGTCCAAAGACATACACGCATGCATGCACACACACACACGGTCTTGCATGTGACCTGCAAAAATTCCTAAGAATAGAAGTGCAAAACCTCCTGAAGCAGAATTCAGACCTCAAAGGATGCAAAACTGGAAGCAGTGGATGCAAAGCAATATAATTTGCTTGATTAAAAAAAAAATATTACTAAAAGGTAACAAGGAAAATAAAATAAAATAATATTTCTGTGAATAAATTCACAGCACTTGACTCCTCTTCAGAACTATATCTGGAAATTCAAGGAAAACCCAAATAGATCCATTTTCACATTTTCACCAACACCATTAAAAACATTGAATAAAGCTCTGTAAAAGAGCAACTGACAAAACTTTTCATACACAAGATATGCCATTTCCATAGTGAAAAAAATTATTTTTATTTATAACTCTTACCATTAGTGCTTATCACAAGGAGAATCTAGGCTGAATACTTCCAGGCCCTTTTAGATGAGAACATTTTAATACATGATATCCAATTTAGTTCAAATAAATAACACAGTAAAGAAATAGGTCAGAGAATACAACAAAAGCTTTTCTTGCCTCCTGTTCCAACTACAGCTGTAACTAACCTGCTTATGTTTCCCCAGAACTTTAAAGCATAAAACAGGTATCTGTAATTCAAAAGGACTTCTCTCCACTGACTGTCTTATCTGAACTTTAAAAATGAGAGTAAGAACTCATCTGTGCGAGGGAAGCTGAGCTTTTCAACAACACCCATCTCAGACAGAAATCCCAGGCACTGCTCAAGCTGTGATGCCAAGACAAAATTCCCCCACATGAGGAAAGTCCCAGAGCCTTCACTTGTACTCTGATTTCAGCATGTGAAAATTCTCCAAATATTGAATAAGTGCATTTCCCTCAGCGCAGCAATGATCCTGTTAAGCTGTGGGATCGGCAGCGCTGCCGGATCGGAGGCGCAACGCAGGGACAGCAAGACACAATGGAGACAGCAAGGGCAGAGCCGAGGGCTCGTACGTTCAGAAGGGCTGGAAGGAGCCACTGGGAGATCCTGCTCCGCACGCACGATCCGGGCAGGTGGCTGGCATAGCGTGCCCGTTCCTCTGCCCCATCAATCCGCCACAGCTCGGATTTTAACAGCAAACTGCTCGCACCGAGCTGCTGTGCAGCCCTCTTACCTCATCTCTCACCGACGTGCTCCTTGCTCGGTTCACAGCAGTCTGATTCATCTACTTGTCTGAATCATATTACAGAATTCCTTTAAAGCTTCCCTGGTACCCATGCAATTTTGCTTGGATCTGATTTGACTTCAGAAGATCATTATGTCTGAACCACGACTTAAAGTACTGGATATCTTTTTGGACAATGTTCTAGAAAACACATCTGTGGCTAATTTAAGCAGTCACTGGATATTGTTGTTGTTCCACACAAATCCACTTGGAATACAGTTTCTCTGGCAATAGTATACTTTCCCCCTAACCTTGCACACTCTCTCTGGGAGTCACTGTTTCCTGGCAAAGTGCCTGCCTTTGACAATGAGGCTTGTCACTAAGGGGCCTTGGAGGTTATAGATGACGCTCTTTTCTGATAGATTTATGTATTACCTAAAGAAGACAGTGATGAGATGAACACTGGAAACTGGTAAAGGAATGCCTTTTGGAAATATGAGATGGGCTCGTAACTCACTAGAATTCTCTCCTGAAATAGCTGGCTTTTGAGTAGGTGGAGCAAATTATCCAAATCTGCAGTTTGAATCCATGTTTGTCTTTGAACACCGAGACAGCTCTGATTTACAAGAGACCAGTGTGAAGCACTATTTAGTACTAAATACAGTCTGATACTTTGTATAATGCATATGATTATGTGCTGCTGCTGCTGCCAGGAAACATTATTTATTAGCTAATTCAAGCACATAATTTCTTATCTCATGTTTGTGCAGCTTGTTTCTGAGAATGCAGAGCTTTAAGAAGGAATAACATGCCTCCAGGAGACACCAGCAACACTTTTTGTCTAACCTGCAGAGTCCAGTTTTGCTCTTGCCTACAGGCTTAATGCCTGCAGTGGAGTCTTCTGACTGTCTGAACAGGACAGGCGTAAGAAGGGAAATTTAAAGAAGCTCACAATATCATTACAGTGTTGCAACACTTGGTAAGTTTCCCAAATGAGGACAAAACCCCCAAGTACTAAAACACAGCTGAATGCACTTATAAAAAGGGTAATAGGACAGTGCCCGTGAAAGGCAGAAACAAGGGAGCTACAACCCAAGAGATCTGTGCCAGCCCAGCCTGTCTGTGTTTAGATGATCACTACACCAAACTGACCAAAACCTATGTAAAGACCTCTAAACCTCTGACAGTTTGTCATCCCTTGCTTTTGTAGTATTTACAAACTGAACCCAAAACCAGCATACCTTCATATTGGAGATGTGGAAAAGTTTTCTGAACAACAAAGCAGATAACACCCATTAGTATACTTTTGTTCCAAAGTAAGTCTTTTGACTGAAACATGAAAATTACCATAGCAGACCCTTTGGTAACAGCTGGAGAAGATGTCTCTTTCTCCATCTATTTGTACATACTGCCTATGACTACAAACTGCACTGGCAGGGCCTAATCATGCCCCAGCCTGGCAGATTTCAAGGCATCCTACCAACTGATCTGATGCAGTAATTACTTATCCCACCAGTGCTGGAGTGAGACAGAACCAATATTTTAAAAAGCTACAGAAGGCTATTACACAACATGTTCAGGACAGGAAATAGGAACACCTTAATCAATTTAAACTTGCATGTGCCTTGGCAGATTAAATGCAGCCTAAACAGTGGCAAGCATAAAAAACCAACAGTTTCACTTCTCTTGTGAAGGCCCAGATAGATATTGGTTTATTTTGTAGGCGCTCAGGACCTCAACTTTAAATCCTGATAAAGAAATCTCCCATGAACAATGTTCCCCTAGACACAAGGGACTAAGTAGGTACTTACAGATATTTACTCCCAGAAACTGACTGGCTTAATTCGGGGTTTTACTCCGAGTAGTAAATATCTGCAGTGTCCTAGAAACTAAAACTAAAAGCTGAGATTAAATCTTTAGGACAGTTTCTGGGAAGAGTCAGGTGCTTCTCAGAAGCTGCAGACTTAGCCCATTTCAAAGCTGTTCTTAAATCCTAATTGAAGGTACACTCGGCCTGGCTACAAGAATACTGATCAAATGGTAGAATCACAGAATGGTTTGGGCTGGAAGGGACCTTAAAGATCATCACATTCCAACCCCCTGCCATGGGCAGCGACACCTTCCACCAGATCAGGTTGCTCCGAGCCCCATCCAACCTGACCTTGTGTCTGTTGGTTACAAAAAGGTAACATCTCCTCCGAAGAAATGCTATAGAGAAATGACAAGAGCTGTTTGCAATGATTACAAAGCAAAAGCAACCTGAGGGCCGTAAGAACCTCAACCGCCCGAGGCAAAAGATCCTCCGGTCTTGAAAGGAAAGGATGAAATAAGTTTTATACAGCTCATCCAGATAAAAATCAAAGAAGCTTCTAGATTACAAACAGTAGAGATAATGTCAGAATAAGAGGAAAACCAAAATAACCCAACATTTTTAGGCAAGGAAGTTTTAATCTAGAATAAGTTTTCCATTTGCCAGAATCAGAAGAAACCCTTCTCCCTTCCCCTGAATTTGTTTTTCTCTATTCAGAAAATGGTCGCTTTAACTGGGTGCACTGCAGATAAAATTTAAGCTGATCTAAAAATTTAACAGCTCTGGGCAGTAAGACAAAACAAACTATAGGCCCAGCATGATAACACCTTCTGCATTTCCTGTGCTGAGAGACAGAGGTGGGTATTGCCTAAACCCAGCTCCACACCTGTCTGCACCCAGGGCATTTCCTTAAATAGGACACTGCCTTTCTCTTGCCTTCATCCTTTCCTCCTGATAAAAACCCAAGATTTACACTTCTGCTCTGAGGAAGTATCCCTGTGAGTCTCCGGCATTTTAGAGTCCCTGTGCAATGTGGCTGGAGCGACACAAAGTATGGAGCATGTGTGGAAGTCAGCTGAGGGACCATATTCCAGCTCCACAGGCTCCCTGAGTCGGAACAGCTGGGACTGGGGGAGCAGCACCTGGACTTGGGCTGGCTTAGCCTGGCACAGATCCACACCTTTGGAAAAATGGGCTTGAGGAGCTGTTTTACGGAAACCTTGAAGCATGTTTCCTCTTTAATGAGTTCTTCCTCAAAGATTAAACCCTGCAGCTTGGTTACAGCAGACGGCTCTCAATGATGACAGTATTTATTTTCTTTTTGAGCTCTACGGATTATGCTGGGTAAGAGAAAAATGTGTTTCATTGCAAGGAAGAAGGAACTGCTGAGCAGGCATAAGGAGAGTTACAGAGCCCTGACAGCCTCAACTCTGCAACTCATAGTTTTGTTACTGTTCCTGTCAATCAATTCTGAAGCAGGAACCTAAATCCCAACTCTTCTCAAGTAACACTGGAGAGGAGCAAACGCAGAGAGGGAGAAATGTTTTTATTTTATTTGTGCAAATTCTCTAAAGAATTCTGGGCCTTGAATGAAATTTGCAAGTATAATAGTCCTGTAGTTTGACCAACAAAATAAATAAAATGCACAGAGCTTTACAATTAAGGAAGAACTTGGCACATGGCTCACAATTCCTCATAGTCAGAAAATGAAAATGAACAATGTGAGGCAAGGTTCCTGGAACAGAGAACTTCATAATAATTTTCCAAATGTGTCTAGAAATACCTTGCAGCAATTAGCATTTTTCTGGGCAGTATGCTTCACTGGAAATTAAATAAATACAAAGAAACTTGCAACAGTGCTGAGTGGAACAGCAAATACAGTGGGAGCTGGCTAAGCATGACCTACATGTGTGTTTAAAAAAGACTGTGGTGGACAGTTGGGCTTGAGCCAAGCACAAAACAGGGACTAACTAGCCAGAAGGCTCAGATTCCTGCTTACTCAGAGTTTAGGAACTTTGGGTAATCTTCGCTTTATGGACAACTTCCATTTTTAATAAGCTAGAAGAGTTAAAAAGAAATAAAGGGAACTAAATGGATTAGCTTTTAATAGCCTCTCATGCCAAAGTTCCCCGTGGCCTCTTTAAAAAGGCGAATAATGAAAGAAACATCCCTCTACTGTTATGACAACTTGATGTTCTCAGTATGGCCAGCTGGTCCCCAGATGTGGTCTGTCTGGGGACTTGTGTCACTACATGACATTACAGGAGTGGTCACAGGTGACTTCCACCAACAGCAACGAACTCCCCTCTTGACCTTATTGATCTGGCACAAAGCATGTGAGCAACCTAAAGATCTCATCTTTGGGTGCTGGATGTTTTGGTAGCTACCTTAGAGAAGAAATAAACTGCTTTAAATTTTTAAATGTAATCGTTCTTTTGCTAAGTCTTGCCTCTTCAGGCAGGTATTGACCATTCCATATATTATTTTTTATCATACCATTTCTGTCTTATTTTTTAATTCTAGGTTTTCAGAGTTATATTTTAGTCCATCTTCAATCAAAGAAGAATATTCTGAATACTTGTAATCGTATTTAGAGATCGTATTTGGGCTTGAGATAACTTTAGAGGGTGAAACAGTATCAGACACGGGAAACAAAAGAAGGGCATAAAAATTTCCTGGCCACTTCTAGTAACATTTCCAACACAATGCTCCACCACAATTTCACAAGTCTAACTGTCCTTGCACAATTGCAGTGGCATAAAACTGAAAAATCTAGTAATGACTGGAACTTCAAAGAATGATGAGGCTGTATCCAGAAAAACAACTATGAGCACCTCCCTCTGAAATTCAGCAGGAATCAGATGCAAAGAGATAGCCTTGGCCATTTCTGTTTTCATTGTTTGGATTTTCTTCCCAGGCAACAGCAAAGTGCCGAGAAGCTCACATATGGATTCCATCCCAAAATAACACTCGTCTGCTCCCTGAAACTATTAAAGCTAAGGATCATGGGACATTGTCAATGTAATTTCTTTATTACTAATTTGGTAAGTGTTGTGCTTTCTCACAAGCTCGCCCGTTCTGCAGACTTGACACTCCCTCTCCCTACTCCAATGTGTAAAGCACTAAAACAAAACAGAGAGAGCCAGCCCCACGCTGGCCTGTGTCACATACATGCCCCCACACAGGTCCAAGGAGGCTGCTCAGGCACACGAGGACAGACCACAGCCAGCAGAGCCTCCAGTGCTACCCAGTACGTGGAAACACCACACATCACCTGCCCAAACGTGTCTGACGAAAAGTGCACTTTCAGACTGGTAAAGATGTTTTTCTAATTTGCCACCTCAATGAACTGATCATTTTGAAGACACTTTAAATATAGCCACCCAAAGAGATGAACAGTTTCAAGTCTCACAGCCTTGTTTATACAACATTTCCACCTGTTTGCAGTCACTGATGATCCAGTAACAACAAAGTGAAGAAACAAGATTAGCAATGAATAGCCCAGAGTCTACAAATTTGAACAAGCTAAAGTACATCTTTAACCCGTGAAATCAAAACAACCAACTGGCAATCCTTTTACTTTGTCATTATTAAAGTATATACCACTTTTAAATCCAGAATCTCAGTGTATAGTAACAGTTAAAATCACTTAACTCATACCACCACCATAAGGTGCTCTGAAAGCAAACTGAAGTACAAAACTATGAAGCAACTTATTCAGTATTCTATCAACAGTCAGCAGGAAAATCAGGATTAGAAATCATGATGACACATGCCCTGCACTAGCCAGTAAATAAGACAGCAAGAAACCCCAACTAAAACAACAACAGAAATCCCACGTTCAGGATGAGATGTCTCAAATTATTCTGATGCAAAATGACAGAAGCATCCCAAAGTCAGTATGTTTAACAAAAAGGCCATTTAAGCCTTATTGCTCTGTTAAGCCAAAACCACAGATAAATAAATATAAGTGCAAATACCTGTTTCCTGGATCTTGGTAACTGTCAGTAACAAAAGTGGATGGAACACCAACTTTTTCCATTATTTGCTTTAACTAGATGTGGTTGCTATTTAAACCCTAAAGAGTTATGTGAGATAATCCAGAGGGTGCCTAGAAGTGCTCACTCCAAGTTAAAAAATAGACACTAGGGCAATTTGGTGGCTCAGAGTCAACCTAGTTCCTCGCTAATTACAATCACATTAAATGACAGTACTCCTCCAGAACAAATGATCCAGTGATTATCCTCTACCTGGAAAAGTCAACAAGCAGCACATGAGGGAGGTGGCCTCACAACCACACACACCAAGGAAAAGCCTCCCAAGAACTGCACATCCATTTTATTTCCGAATTAAGACGTGTGTTGCCAATAACACAGAAAGGCAGTATCCTCTTACCAGTGACCTCTGCTAGAGAATGAGTAACATGTAGCTTGTATATTAATTCATCTTCAGACCTCACCTCTGACAGGCGTCAGCAGTGTTGTGTAACAAGGTCTGACAGCAACACGAGCTAACCAAAAGCCTTCATTAAAGTTGTCAGAAATATCCTGAAGGCAAAACCCCATCACTTCTCCTCCCCAACGAATTTTTCTGATTCTATAGCTATAAAAATTTGATTCTGAACATTCTTGCCCATGGCATTCAGATATGATTACAATATGGTCATCATACTCTGAGTCAGTATGCACTACACCAGTTAAACCAGTCTCAACTGGGACTTTTGCCAACAATTATTATATGTTGAACATCCATCCATCAACTATGATACAATAAGAAGTGCAATACCTGAAAAAACACATTCCAAGTAAGAATGACCACAGTAAATTACAACTATTAGAGTGGCATCTTCAGAGGTAATTTTTTAAAAGTTTTTTTAAAGTTTCATGGCCACCAGAACATTTATATATATATATATATATTTAAAATGAACTGTTTTGCTTTTGGAAGCTCTTCCCTGTATTTCATCTGCTTCAACATTTACAATTCAAGCATATCAAATCTGGTATACTTCATGAGAATAAGAATGTTAAATTGATTGGTCTAGGTATCTCCACTGGTATTTATGTAAGCATGAAGCAAACAAACAGTGAAACAAGTTTTTTAAATTTCACACTTCATATAACTAAGCATTATTAGCAGCATTTAGAAAATCCCAATGAGTGACTTTGAGCTCTACAAGGCTTTCCACATAGGTAACAAAAGTTAGCCCCACTTATGCTCATCTGTAAATGTGGTGCAGCTGCCAAGCTCCTCCAGACTTTCAGATCGGGCCCATAAAATAACTTTGACCAGCTTTAAAGTAAAAAAAAAAAAGGAATAGGTTTAAATTCGATGTTCTTACTGGATTTGCTTCTAAGTCACTTTAGATTAGTGTTTTCAAGGATTTTTCCTTCAGCTACTGGAGTATGAAAAAAAAATAGAAAAAAGTTTGAAAGAAAAACAAAGACAAGAAAAAGAAAGAGAAAGAAAATAATCTTGGCAACAATGCATTGTCTTTTCTGTTTCTCTTTTTCATATAATTTGCAGTGCTTCAGCAACATCCAAGAGTCAGAGCATACCTGGACTTCAGTGAAACAAATTTCATTCCTACAACTCGTGGTTGTGACCAGCACACATATTCTGCATCTGAACCATTAATAAAATACTAAAAAATACAACATCATGCACCAAGGGGAAATAACTTCAGTCATACTCTATCATGTTACGTTTGCACTTTTTAAAGTAACATCACATCTGTTAACACTAAGACCATGAAGAGTACCAGAAATAGAAATGTGACAACACTGCCTCTGGAATGAGGTTGTTTCATATTCTCACAATACTGGATTATCAAAATTACTCCCATGAAACCGGTATACCAAAGCCATTAAAAGCACAGATTTATACTACAGTCTTGGCATCAGGTTCTCTCATTCTCTCCCCTTCCCTCCCTCTCTCTCTCTTTGAAAGAGGATAGCAATTCCAAAACAAAAATGTGCCTCCCCTTAATGTATTTCCAGTGTTCTGCTTTCCATTAAAATCTGAGATGCTAGTAACATTTCCGCTCAGTATGTTTTGCATAAGACATTTCTAGATTCTAAAAACAGCTACTTAAACTTTACCACAGACTAATTTTGAACTACCAGATTCCAGCTCCTAGTGGGAAACCCTCCTTTATATGACTGCACTCTCATCTTCCATAAGGAAATTCTTTCTGAAACTAAGGATTTCTTACACAAGTAAGGGTAAATATGAGGACTTGAATGGATGAGCTCTTAAAGACAAGTACGGCTTCCTTTGGATCTTATACGACATTTAGCAAACTGTCAGCACTTACCACATAACAAATGTTAAGGAAATACTTAGAAAAAAACCATAGGCATTACTCTGACTTGATTTCCATCAGCCCGAATCAGAAGTAACACAGCTGAAGTTTTAAGTAAAATTATGACACAAAGGTAAACCTGTCAATGACTGCAACAAGGTGAAGATTTTTTGCCATGGAATGGTATAAAATCCCTCTCTTTTTACATCTATATATAGTTACATTCATTAAACGCTTCCATATCTGACAAACCAGCTGACAGAGGGATGAAAATAATGCCACCACTTAAGATATGTTGCTCAAACATATTCACTGGAAACTGGAAAGCTTCGGAAACGCATCACAGGATCCCCTGCTTAGCTCTGGACACTGCAACTTGCTCAACCTGGCCTATCATATGATGCACTAAGGCATTTCTCTCAAATTAGATTCCACTTGGAGAATCAAAAGATATCTAACACTTCCAAAACACTTCCCCAGAAATACCACCAATGTGAATCACAAATGCAACGTGGCATTTAAGCATGAGGTTGAGGAACTTGACTTCTTTTTCTGTTTCTACATCAGACATACATATCCCCTTCTGCTGAATATCCTCTGATCATCACACTGTATGACTTCTCAAAATAACCAAGCTAAACTTTGAAGATACACCTCCCACAAGCAGAATACTGACAATTACTAGATGCTGTTGTTTCTAACTCTGTAACAGCCAAGACATCTGACAGGGATACAGATTTCATCAGTCTTTTATGCGCTATGCTTGGAACCTTGAGAGCTGTGGACTAAATACTTGGCTCACTCAAACCTCCAGTATGATCTCATAAAAACAACCTAGTGCCTGCACTTTGATTCCCAAACTATAAGCGTGATAACATTCCTTTTATTTTGAACTCTATCTTCTTTACTTACTTGTAATTGTTTTACAGCAAAGGTGATTTTAGGTACTCCTACCAGTGAAAATGCTGGGCTCTTGCCTAGCGCTCTTACATGGTCACACAATTAATCACACTAGGTGTAATGCTCAAACAATTTCTGACCCCATTTGATTTCCTCCGTATTCATATTTGTGCATTCCAGTGTCTAAGGCTCTGCTCTCCCAGTGTGCACTGCAATAATCATTATAAAACCTCTGCCACTGAGTATTTATTGACTTGAAAGCTTCTACCCAAAATCTGAATTTGATTAATCTTTTAACTGCATTAAGAAAGCATATCCTCTCTTGCTTTAGTACATGTATCTCAAATCAGCTGTTTGCAAATTCCTGCAGGCCAGTACTGTACCATCCTCTAAGCTCTCTTCTACCAACACTTCTACAAGTAAGGTAAGAACGACCTTTCTGTTTTACCAACAAGCAAAAAAAAACCCCCCAAGAAATGTGGGGTTTATGCTTCGTTTCAGAGCTACACAGATGACTTACCGGTGATAGGCTTCCCGGCGGTACTTTTTCAGAGCATGTCCATCCATGTTTGCAGGGAGATCTGCTGCATTCTGGAGTCGGTCACTCCATGAGGTCGTCATCTTCAAATGCTTGCTTATTTCTGAAAGAGACAGAAGAGAAAAGCTTGCTTAAGTTCAAGGTTTGTTTCACCCGAAAGTTGTCTGTTTCCAGCTGTGAAGGAACTCCTGTGCCACTCAGAAAGTCTTGCAAGGTACCTGGTGAAATGACCTGAGTTTGCAGGTCAAGTAAGATGCTGTTCTTTGAGATGTTAAAACAGAGAGCTGAGAAGGCTGTTCTACATGGCTGCAAAGATGCTCCTATCCATTGTGGTGAAAATGCATTTACAGACAGAGACCTTGTTTTCACTGCTGAAAATGGGTATTTTTTGATGCTAGAGTTACCAAACATGCATAAGCTGTAGGTGATGGAAAACCTTCCCTTAATACGTGAGATAAATTCAACAGTGTAAACCCTACATTCCCAATGGGACTGACCTCGCCGCTTTTACCATAGAGTGAAAACAAAGAGCCTTGTCCCTGGCTATTTGATCTCTAAGCAAAGACAAAGCTTCAAACTGATGCTAAATTAGCAGAAACAATTGGAAGGAAAGTAGAAAGATGATCCTTTGTCCTCTGCAGGTCAGACACTTTCAGGCAGAGCAAGAACACACTGCAAACCTGTAACATGAGCGATGCAAATATTCACCAGCAGATCTTCACTAACATGAGCACCCCTTCTCAAGTGCTGGCTGTCACAACCAAACCACAGACAGTCCTTCTCATAAGGAAGGCCCTGCAGTGAGGAAAGAGGGGTACCTTTCCCAATTTTGTTATTAGCACAGTGGGGCAATCCTGCTCGCTGGCTCCTTCAGCCAGACACATGTGCTGCTGCATTTCCTGGCACCAGGTGGGGTGATGAAGCAGCCCCATGACGGGTTAGTTCAGCTCACCAGTCCAAGTCCTCACCTATCAAAACCAACTGACCAAAGGTGAGGAAAGGCTGAGCAGTTCTCCACTGGTCAGCTGAACCCAGGCTGAACCCAGTTCAACCTGTCACAATGCTGTCATTAGAGCTGGTGCAGAGAACAGGGTGGGAGACACAACCGACAGTGATACCAAATTAAGTATTACATGAAACCACATTTTTGTGTAACCCACACAACTGCTGGACTGCAGGCCTTGGCTTGTTTGCTCTTCCTTAAAAGAAACAAAACCACCCACAAGCTGCATGGGTAATGATATAGCAACTACTTCTGGACACTTCTAAAATATGACTGTACTCATTTTACAGAAGGGAATTTAATGATTCCAGCAAAGTAGAGAGCAGGGCAAGTGTTCAAACCAGCGCTATAGGTCACAGCACTCTCAGTGTCACATGCATGCTCCTCAAGGAAATCTGTGTAATTTTTTCATTTTGAGTTTTATTAAAGAGCAACAGTTCCAATTGTCACAGCATTTTTTAGTACATTTACCTACTAGCTGTGGGTCATAAACATCAAACAGAGAGCAAACAGCTTGTCTGTAAAATGTATGTTCCTCCTCCTCCAGCATTCTCTGTGTGTCTCCCAGTTACTATAACCAAGGTTTACAAATGCATCTTCTGCCACATCCTAAAGGTCACCAAATTCAGGCCCTGGCAGGCAGCCCAAGAGACTGCATGCCATTGTTGAGAGGTCTCCCCCTGAATTCCCTGCAACACACCCAGGAGAGGAGGTCACCACAGCGAGAGGGCGATGGGCCATTCCAGCCAGCCACTGCTTCCACAACAGGGCATGCAGGGAGAATCAGCTTCCAAAATAGCCCTGGCCACAGCCACCAAGGGCTTTACAAGTAATTACCAGCTATCTATTTAAGCCGTGCCCACAGGCAGACAGAAAGCAGCACAGGACACAGAACTTAACACCCCTCAAGCACCGATCTGTTCCCATTCCACTTGGAAGGCAGGGCACTGCCTGCAGCAAGGCTCCTCAGGGACAGCAAGGGCTGCTCAGGAGAGGAGCAGTGTCCCTGCAAGGGTGACAGACTTAGCCAAGACATGTGGCAGAGGGAGTGATCTGGTAAGACCCCAAGGCTGCAAACTACAGAAAGGGCTTGTGCTCTCTGAAGGTGGAAAAGCATCTACCCCATGGACATTTCGAGATGCTCCAGATCATCACCACCTTGGTCTATTTTAAAACTACTAGCCTAGACCTCCAGATTTGGATCCGAGAGACATGCTCATTGAAGGCCTCTAAAAGGCACGTTAAACAGCACTGAAGAAACTGTTGCATGGCTGGTCTTAGCACTGTTAGACAGCTCTGGGTCTAGGTCTTCCAAACAAGTCCAAGTCCAAGCTTCCTGCTGTTTAGAAGGTATACACCACTCTGCTTACCCAGCCAGACACACAGTAAGATTCAAAGACTTACACCCATGGCCAACACCAAAGACTTCCTGTTATGCCAGCCTCTTCTTCCCATTTCTTCTGCTTCCCAACACCACAGCACCACACCACCACACCAGACACTGACACAGGTACTAAGACAGGATTGCTTCCAGAGGCCATCCATGCCAGACAGCTGATTGTATACACAAATAGTATCCTACAAAGTACCCTAAAATCCAGATGGCGGAAGAATTTTGGCAGGCTACCTTTATAATATCCATTCTAAAATAAGGAATCAGTGAAGCAGTTTGAGCTCCTATATGATGAAACCCTCATATACAGTAGGAGAAACCAAATAGCATCATTTTGTGTGTGCTAGTACTCAAAAAGCTGAGACGAGGAAACAACAAAAATCTGAGTTTCCATAATTAAGCAAGGAAGGCCTGAATTATTTTAATAATCCAGCAGTATTTTGCTGTAGATGCAATGAACAGAGTTTGCAGGCAGGACAAGGCTGTAGACAGAGGCAGTATTTTGTATTAGACCAACTGGTATGGCTGGAAAAAATAAACAGGCACTTGGGTACACAAGCTTGCATGAGTTTTCAAATTCTATAGGTGCTTCAAATAAAAGATATTACCTCTACCTTCAGGCTTTGCCCTGATTTATTAAAATATTTCTTTTAATGCTCACATAGCATTAAGTAACAAAAAATTATGCTCGAGGTTTCTATTACACGTACTCAAAGGCAGGCTTACAGTTTAGCAGGCTCCACTGACACTGTGACAACAGCTTGCTGCCCTGAAACAAAACAGCGACAACTGACAAAATATATTGTGAGGGATCTTCACCACCCGAAAGTCTTAGTCACACAAAAAGCCTCACGGACTTCAATGACATTATTCTGTGCTTCAAAGGCATAAAAATCAGCTTGCTTGCGAGGGAAAGAAACCTGGGGCCCGGTCCCTGAATACAAATTCCTTCTTCCAAATAGAGGGAGAAAAATAAGAAGGACAGAATCACTCCATGCACTTTTAAGCCACTGGAATAAACATCTAAGACAGCAGGCAGACAGTCAGGCAAGATTCTCAACTCCAAGCAACTGAAATACGATGCATCTTTCTTTAGTTACAAATCTATTTTAGAAATCAATAATCTGTAAATAGCTTCACATAAAAATAGAAATCTTTACATAGATGAAGCATGTCAGAACACATCCCCATAATTTATTGCAAACATGCTCCTTGCTTGTGCTGTCTTAATTAAGCATTTATGGTACAGGGTTCCTTTTGAAATGGTATTTAAATTTCAGCTGCAAAGCTTTGATACAGAGTTGTTAACAAGCACACATGCTTTGGTCCAAAAGAATATGAGATTTTTAGATATGCTTTGAATTAAGTCCATTTGTCAGATTTTGGATGATTTCAAGTATTATCCATAGTGTATTTTTTTCAAATACTCATATAAAATAAATAAAATGTTCCAAAGCATTTCCCTTCAAGTTTTACTACTACTTTTTAAATCTTTTCTGGTCAGCAAATGGCTAGAAATTTCTGCACCTGATAACACCTGACATGATCATGCAAAATGCACTGACTGCCTCCATTTTTTTTCTGAGTTCATCTTGACGCTTTGATGATGCAATGCCAAATCAGAGGCACACACACTAAAATGCAGAGATGAACTAAACTCTGGTGACAAGCCCATTTTATCCAGGATATTCTCTGGGAGCTTATCCAGCAGAAAACAAAAGCATCCCTAAGCAATGCCAAGGCTTTAGCGTACTCACACTGACTCACCGTGCACTACATCTGCCTCTTCTCACATGGTCTGCTTCAAGAATCATTAATACCTTGGCAGCACAGCCCACACATGTACGTGCACAGTGGAAAGTGAACATAGAGAAAATCCTCACACCCAGCGTTAGCTACTGAAGAGCTTTGTGTCTCGTTGGAGGCTGTGGGAGTACAGACAAGTCTTGTGACGCCCTTGCCAAGCATAGTGCAGCTCCTGGCTTCCTGCTGCAACACTGCTCCGTCTCAAAGGGTTTTGTGGGGTCTCAGCAAGGGAGGAGTGAACCACCCTAAAATCCTGAGGATGGGCAAAAGCAAAGGGAGCAGGAATAGGGTTGGCTTGTTCATGACTCATGTCAAATTCCTGGTCTGGGTCACGACATGGCCTCACAAATAGGGCAGGGGAGGGGGAAAGTGATCTTTTCTGCAGCTTAGAGAACTGTCCTTGTAAGGCTGGTTAAGAAAAGTTAGTGACTCACTTTCCAGGAGCATTGCATTCCCTCCACTGAGGGCAGAAGTAGCCTGCACCTTGTTCAGGCTAGACACTTGGACAGTTAGCACTGGAGGAGGTGAAATCTACTCAGGTCAGCATCATACCTCCTGATCCTCTGGGATGGACAGCAGAAAGTGGCCAGGACTGTGTCCAACCCGTCAGTGGTACCTCCCAGTGCCACTGTGCGAGCAGGGGCTGGGCAGGCTCCTGGCTACACCAGAAGCACCATTCTCACACCTGCGATCCCAAAGCACTTCACTAACTCCCGTTCACGTAACACATTTATGGGCAGCAAAAGTGCTGTCCCCATTTTGTCAGCTAAGGATAGCAAGGCACAGAGAAGGTAATAACACAGGGCAAGTGGGAATCAAATGTAGAATCACTATTCCTCAGTCTCTGTGGTAAAAGTCAGTCTGAGATCCTAGCGCTGTCAGGATGAATCACAGAAATATATTGCATGTTCCTAGCACAGTATACTTTTACACAAATTCAAATTTCAGTACTTAGCATCAACTGGCAGACACAAAGAGGTCAGCCTGTAGTACTTCTGCATGACAGAAGCCACAGACAGAGGGATTGCATGGATGTCAAATGATGCTCTGATTTTATTCTGAATTGCAGCCTTACACACCAGCTCCATTAGTTCACATAGCTCCTTCCCTCTCCCCCCCTGCCCTGGGATGACAATTCAAACCACTCTTGTCTTTTACTGCCAACACTTCTGCTTGATGGCCAATGGCAAACTGTTTCCAAAAGGTGTTTTTAATTAGCGATGCTTTTGGAAAATTACTATGTCCATGACTTGAGAGATAAGCAGTGATGCTTGTAAATTACCTAAACCAGAAAATTGACTTTTTTTTTACCCTCGTTGTGCCTAATGTTAAGTTCTTCACTTAAAGATCTTCCACTTCTGTGTGGCTGCCTCTCTGACAGCAAGGCTTCACGTTCATGACGTCAGGAAGGACAAAACACATTCTTCATATTAGAATATTAAATTACTTCCAACAGACACTTCAAAGCGTACTCTCACCTCATGGTAATTGAGGCTGGCTTTAAGCAGGATAATTCTGTATTCTGATTACAGGGTATTAAAGAGGAAGAGAGCTACATGTAGTAAGCTTACAGGTGCCACTTGGCGTGGTGTCCAAAGATCCACTGGATTACGTTAGATTGCTAGCACTCTCCTTGCTCCATGGATCATACTCACCCTCCTAGCTCCAAGCCTGCCATCTCTGACACTGGCTCTGACTCTTCCTACAGCAAGGGGGTAGCAGTTACTCTTGGACACCACCACACTGCTTACATCATGAAGCGGCTTCTTCCAAGAGCGTGCTTTTAGTGAAATTGGTAAAACATTCCCAGTCATACGTTCATTTGACTATGGTCTGACTGATAGACAACAGTAACTCATGGACTATTTCTGAACACGTAAGATATAAGAAAGGAGAATTCTACTCATGCCATCTATTATAGGATTTGATCTTATTTCAGGCTGAATTTTATCTCTGTCTTAAAGCCAGATGCTAAAGTAATGTCTATGTATCAAATACGTTGTAAAATATATTTAACAAAACCCTGCTTATTTTACATGGATTTTTAAATCAGACTATTTCTACTGACAACCACACCCACAGAGTGGCTGTGCACTCCCTAGAGCTCCAGCAGTACTCCAGGACCCAAATGCATTAGATGCACTAAAACCCACAAATATATAAATTTGGAATTTCTTCGTGTCTCCATTCATTTCTATCCAAGGAGTTCTATTCTTTCAGGAATTCCAAGAAGCACTAGTTCATTAAAATATTTTAAGTATTATTTAATTATCTTCAATTTTCCGGCTCATTAGAATAAAATTTGAAAAACAATGAAATCTGCAGTGCAACTCTGTGAGGAGCATACCTCAAATCTGACCCTGAGTACCATGAGACCATCCATTCTCCTCATCTACCTGCAAGTGAGTTTAATGCCTTAAAACAGGAACTCCATTCTCCAGTGAGCTAATCAGCATATCTTCTACATTCCATATAGCTTGTGCTTCTATCTCTTCCAGAACTACCATTTTAGTTATTTCCAATTTACTGCTTCTTACACAAAGAATTTGTTAGGGATAATGCTATTTCTCCACTTCCCTAACTCTAGTGTGCCCCACTTTTCCAGCACTAGAAAAAAACTAGGAGGACCACACTTATAGAATGGGAGACTTGATCCAGAAGCACAGGAGCTATGCCAGAGAGAAGAATTAGCAAATATGAGCTCTCACAAAAATGCTGCAACTGCAGGTCAAATATGATTCTCGGATGGTATAAGACTACCAAGCAGGACTCCATGTCTCTCTTCTGTCACTGACACAAACTCCGCTGGAAACTGTCTTGAGCTGGCTGTCCCCATTCAGAACAATGCTGATTATACTGAGAAAGGAATAAAACTGTGTGAGAGAGTAAAGCTGGAGTGGAAGGCTGCCAGCGTACAGACAGCAGCTCTGTAGGTGATTTGAAAACGGTCTAGAAGCATTTGCACAGGGGAAAACGGCCTGACTGTGGAGGGCTCTCAGTCTAGCTATGACGGAACAAGACCCCGTGACTGGAAGTTAAATAAATCAACCAACACAAAAAATATTAACAGAGAGGACAGTTAGCTACGGAACAACAAATGTCTGAAATACTTTTTCCACCATCAGAGGGCTCTAAATGTAGTGTGTGGGTGTTTCAATCAGCCTTTTTTCAGAGAGTCAAGAATTAATGCAGAAATGTAAAACGGTCTGAGCTATACAGCAGGTCAGTCAAACTGAGTATCGTGCCTCAGGCGACTCTTCCTCACCTTATACCTCAATGTGTCAGTGGGTATGAGGCTGAGGCATAACCAGTATTCAAAAGAAACCTCCGGAGAGTGGTTTCCCTTGGAGAGAAGGTGAATGGATAAACAGGCTCTTCTGAGACAACACCAACATAAACTGTGCGCCCTGATGGCCCTGGGAAATTCGCTTCCTTGGCAAAAGGCCTTCAGCAGCCTGTGGCAACCTCTGCCACGGAGGTTCCCAAACTGCTGTCCAACTGATAGCCTGCCAAAGGCAAGCATGAACCTGGCTATGAAGATGTTCTCGTTGCCTTTTGTTTCCAGCTGTTAAATTCCAGTAAGAAACACATATCATAATTCAAATATTTTACTCACACTGTTTTTCCCATAAGCAATTGCTCTAGTTGCCCAGAGTCTTGAAAGATTAAGAACTAGAGATGAATTTGATCCCTTTGCTGCAATCCAGCCCACCCTAAAGAAATTATTTATAGGATATTGATTTAAAAATATTTATCAGAGTTCCCATATATTTGCTTTAGCTGAAAATTGGGTGGTAAACTTTGATGCCAGTGCCCACCACAACAGGAACTCAATGTCTGAATGACACCTGCAAATACTATCCTTGCTATGATCCTCCTGTCAGATGAAGCCTGACAGTGTGCCAGCCAAGATGCAGGTTAACATAAAAGATCACGAAAGGCAAAAATGGCAGCATGGAAGTGAACACACTGACTTCTGCAAATCAGAAAGGAAAGGCAAGATAAATTTTTTTATTCCAGTTCTTTTCTTTTACATCAGAACAATGTGCTGGCAAGAAGAGAGAAACGTAATCCCTGGTACTCAGCAGACAGAGCATTGCTCCCAATTCCCACAGGAGACTGCCACTTTGTCTTCCCTTCCCTTCAGCTAAGTAGCACCACTGGTGTTCAAGCCTGTTCGAGGGTCTATTCCCAACTCAGGACAGCTGAACACTGTGTGAGTCACAGCTCCCGAAGGGAAGAACAAGACAAGGCGTGCCATCCCCAGGGAGAGAACTGCGAAGCCATCCTGCCACATACCAATTTCAAACCAAGGAACAACTGCCACTCTAACCTGCTATTAAGGATTATACAACAGTAGCTCTTCTGGCAGCAGATCAGGATGTTTCAAAACAATGGTGCTTTTCATTAGATTCCACTGTGTTTCGGGAAGCAAACGCAGACATAACAGGCCTTTCCAGAAGCACGGTAGCAACTGACAAAGTATTTGAGATGCACAGCTGGGCTCAGTGGCACACTTTCTGAAAGCATGCAACCAGGACAGTTTGGATAATGCAAACAGCCAAAAGTTCACTTTATCTTCTGAACATGGAAGGTGAGGGAGGACATCTTCATCGTCTTTCCTTACTGACTGAGTTTACTGGTAAAAAAATACTCTTGTCTCTGAAGATCACATCCCTGCTTCATAATATTTTCTAGGAAAAGCAAAGGTACTGAAACCTCATTCTAGCTGGTTTTTAGGCTTTAAAAAGTAGAAAGATGATTTTTTTTAGAGACACTTGAATCCTCTTCCATGCAGGATAGGCCCTCTCTACACATTTATGAGCTACACAAACAGATGTGACAGCAGAATTAGCATATGAACCATCTCTGCAGGCTGGAAACATGAACTCATGTCTCCCTCCAGCCTTGACAGAAAGCATTCCCTGCTCAGCCCTGGTGAGGAGAGCCAGCTGGCTGGTCAGCCTGAGTCCCAGCGCTCTAGACATAACACTCACCAAGGGACATGCTGCTGAGTAAAGAACTGGGGAACACTGGCTCCTCCTTCATTAAAAAAAGGGATTTAAAATAAACACTGAGATCAACAGCTGAAAACAATCCAGTAATTCTGAGAACTGCTCTGTCAAAACCAGTGAGAACTTTCCCTGCTAAGAGTTTTCTGTTCCATTGTCATTCCCTTCCCCTCCCAACTTCTTTAAGGAAAAAGCTTACCAAATGCTCATATACTAACTTGGTCTCTCTTCTTTTTGAGAACTTACCCACCAATCAGAGACAGATCTTTGACAAATAAACCTATCTTTCAAAAAAAAGATGACTATGGAACTAAGCCAAACATAGAATAATACCCAGCAAAGCCAGGGACTTCATACACAAAACTCAGCCAATTTTCAAATTGCTATTTGTTCACAAAACACAAACCAAAATTATGATAGTCCTCAGCTGTAAAAGGCACTGTGAAAATAAATACAGAAATCATTTAGTAAGGAGGATCCTAATTCTCTGCCATCCTAACATATAAGGCTCCAGACACATACTAGCCTAATACAGACTTCATGTGCTTCCTGCTTACATCCATAACAATGGTTACCTACCTCCCTTCCAAAAAGCCTTCCCTGAGGCTGATCCAGCCTTTCAGGTGAGAATAGCCTGCATGCAAGCTCAGCTCATCAAAATCGACCCTGGGCTGGCTCTAATACTCTCCTGAAGTGGTTGAAAAGGCCAGAAATACAACTTCCTCCTGCTCTGTGCTCCTTCCAGTTCAGTACCTACAGGTACCCCTCCCGAGACACACAAAAGTCCTCTTTTTCCCCAAATCGGAGGCTGGCTGGTACCTAGCACTCACAATGGAGATCACAAAAGCACATACCCAAAACCTTTCCTGCCCTCTGTTCTCAGCAGTCAGCAGCTCCCTGCGGACAAGAAACAAGCCACACAGACCTACCAACCGAGCAAGCACAAAGATGGAAAATCAGGGAACGTGAAGACTGTAGGTGTTTTGAAGTGCTCTTACGGTGTGAAGTTCCTCCCCCACACATAAGGAGCACAATTCATTACTTTTCTGACCTGTTTTTTTAATCAGAGGGAAATATAGTAATTATAGTCTGCCTGATTACAAATGAAATTACAAATCTGTCCTAAGGGCACAATAGTGTTCCCTCCTAGATGTTATCAGCCCCCAAATATCATTTAATCTTGACAGATGTGTGGCACTGAGACACCACTACAGGAAACTCTACAAGTAAATTAATTTTACAAATCCTTTCTTTGCAGTATTACCATGCTCTTCCAAAAGACTGCTAATCTGTACAGCTTTTGTTAGGCAACCTATGTCACTAAATTAATCAGTAAAATAACTGAACGTCTATGATGACTTTGAGCTCTTGCTAAGTTTCTGGCTTCTCTTTGATAACTTCACTGTCTCAGCTTTATCAAGTGATTCCAAAGACTTACATTAAACCGTTTTCCAACTGTATCAACCTCTTTTCTTTGGAAACTTCTTACTATCTTGTCCAAGCAAAACACAAACCACTAAGTTAATTTCGGGAAAACAGTCACCTTTCCATGGGCCCTTCAGTTCCCTATGTTTAATGTTAAATCAATCCTGCTGGTACAGGAGACTCTTCCCTGGCAGGAGCAGAGGAGGACACAGAGTGTTGTCTCCCCACTTGTCTCAGCATAAGCAGTTCTCAGAAGGAACACGATGAAGTGACAGATCTACTTCATCAGCTGCAAACTGAAGAAACCTGCCAGCCTGAAGGGTGAGAGAACATTAACAAACAACTAAGAAGGCAACATCAGCACATCCCTCTTATCCCAAAACTCGAGCTGAGAGTTCCCGACACTGAACCTTCCCTCTGACCGGGACTTCTCTCTTCAGGGAACTTCAAGTATCTTGTCAACGTAGACTTGAAGATGCATTCAACAGTGCAGTCTTGTCCTGCTGCAGATGAGCAAACAGCTTGGATCCCCTGGGTTCTGAGACGCCTTTAAAAATATCTGTCCCTAGCAGAGCAATGTGATAGCCCTGATTCACGCAGGACTTCTTTTTCAGTGTGTTACCTGACCTACTGTAGCCACTAAAAAAAAGAGCTGACCACACACCCAGCCAGCACAAAGCCTCCTGGGCAGCCACAGAAATGCCTCCCCCTAACTGCTTTCAAATCAGCAACTGGAAAACTCCCAGCCTTGCTCTGAGCGTCACAACGTGGGAACACAGTTCTCTACATGTTCTAACCTTTCCAATATTTGTTCCTGACCCCACCAGCATACATCGATTTATGAGGACTCACAGTGCGTTTTATTACTGCCTTTGTTAATGTCCACTCTCTAAATGTCTGTGAAGAAAAATGAGTGGTAGATGAGTAAAACACTGTTAGTTTTTCATCATCTGTTCCCTCCTGATTGCTCAAGTTTAGCAAGCAGAGATTTTTGGCCTTGGCTCATAAAACTGCCAGTGCAATATTGAAAGAGAAGTTAAAACACAAGTAAAACAAGAGGTTAAGAACCTACCTAATCTCTTATCACATGAAAAAAGAAGGAAAGGTTAGATTGCAAATGTGTTTTCAACTAACTCTTAGAAAGGCTACAGAATTATTTTGATCAGAATTGAAGAAGTTCCCAAATGAAGGCTATAGATGGACGCTCCATCTCAGATCACAGAAAGTAAAATTCTTTCCAGTTTGTATAAATTTGCTCATAAAATATCACATACATCTGCTGATGATTCCAGCAATTACATTTTTAACATATTTAGTCTCTATAAAATCATTCTATTTCAACACCACTGTAGGGAGGATAACTAATAAACAACAGAACACGTGCAAGACACGTTCTGCTCAAGACGTCTGCAGTCACCAAGTGGTTAAGGGTGCAGGCAAGCTAATGCCTTCTAGAGTCTAAATGCACATAATTAACTTAAAAAAAAAATTAGCAGAAGGTCATCTGGTATACCAGTCACTGCTTAAGAGAGACACTTTTGGGAAGAGCAAGCATTTTTGGATAGAGAAGATGGGGTTTGTCTCTCCTTACCTGAACCACTTACAGCTATAGGCAAAAATGCTCATTTTTATCCTTTTTCCCTAGCAGAGCTCTGCCCAGCCCTGTCAGCTGAAGTCTTGCTTTTAATTACAGGTGGAATACAGTGTTCTGCTGACCATTTCTTCCTTCAGAGAGACTTGGCTCACGTGTTTATCCTTTCCTTTAGGCTATGCTTTATATTCCCTTTTTTTTTGTTTTTTTGTTGTTTTTTTGTTTGTTTTTTTTTTTAACAAAGGTAAGCAATTGGGAAATGCAGCATCCCCAAACACTGAAAGACTCAGAAGAGGAACTGTCTTGCTGACCCGCCCTTAAACGTCACTGGTGCACCAACTGATACTTGTGGCATGAAGCGGAAAATGAAATTTGACTCCTGCCTCAGTTTCCAGAAAGCAGAACTAACAGATGATTTACCAGTCTGGCTTGCTTCTATGCTACATTCCTCTTTCCAGCTTCACTCGGCCACTGGTATTCAATGATGAGAAAGCTACAGGAACTGAACTGGAAGAGCAGTTTCCAGGGTCAGTCTCAAGTTAACTGATGCTCAGAATACACGCAATTTATGTTCAACTGATCAGTTTTTTCCTTTAGGGATGGAACTCATCCTGACCTAAAAGAACACACTGAGAATAACACTATAAAAGTGTAACTGAACAAGCAATGAAAAAGAAACAACTATGCAGCTGTTATGGGCATCTGTTCTTAAAAGCTCTTAGGGAATACCACATAGGGTGTCAGAAAGGACATTATTTAAGCAGGACACTTGGGACCAAGTTTTACAGCCCTTTCCTGGGACTTCAAAGGCCACATACATCTTTGCATAGTCTTGACATGGAATTGCTTTGTAATATCCAAAAATATCAGAGGGAAATATTTTAAGTACCTTTGCCAACATGCTCAGCTATTCCTTTGGGGGGGAAAAAAAAAAGACATCTTGGAGACAGAGAAAGCAAACAAAATCAACATTAAAAGATTATTTATTTTTAATTGCAACTGTTCTATTTACTGACTTCCAAAATTACCTATGCAGCCTACCCTTTACTAGTACTTATTCTTAGATGTTATTATTGGTAATTGCCTTGTTATGAATACAAAGCTCTAGCATAAACCTCAGGACCTCTTTGGGTTCCTGAGAGCAGAATATTCACATGCTCTTCTCTGACCTCATATTCCTAATTATTCACTGTGCATGCCCATGTGTAACTTACCACCAACTGAATCAACCCAAATAGCAGCTGATTTCAGCTAGTCTAGAGAACTCTGGGTGCTTTATGCTAAACCATCTTCAATCTTTTGAATTTACCTTCCTTTTCAGGTTACTTTGCAAGCTGACTAGAAAGTTTCTCTTGTTATACATCATGGCCAGACACACTGCATTTGATGCAAATGCCAAGAGGAGCATGGTTCAAGCAGTGAAATATGGAGCTGATTCCCATCCACAGCTAACAAGTTCCAAAGGAGATAAGGAATACTGATTTCAGCAGCAATCACTGCCTGAACAGCTAAACACTTCCTCCTGAACCCAATGGACACAGCTGGGATGCAGCTGTTCCTACCACAGCAGTGCAGGCAGCAGCTGCTGCCAGGGAAAAGGCAGCAGCTCGCACAAGAGAGGGACAATCCACCCCAGAAAATCCCACAATCCAGATCTGGCCACCACAACTACCAAAACGGGACCACCCTGGCTGGAAAGTATTTTGGGGAAGAGTACCTTCCTGGAATGTTCAGTGAGAAGTTGCTTCCTGAAAATCTAGCAAGAACGTATCTTAGGTGTTTTATCTATTATGCCAGTGTTAACAGGGAGAACTACAAGGCCTGGGTCAAAGCCAGCTAATTCAAAGGCTTGCTCTTAAATAAACAGTGGAAAACCACTCTACTTCAGAGCCACCTGCAGAAACACTTACAGGAAATCTCTGCTTTACCGCTTCCTCTGAACCAACTGTGCCAAGCAAGGTTCAATGGTAATGTTGTAGTAAGCACATAAGCAAAATAGCAAGTCTTTGAAAATATCTGAAACACAGCTGGGAGCTGTGAATACTCTACAACTAAATTAAGCTAAGTTTGGACCACATAATGGTTTCAAGGAGCTTTTGTTTTTAAATAAATCACTTGTGGTGAAAAGAGCCGGAATAGTAGTTATAGCGACCACAAGCGCCTTCTTATTTACAGGCTGGGTACAACACGAGCTGCACTAGAATATATTGTACCCACACATCTGTTTCTACTAACTTCTCTTTGGAGCCACCTTCCAATCTCAGAAGAATCACATCTTCTTGGACCTCTCTTTCTTCTTCCATCCAGCTACAGAAGCTCTGCCCACACATTCTTCAATTTCAAAAGAGAAACCAACAGGTTTCAGTCCCAGCATTATTTCTACAGGTATCTCATTACTGTGGCTCCTGTTCTCCATATCTGATGGGCTCACACCTTTGCAGAATTTAAGTCATTTTGAGTTGGTACGATGCACAGGGTAAGAAACCATTTGTTTTCTTCCTCATGTGTTAAGAGAAGCATGCAGATGATCACAGTGGGGTCTCCAACCTCCCCAGTTTAGTCAGAACATTATCTCTAGTGAAACCACTAAAAAAGGGCTGGCTGTGCTGGTAAATCCCAGGTGTTCATGCCCAGAGGATGATAAGTTAAGGTCACCAGCAAGCCACAAATTTAACCTCTACCATGCTGTACCAGACTTGAAAAAGTGACAGGACTAAGAGTTCTGGCACACAGTGACTCACTGCTCCTATGTCTGGGGACCCATCTGTCCAGGAGATAAAGCAAATTTGCATTTGACCTCATAGAACAGTGCACACACAGTTACACATTCAGGTAATAGTAAAGATTCAACACAGAATGCTGTGGTCTTTTTAGGCTGAATTACTCAAGCTCCCTCCTCGATCTCATATCGCCATTTAGAAAATTTATTTCTCCTCATATAGCTTCATATAGGCAGGTCTCCCTAGCATGTTTTTAGCCCTGGAAACACATGCATAAGACTTAGTAACGACATTTATGTAGGCAGGTTTAGATTATCAACTGCTTACAGTGGCTACCTCAAAGACCTATGCAATTTTTTCCAGATGTTGCTTAAGGTCTATTTACCTTACATGATGTTCTATTTACTGTTTATGCTGGATTCTCTCTGCAGTTGAGTTAAAGAAGCAGATTCATGTTATACACATGATCTCTATGGAGAGTGCACAGTCCCAGGCTTTAGGAACCATTCCAGTTAACAAGTCATAATGATTAAAAAACAAAATACAGCTCATTGCTACAAGCATCATAATCATGACACATATTAATTTCTTTAATAGCACAAAACAGACATTTCTAAAAAGTAAATATTTATATTAATGTGCTCTTCGAAGACACTCATAAAGAATAAGATTTAGCACAGAATAGCCAAGTCTTGAAGACTCATATTGTGGCCATTTCAAATTATATTTGTGCTGCTGACACTTAATAAAAAAAAAATTAAAAGCAGATGCAGTACAGACAGTAAGTGAAGAATTCCCTTGCACTGACTTGGAAACATCTCATCCCAAACACATCCCAAAGAGCCAGGCAAGGCTTCCACTCCCGGGCACATTCTGTTCAGTTTCCTCTCCTATTATGCTCACTGCTAAAGAAGCCACAGCTGTTTTATATCAGGACACCCAACGTTTGTGGGCCACCCTGAGGCAGGGACCTGGCGCAGAGCAGGTGCTGCGAGTCCATCCCAAGGCACATCCCTCAGGCTGTGCCCTGCAGGGTGCAGCGCTGTCCCCAGTTTCCCCTGGTAGAGCTGGAGTGCCCTACTCTCTTCATGGCTTTACACTGGATGGCATGTGAGCATTTCTTATCCTGAGGCGATTAGTTACTGAGGTGTTCTTTTAAAGAAGCGAAGACAAGGCACAGGCGGGTGAACAGAGAGCCAGTTCCTATGACAACTTTCCACTGCAGCTTGGCTGGAGACCATTAATCCACTTTCCCCAGGCCAAGCAGCTTCTCCGTGGTAACACTGCTTTGTGTAGGACTGTCACCAGTGCCCAAGCAATGGCAAATTCCATGGTACTGAACCACTTAGACTCCACAGCACTTCCTAATTTCAAATATCCGTAAAAGGATGGGCTCACTGAGTGTTACTACAAGACCCCACTTCTGTCTCTTGACCAAGATTTTCAGGGAAGAGCTGTGGTCAGCCATTCTTCCTGCACCTCCTTGCAAGTCAGTATCTACAATTCCTGCAGGATTCAAAGGTTTCAGACCCTCTCAGCTTGTCCTGGAGCACCAGACCTGCTCTGCAGCCGGCCCTTGCCATCCCCAGATAATAGCTCATGCTGCAACAGCTCACCCATCCACCTATCACTTTTCAACAAGCATTATTTTATTAAGCTGAATTGCAATTAAGAGTTATGATGTGATTAAATAAAGTTATCTGCTTTTTCAATAAGCATCACTTAAACACTGTATTCTAATACTTTGTTTCCCTTTTACTTCCAATGCAAAACCAATATACTTATATATTTTTGAAGGAAATAAAACACTCCTTTCAGTGTTCCCCAAGAAAGCACAATACCACAATGTTTACCAGTAAACACAACACTAAGCTCTCTGATTTAAAAAAAAAAAACATTCCCCTGAAAGCTAAAAAAAGTCTAGGATAAATATTTCTAGTGATTTTAAGAAGGGTCTATTAGCTTTCACTTCAAGTTATATTAGGAATCAAACATGACAAGGAGTGACAGTTCTAGGGGAATATTACTATCATCATCATTATGATGATTAAAAATTCCCTACAAACTGGAAATTTGCCTGGGAAAGTTTCAGCCTGCTACTGATTTTCACTAGCGTATATCCCAGAATCATCGTATAACACTAATGCTACCAGTGCAAATATATTAACAGGCTGCTAATTTCAAACCTCAGCTGAAAACATCTCTCTCATTCTTACAGCTTTTCTCCCCATTTCTCTCTGTAATTGTACTTAATTCAATGGAGCATTCTAAACCCAGTTCGGTGGTGCATTTTGCCATACAATTTGTTTGAATGATGCTGTACAGAGTAAAGGTTGTATTGTGCTATATAATGAAACCACGTCTATGCTTGAACAAACCCCAACTGCTGTTAATCAAACCAGCAGGTTCCTGAACGATCTTTTGGACTCCAGACTAATGGCAATAGATTATTTTAAATAGCAGTTCCACTCTAAAATATATTTAGGTTGACACGGGCTGACAGGGACAGTGACAGACTTCCTGAGTTAAGCTGATCAGTTTGCATGTAAAACACCAGGGTTTTTACTCAGTGCTGGAACTTCAAATTCAGCACTTGAACCAAAGATAAAAATGCAGTTTTGAGTTTTGTTTCTGGTTTTCAGTGAAACCACGCAGCACCTGAAAGGACCTAAAAATCTTCGTATTTCCATTTTAATCACTAGTGACAAATGGATATTTGGATCAATACAGCATATTTCAGTTGGTGATGATGTTATTCTAAATTGACAGAGACAGGTTTCTAAGTGACTACTTAAAGAGCATTTTGCAATCTTTCATGTTCAAACAATACATCTTAAAGAGCTAAAAAAAAATATTTTAGAACATGAGTGATTATGGCTTGGGAGGAATGTTCTCAAGACCACGTCAAAGCGGAGCCTTAGCATCCAGCTTGGCAGCCTTTAGAAACACTAGCAAGGGAATAAACTTGAGCGTTTCATAATCTCAGTTGTTCCAGGAATTTTCAAAACTGCCTGTGCCACAAGAAGCAGTACAGTCTTATTAAGTCATCAGAGAACCAGTGTAGGTTTGTTTCCATCATACATTTTGCAACATTATTTCTGGTACGAAAGGAGAGATTTTTAAAAAAAAAAAAAAAAAAAAAAAAAGCGTAAGCAAAATGAGAGCAAAGCAATTTTGCACTGGTTTGTTTTACTTATTTATTTATTACTCGCTCCTGGCTTTGGGTTATCATCTCTAGCCTGACACAGCCGGACTGCCAAGAGCAACTCAAACGGAACGGAGCGGGAGCAGTGACAGCGAACCCTCAGCCCGACCCAAGGCTGCCTGGGACCGCGCAGTCCCCCCCGCGCCCAGGGACGAGGCATCGCCGCTCGCCGCCTCTCCCGGCCGGACGGCGGCCGCCCTGGGGGCACCTGCGGGCGGGAAGGCACCACCAAGACCCTCCGGTCCACGTGGGGCGGAAGGAAGGCGGAAACGGAGGCGCCCGGTGCCCGCCCCGGCCCTGCTCACACACACCGTGCCGGGGGCTCGGTGGCGGAGCGGGCACGGAACCGACGCCCTGCCCCAGGCGGGGGCAGCTCGGAGGGCTGCGGCACGGCGGGGACTGCCCTGCCTCGGGCGGGACGGGGCAGCGGCGGCTGCCGGAGCAGGGCAGGGCAGCGGCGGGCGAT
>VZRN01000806.1:1359216-1391429 GCA_013397935.1 Dasyornis broadbenti
GCCGAGGCCGCCGGCCTGCAGGTGAGCCGGGCGGCGCCGGGAACTGTCACCGTCCCCTTCCCCTGGCACCGGCCAGCGCCGGGCACTGGGCGGCACCGAGCATCCTCCTCCCCTACCATCAGTGCCAGTCGGCACCTCCATCCCAGCAGCCGCCCCCCGTCCTGTGTAGTACCGGCAATCTTCATCCCACGCAAACCCCCGGCGCGGTGCCGCACCGGTACCTGCGACCCCGCTTTCTCCCTCCCTTGGTCCTGTGCAGCTCTGAGCATCTCCGCGGCCTGCGAAATGCTGCAGCCCAGCTCTGTCCGCTGCAGCAGCCCTTCCCGCAGTTCTGTGCAGCGTTAGGCCCCCCGGCCCCAGGCTGTGCCCCCCCGCCCCGCATCGCTCAGCATCATCGCCCGCACTGCCGCGGTCGGTGCCGCGCTACACAAAACACCCCTAGCACAGAACGGTACCCACCGCTCTTGCCTTGCGCAGCACCCACCCATGCAGGCAGTGCCCCTGCAGCGCTGCGCAGTGCCAGGCATCCCTGCAGCCTTCCCACCACCCAGCATTGTGCCTCTCTGTCCTGCACACAGATCCTGCCCCACCACGGCACTGCCTGTTGTCTTTACCCAGAGGCAAAATCCCTGAGGGCAGGTGTTGGCAAAGCAGGCCACGACATCCCCTCCAACACGCCCTTCCTGCAATGGACATCCCTGCACATGGTAGTTCTCTTTGGGGCATCGATCCATCCCTGCCCTGTCTCTTAAAGATCAGGTCCAAAATTGCCTACACATCGTTGTGTTGGTAATTCCTCGAAGCTGTCTGTCCAGGTTTGGCCCCTTGCCCTGTGGCCTGGCTCTTGGCGCCTGCACTGCAGAAATTGGAGCTCTGCAAAGGTTAAGTCTGAATTGGCAGACAGATCCCAGCATCTCTTATGTCTGTGGAACGACTCGTGGGGCAGACACTGAATGCTCCGTATCTCTTATTCCATTTTGACAGTATTGCCACATTTTCTTGCTACAAGGAAATGTTCATGATTTGTAATAAAATAAATCCTAAGATTGTTCTATTATATGGCTGTTAAATGATCTGTGATTTCTAAATCAAGCTGTTTCCTTCTAAATACTGAGATAACTGCCTTTAATCATACCTGGAGGGCCCAAATAATGCCTTGTCATTTCTAAGGCCAAATCTTGCCAGGCGTTCTAGAATTTGTGACTTAGCTGCAAGCTGCTTGCAAGCTTCCTGAATAGTTGAGGTGGTCTTCAACAATTTTTGTGGAAATAGGCAATACAAAATATTATCTATATTGAAAAAATTATACACAGTAATCTTCTTAAATAGTCTTGATGCTATGTGAAAGACGGGTTCTGGGAGCAACCTATCAATTGGCGGGGAAAAAATGAAACAACTGGATTAAACAGCACCATAACTGAAATTGCTTTAGTGACAGCATGGCAGTGCTTTTCTTTACGACCCTCAGGATCTGTTTTATGTGTAGCAAAACTTAGAATTCTTTTGAGCAATGTGCATGTGCAGCAGCTAAGTAATTTCCTCGGCTGCAAACAGTGGAAAAGGTTGGAAGAGTGCCATAAAAGAGAATATTCCTATTGTCTAAGCTTCTAAAATGATCCTGCCAAAACGGGGGCATTTCTTCATATTTGTGGGCTGCCCAGTCAAATCTGAACCATGCAAGAGGTTTTTCTTAGGGGACAGGTTTGCAGTGGTGTGAGCAGGGAGCTTTTATTCTACCAGCTGGTAGAGCTGGGGTGAGGAAGAGAGGTGCAGACCAGGAACAGTGACAACCAGTTTTGAAAGAGGTTGTTGTTCAAGAGGACTGCGGGCAGAGGGAAGGGGCTCAGAGGCACAAAGAGTCACAGCAGCAAGAGTGGAGCTGTCTCAGGGTGGGGTCACCTCAAGTCATTCCTTCGTGTCCTGGCTTGGTGCAGCAGCAATCTGTCTGCATCAGAGCAGAGGTTTTAAACTGTACTGCAGCAGCAGCCACGCATGTCCTGGGGCTTTTCAGTTGATGCCTCACCGATCTCCTCAGAGGCTCAGCTTCTTGCAGCTCTTTGTCTGTGGAAAACGGTCAGGGCAGCACAGGTCAAAGCAGAGACCACAAGGATGGCTCCTAGATATCCTGCAAGGCTGGTTGTGCCCAGCTAATCTGACTCTGGCCTGCTCCATGTTACATTCAGAATGAGCTGTCACTGCTTCTCTGAGGGGCTCTGCTTGTACTGGGCTCACTGCATCAGGGTTAGCACTGCTCCCTGCTCCTTGGGCAGCTCCTCGTCCTGTGGCTGTCTCTGCTCCATCCACGAGGAAGATTAGGCAGAAGATGAAGCTGGGCACATGATGGGAATAGGACAGGGACAAGATGGAGATGATGTGGCAGGACAAAGATCATTTGCTGGAATAGAGGATCTGGACGCAATTGCAAAGGCCTGACTCTGGGAGAGAGTGCAGGAGAGTGGAGGTTGGCAGTGGCCATTGCAGGGATTTGCAGGCAGGGCTACACCGTGGCTTAAATGCAAACTGCTGACTCATCCCTGTTCCAAATCATGCTCCTCTGGTGGCACAGTGGGGTAGCTGGCAGCAGGAAAACTTCTGACTGGGAAGAGCCCGATGGGAGCAGGTTTCACTGCTTTCAAGCTGCTGCTTAGATACCTAGATGCATGTGGGAAAAATACAGACTGCAGCCTTTCTTCTCTGCTGCTACAGTGCTGGATGCTCTCACTTGTCGTGTTCAGCTACTGCCTCTACTCTGACAATATTTAAGCCCAAAGCTTCCATTCCCTCTGTAGCAGTCTGCCTTGTCCCCCATAGGACTGTTGTCCCACCACTATGCACTATTTGCCCATCTCACACACCTTACTGCAGATGGGAGACTATATAAATCCATCAATAGCTAAAGCCTCCCCCACTGCATACACTCACAAGCTATGCCCGGTGCTCTGCCTGCTTCTTCATCCCTGCTTGCATGAGATTTCATGGTCCCAAGCTCCTGGTGGCACGTGCCATCATGAATCAATTGCCCATTGCAACTTCCTTGTCTCTGTGATGGGCAAAGCAGAAAGCCTGTGTGAGAAATCCCTGTTCTAAAATACAGCCCTGAGCGTCCTTGCCTTTACAGGACACCATTGGACAGCTGGAGGATGACCTGCGAAACACCAAAAATGAGATGGCTCGACACTTGAGGGAGTACCAAGACCTGCTCAATGTGAAGATGGCCCTTGATATTGAGATAGCTGCCTACAGGTAAGGCTTCTCTATTCCTGCTCTGCCTGGACACTTCCCGAGCCCAATCCCCTGGCCCCTCTAGGCTGGGGTATTTTCAAGGGCCCAGAAAATACCTGGGTACACCCTCAAGGAGCACCACAAGCGTGTTGTTCATCTCCCCTGCCTGGACTGGCCATGCTCCTGCCAGGGGAACAGCCATGGCTCCATGTCCTGCCTTGATCTCGCAGCTGTGAACCACATCCCTCAGCCATCCCAGAAGCAGTCTTTTTTAATGGGGACAGTTGGGGTTGGAAACTTGTCTCTCTTGCAAAGTCAAACATAGATGCAAAAGGCTGAATCCCTGTGGTTCATGTTTTGTGGTATATATTTTCCTGGTGTTTCTGGAGAGAGAGAGGAAAGGAGAGAAAGTTGCTCTCATGTACCCTGTATTGCAAGTCCTCCAGAAATGGTTGACCAAAATATGATTTTGAACCAGTGTCATGGTGGAGTGTGACCTGGGGCGATGGCTTGGACTTGCCTTCAGGGCACAACTTGCTCTCAAGTTTTGCAGATGTTTCACAGCCCCATACTAACGCCTTCCCTTGTGATGTTCTTGCAGGAAGCTGCTGGAGGGAGAGGAGACCCTCTTCAATATGGGAAGTAGTGGCCTTCCATCACTCAATTCGCTTCCCAGCCCCACTTACTCCTTCCAGCCAAGGAGCTTTAGTTCCTCGACTCTGTCCTTCAAGGAGGAGGAGCAAGGAGAGGTTATTAAAGTGACCTCTAAAATATCATCCAGCAGGGCTGAGGTGATTGAGGGGACCATAACCTCTGTCAAGAAAAGAGGGAGGTTAAACCTGCATGGAGGAATCCTTGCAAATGCAAAGATGTAACCATCAGGACCCTGTTCACAGGCATTTGAGGGGGAACAGTCTCCACTCGGCCTTTAAATTGCTTCTCTGGGCACAAAGCTGCACTGGGCTCGCAGGAAGCCTCCCTTAGAAACACAAAAAACACCTGGGGTCACTAACTCAGGGATGGCTTCCTTGAGGGTCCTGCCACACAGAGGCCGAGCTTGGCACATTGCTCCCTTTTAAATGGGGTGGGGGCATGCAGGACAGATAGCTAGAGATGCATGTTGGTCATTGTGGTGGTGGCACATGGACACACAGCACGCTCCCTCTCTCTTCCTGCGGTGGGTAAGGGGCAGCCAGCTGGGAATGCTGCTGAGCCAGCTCTCTGGGGAGGGGAGGGAAACACAACATGTTTACTAGAACTAGTTTCAAGGCTACGTACCTTCATCAACTATCCAAATCCATGTACAGCTAAACTCTTTCCCACTCCTCAAACTGTAGCCATTCACTTTTTAATGCTAGAAGCACAGAAATAGCCATACCGGATTGTAACCACACCTAACATCTGATTTCAGCCACGTATGTTTTGAACTATAAGGAATGTTAATTTTTGTTTGTATTGACAAATCTTGTTTTCTGACAGCACTAGTCCAGCCAGGCACATGGGGTTTATATGCAACAGACACAGGGCAAGGAACTGGTACATCACACCATGCCACGGGGTGCAGCACCTCATGTGGTATCACTGGCTTCCAAATATCAGGGTCTGAAGGCCCCTTGTTTGGCTGCACAGTCTTCACATGAAAACCCTGTGCCCAGATTAGCATCACGCATCAGCCGGCACTGGGAAGCTGCAGGACTCCTGAACACCAGCCCACAAAGCATCCTTGTCTCCGCTCTAACTGTTCCAACGTGTGCCAAATTTGATGTAAGATTTAACAACCATAGGTTTCCTTCAATGCCTTAAATTGCCAGCAATCGCTTTTGCAAGAGCCGGAGACTCCGCCTGTTGTGTGTCAGTGCCCTGGCAGGGTTATCATCATCAGACCTTGCTGCCCTTGCGGAGGTGCCAGAGTAGTTCCTGGAACCAGCAAATTGTTTGCTCGCACTCTTTCCTCTCCTATTGTAAGGCACAAGTTAATAATTAAAAAAAGAAATAGTTGTGTGGATCAAACTGAGCTGTTTTGTCGTCTTTGCTGCTATGTCATCTTGGGAATACACCTTGGCCCGCAGCTGGAAAATGGACTCTGAGGCTGTGACTTGCATCACACCCCTGACAGTTCAGTCCCAAGTTACCAGTCATTTCCTCTCCATCCTGCCTGTGTGCTCAGGGGTTAGAAACAGCCTGGTGGTTTGTCTGCACAACTGAAGATAAAGTGGTTTACACAAGAGTAGATGAAGGGAAGGTACACCCACCTCCCAGGTAACCTCAGCAGCCACAGGTGCTGTGACCAGCAGTGGCTTATATTTGCAAGATGCCCACGCTCTGTTTGAGATGTGCCTATACAGAGCAGACAGCTTCCTGCCGGGTGGCCCTGCCGGAGCACACGGTCCTGTTGCCTTTCCATTCCTACTTTGTTGCACCACGTTGTGGCAAGCTGCCCTAGAGCCCCAGGGACACAGCGTGACAGTCACAGGTTTCACCAGAGCTGCAGGCCAGGAGCAGTGTGGCTACATCTTAATCCTGTCACACTGATAACCTCGGGGACCATGCCCTGGCCAGGCTGCTCACCATGGGGTGACAGCCCCAGGGAGGGCAGCCTTGGAGGTGGGTGAAGCAAGGGGCACTCCCTTCCAGGGGAGGGGGCCCAGGGCATGGCTAGAGCAGTGCAGCTCACCAGCAGCCCTCAGCAAAACAGCACAGAGCAACTTGGAGTGCCCAGGCAGAGCTTGGGGGAGCCAGCACCTGCAAAGTCCAAGGCACCGGCACATAAAAAAAGGAACAAGAAAGGTCCAAATATCTCCCGGCTCAGCTGTCAGTTAGGAAATGCAATCACACAGTATTTCTCCCAGTCTATAGGGGCAATAAAAAGCAGATGTGACTGTGCAGCTAATGAAATATATAATGAATCTCAAACACTCTCCAGCACTGTTCCATTTGTCCCTTGAGCATAAGCAGCCTGACCTGTCCTTTGTTCCCAGCACAATCCTCTGTCAGAACTCCTGCTTGTTCAGCTAATTGGATGCTAGCAATGAAGCTGGGAATTTTACTTTGGTGATATCAATGTGAAGAGGCTGCAGTTGTGGAGGAAGGTGAAGGAGCTGTGGGAAGGACAAGGAGCTATTTTGGAAAAGAGCTGCAGTGTGAGGGCCAGCCCAGAGATTTC
The DNA here is from genome assembly GCA_013397935.1 of Dasyornis broadbenti. Taxonomy (NCBI): domain Eukaryota; kingdom Metazoa; phylum Chordata; class Aves; order Passeriformes; family Dasyornithidae; genus Dasyornis; species Dasyornis broadbenti. The sequence goes on from VZRN01000806.1 coordinate 1,365,602, forward strand.
CTGCATTTCTGGTGCTCTGCAGCAGTTTGTGCTGTCTCATGGTGTTAAACTCCAGAGGTAATAGAGGGACAACAGGCAGGGAGGCCCATGTCTACACTCTCATTTTCTTTAGGGAAAGAAAAATGACAGCAAAGAAGGACAAGCCTGGCTGAACACATTGCCAATGCTGACCTCTGACTCTCCATCCACTCCTCCTTTTCCATTGCTATCTTCTTCAGAGTGGCTCCTTTTACCTGCCTGCTTATATGCACCAGAAGGCTTCTACAGTGAAATCATAAGCTGGAACAGGGCAATAAATCCTCTGTTGTGGTCCCATCTTTTTTACTGAGTTAAACACCTAGGCTGCCAGAGAGAAGGAGTAAGTCACACTGCAGATGTTGGAAGATTTATACCTCTATAAAACCTTGACCTCTCGGATAAAAGGCAGCTGTGGACACAGACTGCACCATCAGCTTAGGAAGCAGCAGAGAGCAGCCATTTCTCCGTGATACTGCATTCCCTTCATCTTTATGCTGGGGAGAACTTGAGCCTTCACACAGTGGGACAAATTCTAACCTCTGGGCTGGCTGCTTGTTTTACCTTGGATGTAGATGCTGGCTCAGGCAGCTGAGATGTACAGCTCCTTAAAAACAGAGAAAGTTTCTACACACGGAGAAGATGCTTATCCAGATGCTGGAATTCATTAAAAAGTAAGCCAAAGAAAAAGCAGCCAAAGAAGAGAAAAAACAACCCCCAAACATTTTCCTGTGGCAGGAATGCAAACACCTCCTTTTCCAGACTGAGGAAGAATGCTGTCATTCAGCAAGAAGGAATCAATAGTCAATTCAGAGTAAAGTCTCTTCCGGCACCTTTAGCTGGATCCAGCCAACTCTGTCATTGCCAGCTCTTGGCACAGTTACCTCTTTAAGGAAAAGAGCTTCTTCCTGACGAGAGTGACCCACACAGAGCCCTAACACCACCAGCCAAACAGATGCTTCTGAATGATCAAATGTCCACACCACTGGGGTTTGACACTTTGAAGTACAGTTTATATCAAAAGTGCACAAGCAAGGCCAGCTCATTCATGCAAGTCTTCACAGACCTGTGGGAAATAAGGATCATTTGGCAAATGCAGCACGATGTGCAAACAGAGCACTACTTGGGGTGCAGTGAGGGAATGTTCATTGACCCTGATCTGTTCCAGTGCTTCCAGCTGAACCAGAAGGGCTGCAGAGTAGGGGGGTCAGGGGGAAAGCGCTCCTACACATTGTGCAGGGGTCTTCATCCTAACACCAGCTCAACCAGAGATGAGCCTACAACTCTGGGACGAGCAGTGATATCCTTGTTAAAGCAGACATTGTGCTGCCCAGAACTGACATAGAGCATAACATGAAGAAAGAACAATGTTCATGCTAAACATCTGCTTAGATGGAAGGAAATACCCAGAAAATGTCAGAGTGCAATTCCAGAGCCCAAGGTACGCATTCACTTGCTGATGGCAGCAAAGCTCTTGAGGTGCTGTATCAGTTCTGAAACAACAGAGGCTCAAAGTCCATTTCTACCACAGCAGGGTCACTCTGCTCCTTTGCCTTTGAATTGAGAGGCAGCTGCTGCCTGTTTGCATGCCAGGGAGCACAAAGAGAAACAACTTCTTGGCTCCCCAGTTTCCAGAGCATCCTTGTAAATGCTCTGACAGACACGTAGTCATTTCCTGAGATGAAGCACATGAAGGACCCAAGTGTGGTCTGTCAGAACAAGCTGTTTGGAGATGCCATTTGGAAAAGCTGAGATCAGACTGAAAAATGTGGTTTGCACTGAAGCTTAAAACATCATGAAGTTTAAGTAAATTTTCAATGGTATTACAAAAAAAAAAAAAAAAAAAAGCCCTAAGCCCCAGGTATGACACCTCATTAGCAAATTCCTAAAATTCCTAGTCTAGCAATGAGGCCTGAGAGACGTATAAATAAGAATGCCTGAAGTAAGCCAAAATGATTCAGCAAGCCAAAACATTCAGGCTAGATTCTTAAGGAAGCAAGGATTATAGGATCATACTGTGACTCCACATCCTCTTTACCCCCTACACCCTTCCCTGATCATTTCTTATGCTCATCAGCTTAACTTGAGCCACAGGTGAGAGCACTGGAAGTCTCAAACATACCAAATCCCTTTCAGTTTCTCTCTATCAGGTGCACTGGTGAAGCATCCTCATGGACTGAGAAGTTGAGCTTCCCCTACTGGACCAGAAAACCCATTCAGAGGACAAAAATAATGGATGCCTCAACACCAAGGGCTCCAATGTAGCTCTCACAGGAATAAACAGTTTTTCTCAATCTTTGTCAATTCTCCACTGCTCACTTTTCTATCATTAATGTTTCCCTTGGAAGAAAACAAACATTTTAAGCTTTCATTTCCAAATAGATCTATTTTACCACACAATTAGAAAATACAAGTTCTTTTTTCCACTTTGGGAAATATTTATTTTGTACACCACTGCCACATGTGACACAAATGCATTGTTTTATACTAAATCCAAACCCAGTAAAGATGGTGATATGGCTCCAGCAAGAATTCTGCAGCTGCAGGGCAGCCAATCAATTTTGCATTTCACCTCAGATGCAATTACCATTTCTCTCTCAAAAATAATAAAATTTGACCTGTCCAGTGATTAAACCTGTATCTATGGCAACATGCTGAAACCTCAGTAAATGTAAATATCCTTTGGCTCATTCAACAAGGGTCTCTTAAAGATGACATGGTAAAATTCCATTTGTGGTCACCTTGCTTCTCTTTCTGCTGAACTAATTAGAGCTACAGAAGAGCCAGGAGGTAGAAAAACCAAATAAAAAGCACAAGTGAAGTGAATGCATCATTTGCAACATCTCTCCATCTCTCAGCAGGTCTTTATGACAGCCTAAAAAATACATTTTAAAGAACCTAAACAATCAGGCTGGTCCTTGCTGCATTCTATTGAGCACATTAAAAGATTCATGGGGACAATGTGACAATCTCTTTAAAAAGAAAGGCATGCAATACATAAAAACTCCTATATCTGTTAACAGTCTTTCTCTCAACTGCTGGAGTGAATCCCTCCACTCATTTGTATTAAGCACAAATTTCATACTAATGCTATTCCACACTGAAGAAAAGTAAAACCAGAAATGCCAGGGATGCAATTTTGCTAGTGACTGTTAAAAATGTATTAACATAAGTCATTGCACAAAAATGCCTAATGATTCCCTGAAAAGAAATTCAATGTGGACTAGTATTAGACAAGTTTGAATGGTTTTTCAATAAAACTCTTTGGTTGTTTCACATCTACAGAGATAGGCATTAAGAGCTCCCCTGGCTCATGTGTGCCACAGTCTGGTGGCAGTGCAGAGCCAGGCTGGGTGCACTGTCGTGTCCAGGACATAAATGACAGCTATCCCTGGCTGCTGCAGGTCCCCTCTGCCTAGAGGCCTCAGCTACACATGTCACCAGTCTCTGAAACCTTATCTTCTTATCACACTGAATCTGTACCGAACACAAAGAAACCAGGCAGAATGTAACCAATATGACTCAGTGCTCACAACCTGATTGTAACTTGATTCTGAATTTATAAGAAGTCTGGAAACTAAGGCTCGTAATTGCCTCTTCCTGGGAATTAGCAGATCTGTAAAGGAACTCAGAATTATGCTGCATTTACAAGCGGAATTTAATTAGGATCTGTGTTACCCATGATGTTGCTAAGAAAGTAACTAGAAAGTAAAACCAGAATTATTTCATTAAGTAAAGAAACAACAGTGTCTGTAAAATAATGAATGAGTCCAAGCACACCTTCCCTCATTTCCAGAGCACGAGGCTGGCTCATCTCCCAGAGATGCCATCCCATAGATGGCCTGTTGTTACAGATGCTCTTCTGTCATCAGGACCAAAAGTGATTGCAAGGAAGCCAAGGTTAAAAGGAGACCAACAGAAATAAAACAGCAGCAGGAGACCTGAAAGAAGATTGGCACATTTTAAAGCAAGCAGGCTGATTATGCAGGAAACCACAGAGCCCCAACTCAGTCTTGGCAGTAGCTAAAGGTCACCCTGCTGCACACGGATGTGCCCCAGGGGAACTGCAGCACTGGAGAGCAGGAACACATCAATGCCTTCAGGTGAAAGAAAGCAGGATGTTCAGCCAGGAAAACTATGCTAAAAATACACTTTCTGAAGGCAGGTGAGGAAGAAATAGGGAGAAGTGGACAAAAGGGAAATAACAGGTCACTAAGCATTCATGTCAAAATACCACAGGCAACAGACCTTCAATCCTCCTCATTAAGCCACCAAAAAAGCGAAGCAGGGAGTGCTGGCTTTCTGCATTTTAGCTGGTATGTGATTTACCCTACAGGAAAATTCTTTGAAGACATCCAGGAGCCTCTATTTTTTTTTGAAAAACAGAATTTGACACTGACATTAGTGCCAGTAGCAGCAAAACCCTCTTGGGGCCACGCAAGTCAAATGCATCCTAGAATGACATTAATTTGAATTAACTATCAGCTTCTATACAGCTGTTAAACTCTGCACATGAGCCCTTCTGTAGACATGAAGTTCAAGCCAGGATTAGGGGTGAATTTGCAATGTAAAATGTGACTATACTGATAATGTTTTTTCAGCACAGAGCTATACATAGAAAACAAACCTCTGAGTGATAACGGAACAGGAAGGGGCAATATGGAGTATTTGAACCAGATGCCTTGATTCTGGTGGCAGAGAGAGATCCAGTTCACAGCGGACTTGATAACAACAGCCATAAACATGAAAGAAAATAATTGAGAGGTGGCTTTCACAACAAGATGTTCTTGTTGATGAAAAAAGGGGTCCTGCAACTACATAGGATTATTTCTCCTATATTTCTGTGGAAAAATCATCTTGACATCTTTACTGAGCTATTTCTCACCAAAATCCTTATTAAAAGGGAAGCCCCAGAGATTTCATGTTACTCCAGCTAACAATACCACACTTAGCTCCAGTGGAGACTCTGGTATTGAACTACCCTTCACCATTCAGCCTCTTAATTGAAGCTTGTCATTCTAACAACCCCAGAGCACATTTAACAGTTTCAATACCATCTACTATAATTCTGACATAAGAAACATGGCATGGAAACACAAGGGCTCAAATTTAAATTGGCTAAAATAAAGTTTATTTTACTGTTACAATATATAATCTTTTATCAACACAACTCACAAAGTGTTTACAAAATAATCTCATTTTCTGCTGCATTTGAAACTACTTTTATACAAATTTTAAAGGTAAAATAGGAGTTTGTAGCTAAAAAGGCTTTTTGTTACATTTTTTAGAAGCATCATGAGAATTACTTCAAACAAAACTTTTTTTACCTTATGGTGCCACCGTCACAGACAAAACAATGTTTATTGTTAAGACCTGAGGGAAGATTCATGAAAGCTTTCTTTAGATGAAAGATTCCAGTCCTCTTAGGCTACCAGTGAACAAATACATTTGAACAAACATTTGAGCCCTTGCAGCCAAGAGGGCCAATGGTATCTTGTGGTGCATTGGGAAGAGTTTGGCCAGCAGGTCTAGGCAAGAGATGCTACCCATCTACTCAACCCTGGTGAGGCCACGCCTGGAGTGCTGTGTCCAGTTCTGGGATCCTCAGTACAAGAAAGACAAGCAGGTCCTGGAGAGGGTCCAGCAGAGGCCACAAAAGGTTGCTCCGCTCCTCAGGGACACTTAAATCTCCCTTGCTGCTCCTGGCAATGTCCCCTCCATGCCTGACTGGCTGGCAAGGGCTTCCAGGTCTGGATGGAGCTCGGGGCTGCTGCTCAGGTGTCCCCAAGCTCCAGAGCCCCTGTACAGCTCAATCAAACTCTCACCCCTGGACTTACCCCAGTTGCTGCTGCTGCCCCACCAATGGACTGAAAGAAGGAAAGGAGGACTGAAACAAGGAACACTCCTCAACATTGAGGGTGGCAGAGCACTGGAACAGCTGCCCAGGGAGGGCATGGAGTCTCCCTCTGGAGACATTCAAAATTCAACTGGACATGTTCCTGTGTCACCTGCTCCAAGTGACCCTGCCTTAGCAGAGGGGTTGGACTGGATGATCTCCAGAGGTCCTTCCAACCCTATCAATTCTGTGATTCTGTAACTTAGGTGCTCTGAAATGCCTTACAAAGGAATCGCTTCCTTTTTCCTACAAGCTGTAGGGAAGGGAAGGAGCCTGGTGGCTAATGGAAGCTTTCATGAATCCCCACACTGATGACCCAGGATGCAGCAAGACCGTAACACACAGAGCTCTCTGGTCCTTAATGCTGCACAAGACAACACAGAAATGTTAAACATAAGAAAATTGGAAGTGGTTCAGTTGTCACAAAACCTAGTATTTTAATATGTTAAAATTAAAGTCACCTAATGTCCTCTGTGAATCTGGTAGTAGCAGGCAGGTATTACATTACTCAACCCTGGTATCCACTACAATGCACTAAAACACATTAGAAAGAGTGGAAAAAGCAACCATCTTCACAGCTGCTGGAGAGGTATGCACTAAAGTGAATGGATTTATGCTCCTGACAGTCAAGTCAGTTGGCAGATTTTACATGATAGCAGAATCAGGTTGACAGTGATTAATTTATACGCAGCAAGCAGATAGAAAGAGGTGCTACCTTTCTTTTTCATGCATAGTTTAGCCAGCTTGCAGCCAGCTCATCTCCATTCAGACTAGAGATGTATGATCCACCATTTGGTATAAGCCAAACGACCAGCAAATATATTTCCAGTGCAAACAAAATTGTCTTTCTTCAAGAAAAACAACTAAATTTAATGCTACTTCTCAAAAAACAATGCTTATGCTGCATCATTTTCTACCTATTTTGGTCTGCATTTCAGAAGTTTCCTTCCTCTCCCCAAATCACATCCCAAGACAGATGATCACAGTACACATTCTTTTAGGCAAATGACTGTCTCTTCCCCAAAACAAATTATACTGTTCACTGAAGATCATCCCTGAGAGCACTGTTCTAGCTAGACAGACAGTAAGAGATATCTCAAAGTTTAGAGGAAAAAAAGGCTGTTCACCCTGTGAAATTTTGTGGTTTTAGAAAGTAAAAAAATTCAGCTACTTCGAGCATTTAATTTCCCTGAGCTGAGTGAAATTTGAAGACAGTAATTTGTAACATGAATCACAGCAACATCTACAGCTGTACTTACAGAAGCTGCAATTTTTTACAGTGGTGAAGTCAGATGTTACGTTACAAGCACACAGCAGTTAGTGGTGGTTCCTTTCACTTGCTTCCTGCCACAGGAAATATGATGGCTTCTTTGGTGAGAAACAGCAGTGAAGAAGCTCCATAACTTCAGATTTCTTTGCCTTCTGATATTCCAGCAACCTTTAAGTTAGTGGAGATACCACCAGGCCATAGTGCAGTACAAGTAGACCATCCTAGAGAGAAGAAAAAGAAACTGTGTCATCATAACACTTCCCCTTCTCCATGAGGCATTTCTGTCAACACCTGGTACAACAATTGCTGCATGGCAGGACACCAGGTAGAATCTCACGATTTCATACCGTGTCCCTTTCATATGTATAACACAAGTTTTGAAATATCAAGGCAAATAATTGTATTCCACTCTCCTCTTTCAGATGGAGACAGGTGTTAAAAAAAAAGTAAAATCTGGTGCTGCTTTTACTTTAAAGTTACAATGGAATTATCTTCATACAATAGACTCTTGTTTACAAGTTGTGCTGATTTCCACGTAATATTATGGGGCAGAAAAAAAAAGTAATCCATTAAGTAGTTCCAGAAGGTGCTGCCAAAAGTTGTAGTAGAAGAGTCCAGACTACTACTCTCTACATCTATTAAGTAAGAAATACATTGGATTAAAAAAATTCCAAATGACAAACAATTAGTTTATTAATTCATGTTTTTCCTCTTCAAAGACTGCTCAACATAATAAAAAACCCCTTTCACCTGTGAAACAGGACACTTCTGAACCATTAGTCTTACTTATGTCACTTTATTCACACACAGCTGCTGAAAGGCCTTAGTCTACTACCACTATCGATCCACTGGGAATCTGACATTGTATTATGCCTATTTATATAGTCAGGCTTTAAAAGAAGTTTTCTTTTGAAGAGAGAACTACATTAGTACCAATGGACATGTTAGAACTTCCACCATATTGTGCTTCAGATGTTTTTATCTATTAACACACAGGATACAAGAGAATGTATTAGTAGCAACTCCTTAACTTTTCTTCATGCTCTCATCCTGTTAATAACCAGGAATTCATTGCTAACTCCTGAAAGGATACAGGCGGAGACAGGAGCTTTAACTCAGTAGCTGACTAGAACATATTGGGACGGCAGCATTGCAATATGAAGAGAGAAGCCTCATCGTCCTCACTTCTTAGTAGGCAGAACAGGTTCTAAGAGATTATTCAGGAACCTCTTGGCACATAAATATTGTAGTTATACCTTCCCAAAGGTACTTATTCCTTGTGCCCATTAGCTCCTTCAATAGAGAAAATAAGACGCATTCAAAAGTTTATTTTTTGGAGAAAAACTGTGGTCCAACCCAGTTTTTCCTCCATGCTAGTTTCTTAAAGGAAAGAAATATTTATACGAGAAGAAAATGCTACAATGTATTCTTTGATGAACAGTTTTCAAATGGTACATTTGGCAGGAAGACATTTAAAGGAAATAACCCTGTTAAACCAAAGGCCAAACCCACTGCAATTCCTTCTCTACAAAGAGAAGCTGAGACTTACCCCACTACTGGCACTTCTTACTCTGTAATTATTCACTTCTAAAGTATTACACATTTCTATCTATGTTCAGCTGCTTTCTCTATACTGTTATTAAAAGGAAGTCCGAAAAGAGAATGAGCTCTCACTGCTCATTACAAATCTCAAGACTAACTCAGGCAGGCACAAAAGAAAAGCAAAGTTCCCCGGTGTCCTTTGACATACACTTACGACCCTGACCCAGAAAAATTGAAAAGGATCCCACCTGTTACACCCAACCATAAACTTTAGAGTGGAACTGACAGACCAAAATATCAGAGTATACCCCCCTTTTGATGTTCTAACAGCAGCAGCAACAAAAAGTGCCCCACTTTCCAAATTCAATAACTCCATAGCAAAGAGTAAAACACTTCCACAGGAAACGTGTGCTAGAAGGTCACAGTAATTAAAGTAGAGCACAGCTCTTGCTGTCTAGCTCGGGAGACTGAAAAATAGCACAATAGCATTGGGTTACAAAAAGGTGAGAGCTACAAAGAGACCATTATAATCTGCCAAGCCTCCATGCCAAGGGCCAAGGACATCAACGAAGCTACTCCTTTTAGCTTTTCCCATGTGTGAGCTCATTATATCCATCAGTGATGCAGAACTCTGAGAAGGCCCAGTTTTAGACAAGTGAAAATAACCAGCAGCTTGGATCATGTTGCATTTGTGCAGAGGGGAGGAAGGTAATACAGGGAAGAAGTTATCTTCCCATTTAGTTAATAACAAGCTTCCTTCCTCAGCTACTTGATCAACTCCTAATTACAGGCAGATCTCAATGCCTGGTAACAAAATTGACCCTTTAGAGTTTCTGTAAGTGTCTTTGATCACTCCTTGCAGTAAATGCCACAAAAAAAAAAAAAAGCAAAGTTGTATCTCATTATATAAATTCTGTCAGTGAGTTCTTAAATGTTTTTTGCCCTAAACAGAACTAGAAATCCTACTTTCAGCTAATCAGGAAGATTTAAGTAACCACCCAATTTCAGAAATGTCAAAATATCTTGACATCTACAAGATGTCCTGATTCTTTTTTAGCCTTCTGTCAGCTACTCAGAAATGAACATGTCAATTGCTTGCAATCAACCACTAAAATTAGTTGCCTATTTACTCCAATTAAAACAACCCAAATAAGTTACTAGGGTGCCAGCATCAGGAATATTTATTTTATCGTCAGATCACACTTGATCTTCCCACACTTGTTGAGGCAGAAATGTATCCAGAAGAGCTAAAATCCTGCTAGCTTGCACCTCCAGGAGACTTTCATTTACTCAGGCTCTAAGGCATCACTACACAGTGCTAGTCAGTAGGGAAAAAAAAAAAAGAAAAAAAAAAAAAGAAATACAACACCCAAAATCTTCACAAACAAATCTTAAGAACCATTCAGCGTAAGTAAAGGCCACTAAAACCCCCCCAGTGATTATGGCCCAGAAAAATAAATCACAACAACATATGCTGCACTGCAAATGCTAACAAACAAATGCACGTTAAAATTAATTTATTTGCCAGAGAAACTTATCTGCATTTTTATAATCACTTTTCCCAGCAAAAAGAATAATTGCTGGCATGAATGAACTTACAAGTGAAAAATGTGACTCAGAATAGCAGCTATTTTTCTCCTCTAACAGTGGTTGTACTCATCTAAATAAAAGAGCCCAATGTTTATTCCTTTAAATGACTTTCTGTTGCTACTGAAGCTGTTTTCTTCGCATAAAGCATCTACTATGAACCTCAGAAACCTGTAAATGACAACAGCAGTTTTGAACAGTGTCTCAGCATCCCGGTGTGAGCTGTTAGTGACATTCCAAGCTTCAACACTGATTTGGAAAGGCTGGAAAGTTACAAAGGCACAAGATGCCCTTGGAGTTTAATGTAAAATTCATCAAATGTTCCTCTGTACTTGTAGCTTCACTGGCCAGAACAACTGTGTCCCTTATTGAATTTCAGATCCTGTGAGAAACAACCAACCTTCACCATTTCAGCCTTGACCTATCCTCTGGGGTTTTTTTTTTTCATGGGTAATTACCTAAAATATTTTCTCAAAGGTTTTTTTAATCCTGGAAATGCATCCTCTTGATTTCTAAAAAATAATATAATGTTAGACTGAAGAACATGAAAATGTCACAATTACTTCAATATCAAAAGAGAAGCAATGTTCCTACTGTAACTATTTGGCCTCCTAAAAGGTTTTCTAACAAAATGAAGAGAAATTAAGGACGAACCTGATCTTTCAAATTTACTGTCATAAGTGACTGTGAAAGAATAAGACTTCACAAAAAGCCAAGATTTTTTTTCTATTTGTTTGTCCAATAGAGAAGCCTTGAGAGAATTAACTGCTTTAGCATATTGATTTGGTAATAAATGAGGCTTGAAACATCACTGGAGAATGCATTCCAAGACAACTGTTCTCTTTGTGGGGCTGCTGACCGGTACTTTATCACTAAACATCAATCAGGCAGACCCAGTATTGACAAGAAATGAAACTGATGCAGTACCCCTTGAAGTGCTTCCCCAACAGCATTTCTCATAAATGAAAAGCTTTCGTGCTAAGCTCAAGTCTAAAACCATGTATGTTGACTATACCCCTGGGCTGGGAAATATATCATCCACCTGCCATTTACTGAAGCTGTTAGCAGAAGGCACTTCCATCACTATGCGCTGATTGCTGAACTTACTTACAATGACTCATAACATTAGAAACAAGTTTGTTACCAGTACCCACCTCCTCCCAGTTTCTATGCCCTGCTCCCCAAACTGGGTTAGGTTATGTTTTCATTTCTTCTCCGTGATATTATAAAACAACTGAGACATCACGCATGGCATTTATTCCCTTTGACTGCAGAAATAGCACAAGCCTTACAGACTTTTAATGTCTGCCAACACTAATATGAGCCAAATACCTCTCCCCTAACTCTGGGACCCCTCCTAGTGATTCAAATCAGGCACAGGTGATGCAAAGTCCAAGACTTCTCAAAATCAGCTTTACACTTCTTGCCCCTAACACAGAAGCCTTCCTGTAGCATAAGAGAGCTTGGCAGGAATTTTAACTGTAGAGGTTTGTGCATGTGTGGGCACAAACAAGTGAGGACAGCTGATCTTGCTACTATTTTAGCCCTTCTGCTATCTGCTAAGATTGCTTTCCACATAAAATACCAATCTAATCCTATTTCTTCCCACTGTATTAAATATTAACTTTTCAGACTGCCAAGTTTAGATTAAGATACAGTTTACCATATACCACAACTTCACATCTCTATCTTAATATGCACCTGGCAGAGTATGTCATTGTTTCGGCAGCACTTCTAAAATGGTGTGATCCTTTAAAGATGCTTTGAAAAGATTCACAAAGAATTAAAAAATTCATTCTTATCTGCAAAGACAGCAACACTAAAGACAGCAAGTTATCACCAAGAAATAGCTGGCCGTACACTCTGGCTGTGACCAGAACCAATACAATATGCACCAAGCACATTTACTGCATTCATTACCCTCTATCTTTGGTTTGTGCTTTTATGTACAAGTTTATTTTCCTGACCCAGTCACAAGGATAGCTTTATTTGGGATTTGTCCTCTGATTTCCTGCAGAGATGCAACTGCCAGAGAAGAAAAACAAGGAATGTTAATTGAAAGAATGGCTGGTACAATTTATCACTGATAAGACAGCAACTTGTTTTGGGGTGAAAAAAAACCTAAAACAAAACCTAACACAAACCTCTCATATCCAGAACATCAGGAAATCATCAAGAACATGGTACACTTGTCAGCTCTACTTACAAGATAAAAAATGATTTTATGTAAGATGGAGAGATTTTTTAAGTGGCTTCTTCAGACAAGCTGGTACTACCTGAGAGCTTAAGAGAGAAGTCTTCTGTTTTAAAACAGAAAACTTGGAACAAAGTCCCAGCTGCCACACCTACCTGTACTGCACTCTCTCCTATCACTTGACGGATTTCCCTCAGTGTCTGGTAGTGCTCTAGCAGGTGATCACCACATATTATATCCACCTGTGAAAAAACACAAACACTGTCAAGTCCAACTTACCTCTGCAGTAGCAAAACAGTACCCAAGCCAATTTTATTAGCAGAATTCAATTCTAGCATGTTAGACACTAAACCCATCTCTACCTTTGTCGTCCAAATGTATTGAGCATTCAAAGCACTACTGCCCTGCCCTAATGCCTCTCATGGCCCTGACCTGGGCTCACTGCTGAACAGAGAAGACAGTTTATAGTTTCACTCAGTTTGGTGTGTCCGCTGAAACAGGCTATTTAGTAATAGCTGTGATGAATTTAACGGGAATTTGGACCATGTATTAAAATGATCCCAAAAACATCTGGAGCCATTCATCAAAAGAGGGAAACTTTGTGCCACCAACCGAAAATGAGCCACTGTCACCCTCATTCTTATCTTGAATTAGAAAACACGCTACTAATTCCACTTAATGCAGCTGTTTGGAAGAAGTGTGTTAATACAAAAGAGCATCTTGGTGCGTGCCATTGTCAGCAGTTACATCACAGTCCTCCTCCCGAATGCACTCAGTCAGTATTCCTGGGATGCAGATGCAGGGCATACTCAGCAGTTCCACACATTGTCCTCTACTGCAGCTGAACTCTGCCAGTGGTGCCTGCAATTCTGCAGGAGGGACTTTTGTTTAGTTACTGCCCACAAAACCAGTCATTTTGTGGAAAACACAAACCATAATCAGGTATTTTGAATTCCTTGCCTTGACTATTATGAAAAATAAGCTTCTCTAAAAAGTTACCATAGATTTACTGTGCATAATGTAAATCCAGTGTCTAACATTCCAAATTAGAGCAGCTAATACAGCACTGTTTTCTCTCTCAAGTGCAGCTTGCTTACGTTTTCCTTATGAGAAATTTCTAGACCAGGAAATGAGAGTGGTCTCATTTGTGAACTGACAAAACCTCAAAATGGAAGTTAAGGGCATTGACAATGAGCTGTCCCACAGCCTTCTGCAAGGGAACTGCCTAAGCTCTGCCCCTGCAGCAGCTGCACACTGCAATGCCGTGACATATTGTCTTATATAGCCACTTCCCACTACAGGATGCACTCTGTGCTGCAGCTATTCCACTCCCCCAGATTTATCTTCTTCTGCAAGCTGACCCACTACCTCTCTCTCATTCTTCATGAAAAGATTTAGTAAGGTTTATGCTGGCAGACCACGTTGTTCTGAGACTTGGGAATGTGGGAATTCTGCTCCTCAGAGACTCAAAAAGGACTAATTTACTCCACCATTTGTATTTTATGAGAATGATACAGAATACTCTCTTCATTTTTGATTCTTAATGTACAGAAGATGTAAACTGCTTAGCAGTACTTCTGATTTTAGCTTCTAGGAGGAAACCAGGAAGTAAAAGTTTGTGTGGACATAACACAAAATACTGATTTGTATATATTTGATGTATTTAACACAGCACCTGAAAAATATATTTATTTTTCTTTTGGAAAACTGGCTGCAGTTATTTCTGCTATCTTCCATGCATTCCAACCTCTACAGTTATTACTGCAGGAAGACAGACACGACTGCTTTGCTTTCCAGTGATAGGAGTTTAATTACTTTTGCTTTATAAGCTTACTCCTGTAATTTTTATACTATTAGGCACTGAAAACTCAATTCTGCTCCCACTGAAAGATAACACAAATGTTTTATATATTCTACAGAAATAGAAAATCGAATCTGTTTGACCAATACAGGATGCAAACAGAGAGTTGCAGCTGCCGACAATCTCTCAAATCAGAATTAGAATGTCTGTTTGAAAGTATCCTACTGTTGTACCTGCTGCTCCAGTTTCAAATGCCAGTCATTAAAGAGCCAGTGTCTAATAATAAACTGAAAGAGTTCTTCACATTTAACTGTATAAGAGTTTTCTGAATACCAAATGTGTAATCTCCTAATTCCAACACCAAAGACTGAAATTCTGCCTGCTAATTGTTATGCTAGGATTTATTCTATAATGACAAGAGAATAAAATATAAAACGAAAAAAAAAAAATCCCAGGTCAGTGTGAAAATAAGTTGTGAAATGTGCCTCAGAGGAATCCTTGTGTCATTCAGGAATTAATATTTTCCACCACAGAAGAGGCACCAGCACCACAAGTGCCATGACTTTACTAAAATTTTAAATGCTTCTAAAATTGAAGTCAACTAGGACTGACTGCCTGAGACAGCAATAACTGTAGCTTGACATTTTGCTGAAAAGAAGCATGAAGGTGGATCTGCGGAATACTCAGTCACTTCTGTTAAAATTCTTATTAAAATAAAGTAGGCTTTCCATTGTGCCATCTCTTCTTTAGGTGGCATGTCTGCTATTACAGCTATTTCTCTAAAAGCCACCATAACAGACAATTATAAATCCGTACTCACTAAGTAAGACAGAAATAAAAATAGCAAAAGTTCATGTAAGGGACACCTCACATAAGACTCATCCCAAGGGAGAATCTGGCCCAGAAAGCAGAAGACTTCAATCAATAGTTTCTATACCAACTCATACAACCCAGAGAAGGACAAGGAAAACACAGTTTTAGTGACTGACATAAGCATTTGGGCTAGTTATTCAAAAAGCTGCCAGAGTTTTCCATTTCCTCTAGCTGCTGTTTGCTTTCCAAAGGCCCTGGATGCTTTTATTCCAGGGTCTAAGACTGGCATAAAGAAATTGCATCAACAACTACACTGTATGAGCACAGACTTCCTTTCTTCCAATCTCCCCCCAGGCTGCAGTTCACACACACTCTCAGGAATGCACAGCAGGTTATGGAACACTTCTGTTCCATCAGCTACATTCATGAATTTCGAGAAGCTGAGCTGCAAGTCTTTCAGCAGTTTTTCTCATCCTTACAGGAGGAATAGCAAGAAGGCATACTGCTGCTGCAGGAGCACCTCAAAGGAAATCACACTCTAAAGAAAACTTCTGATGTCAAAGACAAGAACGTACTGGGTTCCCAACACCACATCCTGTATTTAGCTCATATCAAATGCTACCTACTTAGCTATTACAGGCAATTCCAGTTTCTAAAAAGTTATTTTCATCCTCTCCCAACAAATTCCCACAAGAATATTCAAGAGAGACCTTGTAATTAGAAGTACACATAAATACATATGGAAAATTAATAATTGCCCAAAGCACAGTTCAAAACAAAGCATCAGAAAGAGTAAACTACAGTCTGCCAGCTCAAGTGATAGATAAAATTAAATGAAGCCTTAATCTTCAGATAAACTAGGGAACTTAAATCATAATCCATTTGCGAATGCAAATACGGAAGTCTGAAAGTAATTTGAAGCCTCAGAGTAGGAAAAAGAGAACAAAGGCAGTGGCTTCAAAACTGCATTTTAGACTTCTATATACACTGTCATACATGAGCCAGATGGCTTATTTCACATTTTCATTAACTTTAATCCATTGCACTTGTGCAGGTCAATGAAGAAGGGCGAGTATTAGCTCATATTCCACATGAAAAAATTAAGTCAGACACGTCCAAGCAGAGTCAGGAGTTCAGGAGGGGGGGTAAGGTACCTTCTATCACTCGGTCACCAGATCAGCTCTAACAGGGAATGATTGGAACACTTTCAAGACTGTCAAACTAAGCTGATATTCAGTAGAAACTGACTGCAATCACAAAACAACCACATGTAGTGTCCTTATGAGAAGTTTCAACAACGAAACCAAAAATGAAATTGATATACTGAGGAAAGAAAGGAGGAAATACTCTGTGCCTTCCTTACAGTCAGATCTTTACAAGTCCCATGTAAGATACAATTCAACACTGTTGCAATAAATTTTCTGTAGATAAATGTAGGAAAAATTACAGCAAACGTAGTGCATTTGAGTCTGAAACATATGTTTCTGAAAGAAATTATTTACATATTCCGGAACTCCTGCGCTTTCTCAACTGAATGGCTGCTGAGATATACTGAGGAATTGAAAACTGGTTTTGACATGCAGTTTTTCTCAAAATGGTTGAGAAATATGAAGCTAAATTCTTTTGTACCATATTCTACTCCTTTGAATTCTTATTTGGAGGAAAGTGTCTGTATTTCATACCTTCCATTTCAACATATCCATTGACAGTATAATTCTTTCTTACTCCTTGTTTATCTTCAGTTAAATTTTACTACTATTCAGCTTGTACCTGTCTCTGCCTTTGCATGCTCCCACATTCCCACCTATTCCTGTCCAGTTGTACCTTTGAAACAGCAGAATCTCTTGGCTTTTGAATTCCATTGGCTGAAATCTTACATGGTACTTTAGAAATTCTGTCCACTTAGTACAGTACTATGACACTTTGAACAGGTTGCAAATGAGCTAGAAAAGTTGTTCCTTGTAGATCACAACATTGCAAAGAATTAATTTTTTAATCCTTACTGTATTAAAAACCTCTAACATTACTTCTACAATCTAATGAACACTGAAAATGTCTGCTCAAAGCACAGACAACTTGTGACTGCCAAAGCAAGTGACATACCTGACAAGCAGGGTCTAGATCCATTTTTCTTCTGAGGAATTTCTCCACATGTCCAATCGTTGCCTCCCCAGAAACACGCACAAACTTCTTTTCCAAAGGCTGCACAGAATAAATAAAGATTTAAAGCTAAAGCTAAGTTAAAGTTTTTGGCACTGATCCCTGGTAAACTCCAAACCCAAGTGACAGCCCAATAACAGAGGGAGACAGCCTACATTTTTGGACCCTTTTCTGATTTACTTGCAGATTACCTCACAGGGAAAGGACTAAATATGTTTTAAGACTCCAGATACAGTATAAAACATTTTAAAAATAATCAATAACTGATGAAGTTTTAAATGTTTTAAACAGCCCTATGTTTTGTGTGGCCGAAAAAAAAGCAGGATAAACAAAGATAAAGCAGCAAGAAGGGCAAATATGAGACAAAGGATAGGAGCTGATACTGAAGAAGAAAAAAGATGAAAAAAGTACTGTGAAACATAAGGACAAAAAGAAGAAAAAATGCTGGGTAGGTGTGATGTTATACAACAACAGGTTTGAAATACAGTGTAATACAAGACTGGTCATTGTTATGCTGATGAAAGTTCCAGCTACACTCAGTATAAGAAAACCAAACTAAATTAAATACATTGAGGTTGTAATTATTTCTGAAGTAAACCACAAGAGAAAAATTTAATCCCATTTGTACCTTAAAATTCCCTGTGCCTTCATTAGCTCTGAAAAAACAAAAGAGTAAATAGTCAATATTGCTAAGATAAACAGCTATTAATATCCTCAAGCTCTTTATTATAACAGTGACTAACTGATTTATGAGTCTTGCATATCAAACTTCTTTTCCCAACTCAGGCTCTTCCTTTCATTAAACTGCTATACATGAAATAATATTAGACTGAATTTATCTATAGGTCTTACTCCTACTCTTTATTCTTCTGCTCCATTTTTCTTGTGAATTCAGCTATTTATGACGTTAAGGTTTATCTACTTAACATGTGAATATAACCCAACACAGTCTAAAGCCATTTTTAAACACAACATAACACTAATTTTCATAGGAGTAGGTTGCAATATTCATGCTGCTTGAACATCCACACTTCATGATCCTCGACATTTGGAACTTTAATGAGCAGTACCTAAGAAGTTACTGACAGAACACACCCAACCACCTAAGGGGCTCTCTGGGCCAGATGTTGGCCTTCTAGACTGTTCATATGACAGTATTAATGCTAATGCTATCTAGGGACTCAGGAAAGCAGCATGTGTTTCTTTAGAATGTGAAATACACACAAAGATGGCAAATGACCAAACTTCCAGCTGGCTTCAGCCAAGGTTCACTGATTTGCAGAGCCTGAGCACGTAATCTACCACTGATCATCTGTACTCCACAACTTGTTCTTGTAGTGCACTGTATAAATTTCTCAATTAATTAAGGCCACTTCATGACATTTCATTATTCTTCCATTGCATTACCAAGTATATACATATGAGAGAGGAAACAATGCAGTATTTTATTGCACTGAAGATGGCAAAAACATCAAACATCACTATAAATCAGCTGACCATTTGCTATAGCCAACGAATTTAACACTTGTGCAGGCCACACATTAATATGACACTTCAAGTTACTGTGATTGAGTATCTCCTCCTCTAAATATGTACCAGATATCAGACACAGCTAAGTAAAACTGTCTTGAACTAAGAAACAAACATATAAAAGCTTTTCCACTACAGCTGTAATTTTCATTGATACAGTTCCACAGCCACAGGTGACCACATAATGTACTGTAAAGACTCAATATA
Source organism: Dasyornis broadbenti (assembly GCA_013397935.1). Classification (NCBI taxonomy): domain Eukaryota; kingdom Metazoa; phylum Chordata; class Aves; order Passeriformes; family Dasyornithidae; genus Dasyornis; species Dasyornis broadbenti. Next base: position 1,384,617 of record VZRN01000806.1, read on the forward strand.
GACAGTCAGATTTTCAAAGTAACAATTTCTTCTAGCTAGTCCAATCTATTCGAAGTTTTCTTTATCCAAAATGCTTTATTAATCTCTCATTGCCAATATAAACTCTTTGATTTTGACCATATAAATTATCAAAGAGTAGCAAAGTTTAACAAAGTCACATAAAATACAAAGCAGATGCTGTTAAGCCATCATCTCTTTTTGTTAGAAACATTCTGTGCTTCCCTTCATATAAATAACAAAACCACAGTGGACAGTTCTACACAGTACAGATGGTATTTGCACAGTATAACCTGCTTAGCTGCCAATGTTGGAAGAGAAGCTTAAAATAAAACTACCAAAAAACCAAATATAACAACACAGAATCAAAAGTCATCTTGTTTCTCAGGCAGACACAAGTTTACTAGCTCTGAGGTCTAAATTGACTTCTGCAAGTCAGGCATGAAGAATATGAACACTGAAATTAAGTCAGGTATGTGGATTCAGAATCCAGAGAAAGTTAAAAACCTCCTATTATTTGAAAGCCATTGAATGCTTGCTCTGAGCACATCCAGCATTAACGGTACTGCAGGGATCAGGGACTGGAACACACAGGGATTTCTCTTCAGTTTACTGAGACTGCACTACTTTGTTAAAAATAAAACACATCTGTTATTTTTAAACTATACTTCCTAGGAAGCTACTTTTATAGGAAGACACATCTTAAACATTTAAGTATCTGCATCATCTAGCTGTGCATAGCTGGCAGTCACTATTGCACTGTAAGTTAAAACTTACAATTTTAACTTACAGGCTCCTCACTGCTCTTTGAGATGGAAGTAATGCACGTTTAATGAAAACCAAGAGCCAGTTAATAGTCCAACACACGCTTGCAGCACCCTCATGTTAGCCGGTTGCTCTTACATTTGCCTACAACTCACCCAATAAACTCCAGAAGTAAGGAAATGTCAAGTTCTGGTGGGATCCGGAACACCGAGCCCAGAACTTTTCGAGGTCTTCCTCTGCTCGGTGGAACTGGCTGTGGGACAGCTAAAATATTCAAGTAGCCAAAATGCAAAGATAACTTGAAATAAAAGTAGCATAAGATACTAACATGCACCAAGAAAAACAGAATAGCTCATCAGGAAAAAAAGCCCACGCAATTCATCCTCTTTTTTAATAACTAAATCAGCTCTTCCTACATTCTACACTGTGTATCTGAACAAGCATTTTAATATGTTTCAACACAGTACTCTCCAAAGAGCTTTGTTTATTTGACAGGAAGACACAAAATAATTAGAATAATTCCCCACTGTTGAGCAGACTTTCAAGCTCTCATTTTTACTCCTTTGTAATGTCTATCATTTATAAACAGCCAGAAAATAAAATTAATGCACATTTTACATATATTTCCTGGTTGTAGGCAAAATAAATAGTTTTAAATAATCCAGCTATGATCAGGGTTTATGTGTTGTCAATTCATCTGTTTTTGTAATCTGAGATCTGTGATAAGTTATAGTATCCAGATAACTAAGAATCCCATACTTCCAATACTACTTTCATCTTCAGTTGCGAACTAGTATTTCAAAGAAAGCCCTTAAGAATAAATGATATAGTAACTATTTCTTTAACAATGTTCCCTAAAGTGATTACAGCTCACCTGGTTTGGGCACTTCTAATCCTCTTTCTTTATAGAAGTCATGCATTTGTTTTTTTTCTCCTGAAAAAAAATGCCCAAGACAGATCGAAATGTTTCAGATGCTGAGAACATCCATTCTCTTTGACCAATTTTCAATGGTCAGAGAAGCAAAAACTTTCCAAGTTTCTACAGACCTTAACCATCACTAATATTTCATATGAGGCTGAGACACTTAAACCCAGACTAAAATTTTTTGGTAAAAACTGGGAGGAAAATCAGAGAAACTGAACATAAATAATACTGAAATAGCTGCAAGAACTAGTATCCTTCTGGCAATCATGGCCCATAACATGGTATTTTTAGACTATGTTCACGTAGAATATAGTATTTTTATTTTATGCTGTATTTATATATACACATTTTAATATATACATATATTTTTAACATATATTTTCATGGCATAAAAACAAATATCATCTATAGCCCATACATATCCACTAGACTGCATATTTCACTCAGCCCACCCAGGTGGACTGTGTAGATTCATTGGCTCCCAAAGTTGAAGGTAAACGAGAAGAGACAGTGAACATATCTACAGTCAGACAAATAAATATGGCAATGAGGAAAAAATAAAAGCATTTGAGAGAATCAGTCGTAGCAACTTTTCTTCAATTGAGCCAAGTGAACTTTTCACACAGAATGATACGGTATAGTTCTACAGAAGTAAGAGGAGTGACTATGAAATACTATCTGGATGTTTATCCAGATACAGTGACAGCTGTGTTTCATGAGACAGGGTACACACCACTACCCATAATAGCATTTAGCAGCCAGAAAGATGCCAGTTGACGCAATTAATTAATTACAACTTATAACCAAATATCACAAAACTATTTTAGAGCCCAGAATAGAAACAAGGCTTTGAATTACTCTGCCTTCTGTCCTTTCAAACTCTAGATAGTAATATAACACAGAAAGGGACTTACTTTCCTCCAGATTGACAACTAATTTATAGACTATGTCTTGCAGTTGTCGGTCCAGTCTACGAAACAGAAAAGAAAAAAAGGAGAGTCTTCGGTGCAACACAAAACAGCTTCACTAAACGGTAACAAAGATGCCAAATACAACATTGAAATGGGATGTACATACAGTGATAGGGCAGCAACTCCACATCTCTCTAAATAGTCATCCTGACAGCAGAGCTCCAATAGAAGCCATGTAAAGTTTAAAGCACCACCCTTCATGAACAGCTCAAGAAACTAAAACTCAATTTTTTGAGATAGTAAATATACAATGCCAACAAGGCTTCCTCTTAAAAGGGAATCAAAGCAAATAGTTAAGTGCTTGCATCACCTGTACCACTGAGCAAACGCATAAAAATACCCAGGGCAGAGGTAAAAAACACTAAAAGTGGATACAAACTGATAAAACAATAAAGAGAGTATTTTAATCTTAATTATTGTGATGAAATTCATACTAATGAAGAATACAATGTGTTTCTTGTAACCATTGTTTTGTTTCAAATAGGAAAGCACAAGTCTGTAAAACAAAACACTTAAAAGCAAGTAGAAAATCTGTAAAAATGGCACAAACTAATTACCTGATATTATAGAGGGGCTGTGTCTGATGTACAACAATATTGCACTTTGGACATCTGTTGCTATAGTAGAAGTGTCTCACGATGCAGCTTTTACAAACTGTGAAGAAAAGAAACCCCGCAGGCGTCACATATCCATTACACAGTGCCACTTCTTAAAGCAAAAGGGGTAAATACACCCAGACTTCCCAAACAAAACTTGTCAGAGACAAAATTAAGTCACTGAATGCTCCAAATCCAATGGATGCATGGGTGAGTGTTCAGTGTGTATGTGGAACGTGGGTAGAGCTAAGACAGAACATTGACTGCTGAAAAGCACCCCACAAACAGTTTCAATAGAAACAAGGTAAGAAATCATAACTCTGCCATTTTCATGTGTTTTACAAGTCCTTTAAAAATTTGGAAGGAATGCTACTGAGCGGAAATATCAAGAATAAATAACCTACTATCAAATCTGCTCCCTATCAGCCTGAATACAGAAAACTCTTCCATAACATTTAACAGGAAAGTTTTAAGATACCACCACAGTTGCATTTGCAACATTATACTGTCCACACTAACAGATGTGCCTCTTCCTGAATTGCAAACTGTGTTGAATACATCATGCTATAGAACAAACTAGTGAGCAGTGCCCCAAAATAGGAAAAAAAAAAAAAAAGAGAAAGAGAATGAGGGAGAAAGAAGGAGTTTTCCCTCTACGCAGTGTGAGTGGTTGGGAGGTCTAGTAAATCAGGATTCTTGGATTCAGGTAGGAACATAGGTGTGGCTCAAAGAGTCAGCTTCACAGAAAGGGTTTTATTAGTTTGGAGAGAAAACAGTTCTGTTAGCACTGGAAAAACTGTTAGCACAGTTGAGGGGAAAAAATAACAAGACAAGCACAAAGAAATCAGTTTTTTTATTACCCACCTATTTCCATTCATCAGATTATGGACAAACTGTCCCATGGGTGCAGACCACTGTTTCTGTATCTGAACTGGTACTTCCACACAGGCGCTTATGGGGTTTTGTGAATTTACAAGCTCACATCAACAACAGCTTAGGAAACTTTCTAGTCCATTAAAAGCAGAGCCACTCAACTTTCTTTTCTCAGCTATACACTCAAATTCCCAGAGCCTACTTAAAAAAAAAAAAATTAAGAAAACGTATGTAGTAGCTCTATTTTTGTCTTACTTGGGCTTTATCTTTTCCTACATATTCTCCCTTTTTAATATGGAAAGGTGACTTCATGATTGATTGATTTCATCATTTTCTGATGCTTAAAATACCCATGAATATGTCTCGCTTAAGGAACAGAATAAGCACAACACACATCCTCCTCAAACAGAGAAGTATTATCCTGAACTCAGAACATCTCAACAGCTGAATTTGTTTGAATTTGCAACTAAACCCTTAGACAGACAATACTGACAGATACTTACAGGTGTGCAGACATTCTGTAATAGTTGTAGCATCAATAAAGTAACCTTTGCAGATGGAACACAGGATGTAGGGGGTCAATTCGGCGAGGTTTATCATACGCTGCAAAGACAATTGGTAAGAGTTTGAATACACAGGTTAAGTCATGAAATTCCCTGACTGCAGCTTCCAAAATACCATAGCCTCATGGAAAAAACTGGGATCAATATGCTACAGGAATGGGTTTTCCTAACAGATCAGTCACTCCTCATACACACCTCTTTTCTAAAGACTTTTACCTTGTCTTCTAAATTGACCTTTTTGGCAACAGTAATGCAATTTATTTCATGAATCATACCTAGAAAGAAAACTTTAAACAATAATTTTGGGAGAAGTTCTTTTGGATAAACTCTTTTAACAAAATCACACAGTCAGCAAGCTTGAAGTGGATAGTGGTGGCAACATCATTATTTGAAAATGCGCAGCAAGTGTGTTGGGGTCCCAAATCAAGATACAGAGGCAGTTTGTATGACAAGAGACAGCCATCTCTTGTTTCTACACACAGTTAGAGATTACACAAATACACATTAAAGTAAACACTGAAATGTCACTGCTTTGAATTCTGGTCATGAAGAACACTTATCAGGAACACACACAAGTAGTGCCACAACAGCTTTCTTAGCTGAATAACACAATTTCAAAAAAGAACAAATTTCTTCAATAGCGACGATCTGAGCTGTGTCTGAAAGAGGTGACACATTAGAGTCTTACGTTTCGTTTCCTCTCGTCTCAAACCTCGACTAAAGGGCTTTCCCTCAATAACACCATTCATTTCACCCACGTGCCACCGTCTACCACCCTCAGCCACGCCGATAGTTTGTAAGGGTTTCACTTAAGTGAGACAGAACAAGTGAACTTGGGTAATACTAAAATAAATATTAAAATAAGTAACGAAAATAATAAAACAGGAAAAATAATAAAAAGCCCATTCCCACACGCGGGGCACGCCGGGAGCGGGGCCTGGCGTGCCCTGGGCACCCTCCCGCCCCCTTCACCTCCCGGTCGTCGTCCGAATCGAGTTCCCCGTCATCCGTCCCGAACCGAGCCCCGGTGTCGCCCTCCATCTCCTCCTCCTCCACCTCCTCTTCCTCGTCGTCTTCATCGTCGTCGTCCTCATCGCCGCTAGACTCCGAGCGACCCCGCTCGAACTCGAAGGGGAGGGAGCGCGACCCCGAGCAGCTGGGGGCTCCCTCCATGTCCCGGTCCTCATCGGCCGGGCCCGGGCCCTGGCCTGCGCCCACTCCATCCCCGCCAGACAGCGCCGGGACCCCGGATCCGGTGTCTCCCTCCATGTCCACCGGGGCTGGCATCGGTCGGTCCGCGGCCCAAGGCGCGTGCGTGGAATGCCGCGGGGCACGCTGGGAAATGTAGTTCTACGGCTGCGCCACTGCACATGCGCTGAGCCACAAGTGGTTTATAGTTTTTCTCGCCCACAGCTTTTTTCTTTATTTTTTTTTCTTCCCCCAAACGACTCGCTAATGAACGCTTAATTTGTCACGAAAGAATTTCAATCACACAATACCAGTTTCATTCAAAATAAGGTTTTAATTCTGTAACATTATTAAATTGTTTGGGTTGGAAGGGACCTTAGACATCATGGGCAGGGGCACCTTCCACTAGACCAGGTTGCTCAAAGCCCCATCCAACCTGTCCCGGCACACTTCCGGGGATGGGGCATCCACAGCTTCTCTGGGCAACCTGTGCCAGTGCTTCACCACTCTCACAGTAAAAACTTTCTTCCTAATACCTAATCTAAACCCGCTGTCAGTTTTAAAGCCATTCTCCCTTCTCCTGTCACGACATGCCCTTGTCCAAAGTCCCTCTCCGGCTCTCTTGTAGCCCCTTTAGGCACTGGACGGTGCCCTGCAGTCTCCCTGGAGCCTTTTTTTCTCCAGGCTCTCTCAGCCTTTCGACGAGTGTCAAAGAATCACTGTTTAACAGATACCAATAAAGGAATCAGTATTAGAAATACCTAGACAACTCAGCGGCGCTGCCGTAATTAACTTACTTGGGCGCACACGGCACACAGGATACACAGTGCCAAGGCCATCCCTGGTCTACGCCACGAAGCTCCATGAGCCCCGCAGTGCCCACACATCCCCTTCCCCGCCTCACCCCAGCCCGGCACCGCCACCCCTCACCGCTC
>VZRN01000806.1:1391673-1466522 GCA_013397935.1 Dasyornis broadbenti
GGAGCCGGTGGGGATGCGGCACCCCCGAAGCCCGCGGCGCCGGGCCCGGCCGCCTCCCCGGCGGCGCTGGACCGGCAGACGCTTGTGGCCGTGCTGCAGTTCCTGCGGCGTAGCAACCTCCGCGAGTCCGAGGAGATCCTACGCCGCGAAGCCCGCCTGCTTGGCGATGACTTGGGTGCTTCCGCCCTCAGCCCCGCCAGCGCCGGGCTCCTGGGGAGCTCCGGCAGCGACGCGGACTCCGGCGAGGCGCTGCTCGGCCGCGGCATCAGCGCTGCCGCCGTCACCATAGGAGGCAGCGTCGCCACTGTCGCGACTTCCAGCCCCGCGGTAGCCGCAGTTGCCGCTGTGCCGCCGGGGAAAGGTGAGGACCGCGGGAATTGCGGGGTCGGTTCCTCTTCCCGGCGGGAGCCCGGGAAATGGGGAGCCAATGTACTGCTCACAGCCTCGGGGGCTCTCCGTGATGCTGGGATACAAGGGTGAGTGTCAGGTCGTGCCACCGACAGTCTACCCGGGCTTTCCGGGAGGTCCGTAGATGTGTCATTTACCCATACAATCCGTGGAGAAATCCGGATCTCCTGGAGCAAGGGACCGAGAACAGGGTGTCTCTCGTATTTGCAGGGAGCTCTGTGAAGTGAGAAGTGCTCTCGCTTATCTTTGTGTCCCATCACAACTAACGGAGTAGCAGGGACAGGAGGTTTCCATTACAGTTAGTGGGGATTGTCCCGGGTCTGGCCGCAGGGATGAGAACAGAGGTCTCATGTACAGGCTGCATTTTGGTGAAAGAGCTATGGGATATTTGTGGATGAGGTTTTCTACATTTCTTTATCGTGTTTCTGAGTACTTGAGATGTCCTTTGGGTAATTCAATTCTAAGTGTTGTTAATCAAGGTGTTCTGTGAGTCAGCTTTACAGAATAATGAAATTTCAGGAACTGATAGTCTGAGTTCCAGTGAGTGTACACGATAAAGTCAGCTTGTTTCTGACATCATCAGATATGATTGCCTTTATATAAAAGACAAAACAATGAAAGTGTGTGACAACAACTGTGTAGAACAGAACTGCCAGAGTGTATGTGTCCCTGCTCTGGGATGGTTGTGTGGTGTCTTGGTGCATTGTTCACTTAAAGTACTTAACTTGCTGGTTTACGGGAAGCAAAATAATTGTAGTGGGTAGATCTTATATTCTTCTCCTTATTTAAGAGTTTCTAGCCCTAGCAGTAAAATAACTCATTTTGGTGAAGTTAGTGGCTTCTTCCTTTACATTTAAAATCCTGGCTGAATTCAGTACTAAGTGCCTACCTTACAGGCAACTGGTGGCAGGGAAAGTCCAAAAAACTGCTGGAGGTGCTGGGAGTATTGGCTACTGGACCAATGTGCTCTCACCTGTGTTGTTTAGACTTGGTGCTAAACGGGCACAGAACGTGTTTTGCTCACCTGAGGGGTGTGGTCACTGTTTGTTTGCTGGCTCTTCCAGACTGTCTGAGCAGCTCTTGTTGTTGGCTGGTGCTTTTGCAGTCGGAGGCGCCGTGGTTGTGGAGGATCAGCCAGATGTGAGCGCGGTGTTGTCGGCCTACAACCAGCAAGGGGACCCGACGCTGTATGAGGAATACTACAGTGGATTGAAACACTTCATCGAGTGTTCCCTGGACTGTCATCGGGCGGAATTGTCTCAGCTCTTTTATCCTCTCTTTGTGCATATGTACTTGGAATTGGTCTACAATCAACATGAGAGTGAGGCAAAGTCTTTCTTTGAAAGGTAATTAATTGTCGTTTGTATGTTTGTGTTATTTTGTGTTTGGTATTTTGGATAAATCTGTGAGCTATAGTAGCATAGATTTATATATATATACACTGGTATGTATTACTTTTCTTCTCTAAAGTTGAAGAGATTTGAAATCTGAGGTAACAGTGCCATGGGTTGCAGTAACTATTCTTAAATTATTTTCCAGTCTTCTGTTCGAAAGATATGCCAATTACTGAACCGTCCATTGGCGGCTTTTGAACCATATTAATAGTGTGCTGATCGGCTCCTTGCTGCAAAAGTATCAATGAAGAGATTCTACATCTTTAGAGAAAGATTGTGGGGTCATTTTTTAGCACTGGAAGATTGCACTGAGATGCCAAAGTAATGAATGTTATAAATACTTGCTGATATCATAGCATGTACATTGAAATTCTTCAAATGAGCTTGAAAAAACTAATTTCTGGCTAATCTATAATTTTCTGTACTCTTACTATGTTTTACTTGTTTATCACTTGAGAAGAAAATAGAATTTAATTTCTTTTGTGGATTCCGACCAATTGTGAAGTATTTCAGTTCAAAAGGATAACTTTGTTTCCATTCCAATGGTCAGCAAAAATGGTTCTGTAAATAGTTAAAATGTCCCTTGCCACAACTCTTTTATAACAAAGGGAGTGACTAAACCTTTTATCATATCTTAAATTGTTCCAATAGATTTCATGGGGATCAGGAGTGCTATTATCAGGATGACCTGCGTGTATTGTCAAGCTTAACAAAAAAAGAACATATGAAAGGTAATGAGACCATGCTGGATTTCCGAACAAGCAAGTTTGTGCTGCGCATTTCCCGTGACTCTTACCAACTCTTGAAGAGGCATCTTCAGGAGAAGCAGAACAATCAGATCTGGAACATTGTTCAGGAGCATCTTTATATTGATATCTTCGATGGAATGCCTCGCAGTAAACAACAGATAGATGCTATGGTTGGAAGCTTGGCTGGGGAGGCAAAACGAGAGGCTAATAAAGCAAAGGTAGGAGACAATGATTGTTGCACATTTTACAAATCTCCCTAGATTTTTAGGGAGAAACTTTAGTATAGACTGACAATCGTAACTTGAGATCTTAAGAGACAGCATGAACAGAACAAAGGAAGAGAACTGTACAAACAGTTGTTGACAGGAGTAGAGAGATCAAGATGTATTGCTGTCAGGTGAATAAAACTGCTGAACCCTCTTGAGAGACGACCTTATATTCAGCGCGCTGAACGCAGCTTAATTACTTTGGAGTTTTAAAATGAACACCTGACTGTTTGGCTTCCTCTTTTGTACCACAGATGTTATTTTGACTTGCTACAAGTTGTTACCAGAAGAGCTGTGTGTGTAGTACCACAGTACTAGAAAAATAAATGAGGTAGGGTGGGGATTCTGCTTTAAGGAAGGGATAAGATTTGGTGGGAGAACTTACAGTTGTCCAGATCAGTTGGCTGAAGAAGAACATGTACAACCAGAACAACATGTACTACATTTGTTATGGGCCAAGCAGTAATATATGCTGTAATAATAAACAGAGCAGCTTTAAAGAGGCAGCTCTATTGCTTGGACTATTACATTGAAAAGTTACCATTAAAAAAATTAATTTTCAGTAAGAATAGCATTACTCTTTTGTCTTGTGTGGTTTTTTTACTGGCTGTAGGTTTTCTTTGGCTTGTTGAAAGAACCAGAGTTTGATGTGCCTTTGGATGATGAAGATGAAGAAGGAGAAAATGAGGAAGGAAAACCAAAAAAGAAAAAACCTAAAAAAGATAATGTAGGGTCAAAAAGTAAAAAACAGGACCCTAATGCTCCTCCCCAAAACAGGTACCAAGGAATGATGTGTAGAGAAGTCTTTAAAATCCAGTCTTGTGATGCCAAATCTGTTCACATGGCATTTTTAGCATTTTGGGTATTTTGGCTGTCCACAGCTTTAGCCATGAGACTTCTAAGGGAGGTAATGGAACTCTTAGCATATAACCCTCTGTCACTGCCCTTCAAGTCAATCTAGATTTCCCTTGATGAGGTTTTACTTAGTTACCCACTACTCTTTTCAGGTCACCCTCAATTATTTACCTTGTTTTACTACCTGTCTGATATTCTGAAAGCTACTTTTCATTAGTTAGTCTTCTACATACTCATTAATTTTTTCTAATTCTTCTTTCTTATTTGAATACTGGGATATGGGGTTGCATGCGAAGGTTTCACTTTCTTTATTTGGATTAACAATAAGGAAGTTGCTTTTACTTTGTAAAAGATGTGCTTGTTGTGTAGAATTCCTCTGCCTGAACTGAAAGACTCTGACAAGCTGGATAAAGTAATGAATATGAAGGAAGCTGCAAGACGAGTGCGCCTTGGCCCAGAGTGCCTGCCCTCCATCTGTTTCTACACATTCCTTAATGCTTACCAGGTTGGTAAAAGAGTTTGGGTAATAGGGGAAAGGGAATCAAAATTATGCACATCAGTCTTACTAAAGAAAAAGGACATAACAGTGTTGGCAAGGGCCATTGGAGTATCTGGATTAAGCATTGCAAAGTTTATGTTCCAAAATGTTCAAAAATTTTTTTAAAGACTCCTTAAACTATAAAATTCCCATGTTCCATGGTTTTGCTTGGATTTTGCAATGATTCCTTCTTCTGCTTTTCCTGTGGGGCCGTAAGTGTATCCTACAGAGCACAGTAGATGTTTTGCACCAGAATACTGGAAAGCAATACTCTTTGTCACTATTGACTGTGTTTGATACATATTGCTTTATTTATGATGGAGCAAGAATTTGTGTGTGTTTATGTTTATCTTAGAATAATTCTCTCCAGTTTTGCAAATAAGTCAAACTACCTTTTTAATAGTTCTTAAGATTTTGTAATACTTGAACGCATCATGAGAGATGCAAACAATATAACTGGATATTTTGTGTGTAGGGTCTGACTGCAGTGGATATTACAGATGACTCCAGCATGATTGTAGGAGGCTTTGCTGATTCTACTGTCAGAGTGTGGTCCGTGACTCCAAAAAAGCTACGTAGTGTGAAAACAGCAGCAGGTGATTAAGACAATAACACTTAATAGGAGCATGCATAACTTGTGACATTTGTGTTCTGCCTGAACAGGGAAAGATACCTGTGACAGGAGAGTTGGCTGCGGTGTTTAGATGCTTTAGTTTGAAGAAACAATATGTGCACAGATAGATGATTACGTCTTACGTACTACCATTGGAAACATTTTTAAAGGAATGAGAAAACTGGTCATGTACACCTGCTGTGAGGTGGTCAGTGCACAGAGCTTGGAACTAGCCATAACTAGTGTGGAACTAGCCATAGCCAGTGTGGAACTAGCCATCTTGCTTCTTAACTGGATGGTAATGTCAGGGTGTAATAGGCAGTTGGGGTTAGGTGGTCTAGGGAAGAGACTAAAGGTACCATTGGGGAAATGATAGGAGGGAACTCTGAGAAGGATGGAAGAGAATGTCCTTAGTTCAACACCTACACAAATTCATGGAAACCAGCATGCTTTAATTCTACTGTTTTTATATCTATGTGTTGTGGTTGAAGCTGGATCCTGTGCAAACATTTCTTAATCTTGGTATTTAACTGAGATGATGGCATGATGACACTTACCACAGTTATATTCAGTTATACACAGATATATCAACTTTGAAATCTTGCAGACCTCAGTCTCATTGACAAAGAATCCGATGATGTCTTGGAGAGGATCATGGATGAGAAAACAGCAAGTGAGTTGAAGATTTTATATGGTCACAGTGGACCTGTCTATGGCACCAGCTTCAGTCCTGATAGGTAAAAGTTTACAAAGCTCACTAGTTTGCTTGTCTTCAGTTTTAATTGCATGCTACTGAATGAGAATATATGCTTAATGCAGCTTTTTCCAGGTTTAAGCAATTCTTGTTCATGCAGCTTGTAAGAAACTGTAAATGATCATAAAGCTCAGTGTTGAGCTCTGTCAGCTATTACTGAAATCAGCTATAGCAAAGGATACCAGCACCGTTTTGGAGATTCAGGCCTTAGATGACAAAACTACAGTTGGCTTAAACTACAGTTTTGCAAACTGTAGTTTAAACTAGGTTTTAACTTACCGAGATATATAGAGAAAAAATACTACAGCATTAATATAACTTAGAGTGTTGCAAAACATAAAACCAGACTGAGTAGCACATCATTGCACTTCAAGTTTCTCATATTCTATTGAGACTTTATTTTCAGAATGTATAGAACAGTGTCTTTAAGAGATTTAAAACCTTTACATAATTGTGGGAGTCTTGATAGTAGAAAGGAGGTTTAAATGTCTTAGGTTTTGCTTTTGCTTGTGCCTAGTCAGGAATCAGCCACCACAGAAACACAACTGAGCAGTAAACTTTGTGTGGAACCAATATAGTCTATAATTATTAATTGAAAATGTGAGCATGATATGAATTCTCTTTCAGGGAATCATGAAATTTTGTTCACAATTGTATTAGAAGATTTTTTTTAATAACATAGCATAGCAGTTTACAAGTAATTTTCTCATGTAACTGGAATTCCTGAGTAAAGACCTCCTCTGTGGTGTGGTTTTTGTATTTTTTTCCGTCATTCCCCTCAGTATTAAGTGTCATCAGTATTAATCATCAATGTCAAATCATGACTTTTTTTGCATAAGGGCCTAAGACTGGGTTCTACTTTATTTGGTTATTGTTGCTTACCCCACTGAAATGCTGATTTATGTGTAACACGCTAAACAGGTGCTGGTCAGGGGACAGTTCTATCATGAACATCTCACAGTGTTTATGCAATGTTTATAACAGCTCCTGTGTGACTTTGATATGTGATATGCTATACTTTCTCCTGTGACAGGAACTATCTGTTGTCCTGCTCTGAGGATGGCACCGTGAGATTGTGGAGTCTCCAAACATTCACCTGTTTGGTAGGATATAAAGGACACAACTATCCAGTATGGGATACACAGTTCTCTCCTTATGGTTATTACTTTGTGTCAGGGGGACACGACAGAGTGGCTCGGTAAGAAACTGGATGTGTTTTTTACTTGTCTGGGTCAGTTTGTGGTGGATTAACCCTGAAAGTCATTAGCTGATATACTCTAGCCTACCCTATTACTGAAAATGATTCTTTTAATGTCAATTGAAATACTGAACAAATGTTTTAATGCAGGTTTTCTATTTTTTTCAACACACATCATATTATCTGATGACTAAAGGGATGATGTCCTCCTATGTGATCCTCTAATTAGAAGTACTCTCTTCTAATTGTTGAACAGCTTGACAGAATATTCTTTATTTCTCCATTCTGAAAAGTATATTTTTCAAAAAGACATCCTGCTAATTCAGTAAACTGACCTTTAGGAAATCACTCCACAATTACTTTTTTTTCCTCATTGTGCAACAGATTGTAGAATCATGGAGCAGTTTGGGTTGGAAGAGACCTTTAATGGCCATCTAGTCCAACAGCCCTGCAACAAGCAGGGACATCTTCAGCTTGGTCCTCTGAGCAGGCTGCTCAGAGCCCCATCCAACCTGACCTTGAATGTCTCCAGGAATGAGGCACCTACTACCTCTCTGGGCAACCTGGGCCAGTGTTTCACTACCCTCATTATCAAAAATTTCTTCCTTATATCTAGTCTAAATCTACCTTCCTTTAGTTTAAAATCATTATCCCTTGTCCTATCACAATAGACCCTGATAAAAAATCTGTCCCCATCTTTCTTCTAATCCCTCTTTAAGTACTGAAAGGCCTCAATAAGGTCTCCCCAGAGCCAACTCTTCTCCAGGCTGAATAGCCCTGACTCTTATCCTTTCCTAATAGCAGAGGTGCCCTCTGAGCATTTTTGTGGTTTCTTCTGGATGGAGCTGCTCCAACAGGTACAGATACTGAACTTCTTTAGGGTTCTTTTATTAATAAAGTTTTTCTTTTCAGTCTGTGGGCAACAGATCACTACCAGCCATTACGGATCTTTGCTGGCCATCTTGCAGATGTGACGTGTACCCGATTTCACCCAAACTCCAACTATATTGCCACGGGCTCAGCAGACAGGACTATACGGCTCTGGGACGTTTTGAATGGGAATTGTGTAAGAATATTCACTGGACATAAGGTAAAGGCTGATCACTCACAGTGTGAAAGTGATTTTATTTCTGTGCTGAGATTCGAAACAGTTCTGTTCTGAACACAGCTTGACTGACTGTGAATAGACTTAATTAACTTGTTTTGTTGCCCCATCAATATCTGTTTTAGGGACCAATTCATTCATTGGCATTTTCTCCTAATGGACGATTCCTGGCTACTGGAGCAACAGATGGAAGAGTTCTCCTGTGGGATATTGGACATGGCTTGATGGTTGGCGAATTGAAAGGGCACACTGACACTATCTACGCACTCAGATTCAGTAGAGATGGGGAGATTCTAGCATCAGGTAAAATTCACCAGAAACAGTGACGTTTCCACTGTATTCCATAATTCTGAAGAGGAATGGTATAATTGGTTCACAGTGAGAAAGATAAAGTAGCATCACTTGCTTAGCAAAAGCAGCAAGGACTAGTGACTTCCATGTGTGCATTCGGTGTGTTATATGAGGCTTGCTGTAGTCATTTGCTTTCTGAGCTTTAATTTCTGTTAACTTGCTCCCCAGCAACATTTTTTATATACCGTATTATTAATAAAATACTTTAAACTGGGTTTTTTTTTCCTTTCAGGTTCAATGGATAACACAGTTCGTCTGTGGGATGCTGTGAAGGCATTTGAAGATTTAGAAACCGATGACTTTACTACAGCCACTGGACACATAAACTTGCCTGAAAACTCCCAGGACTTGCTACTGGGCACATACATGACCAAATCAACCCCGGTTGTTCATCTCCATTTCACACGCAGGAACCTGCTGCTGGCTGCAGGAGCCTACAGCTCACAATAAATCGGGAAGCTGAGACTGACTGTGCCAAGTTATTGCAGTAGTGACCTCAGGATGTGTGACAAGGGGGAATACCTTAAACAGAAGGATCCCACGAGTCCATTGCAGGAAGAATGAACATTGTAATTAATGCAAGCAGCGTTTCTCAGTTCTGCTGTTTCATATTTATCTGCAGTTTGAAAATGCTGGAGATTGACAAGACATCGTGGCTGTAAAAGAAGGAACTGTTTGTGGTGCTTTTGATAACATAGATATGTATATATGAAATGAGCTGTCTCCTCCTGGGGATGGTACTGAGCTCTGCTGGAACTTGTGAAAAGTTAACAGCCTTGACATGTGTTCTCAGTTTTTTAAAAGCACTTAATTTATGGTTAGCAAATGTTTCATCAGTCTCAAACGCAAGCAAAACTGTCCATTTTCAGGAAAGAAGAATGTAGTTTGATTCACTACAGCCTGGGCTGTGCGGCAGGTGTGGTGAGATCACAGCAACAACCAGAGCATTGACAGAGCAGGCCCGACAGCCCAATGCTTGTAGGAAATTGCTGCGAAGCTCAATGCATGGTTTTTATGCAGCCAAGTACTAAGTCCTGAAAAGATTTCAAACTCCTGTGCTCTTTTGAGGTGTCAGAAACACAGGTCTTGTTACTGTTTTCCAAGGTAGCCACTGCTGTCAGTGTGATAAGCAACCAGAAGCACAATGTGAACTTTATTTACTTTCATACTTTATTGTATGAGGAAATAAAAAAGGGGGAACTGAGGCACAACTGAAATATTCACTATTAAAAAAGTGGACTTAAACCCTTTACTCTGTATTAGATCTAAAAGAATATTAAAAACCTGTGTCCTTTCTGTGTAAGGTTTAACATAAAAAATGCATAATAGTAGCCAAGAAATTGAACCATTGTAGTGCAGTGAAAGGATAAGCGTACAGTCAGTTTGCTTTTGACAACAGCTTGTCTACTAAAGTGGCAATGCCTATCCACTAAAACACTGTACCCAGTGAGTCCTCCTGGACTACCAATAAAGCTGTGTTTTATTTCTAAAGAAGACTAAAACATGCAAAACACTGGGAAATAGAACATCTGAGTTCTTGAACAGAAACCACCATCACCAAAGGCCAGGTCCAGTGTCGTGTGGGTTTAGATTTGTTTTTGTTCTTAATCTCTTATGAGATGTATACAGGGGAATCTGTTTTGTGTTCCTCGTTACTTCCCAGTAAGGACTTGGACACTTGAACAATCTGCTGGCTCTCCAGTGAAAATAAAAACAAGACTTGTCATTTCTAAGGTCAAGTAAATGAAGAACTACCTCCTCTCTCATCTCTTGTCTTGCTCTAAGAGTAAAGGTATACTACAGGCATTATACATCAAAATAAAGTGTGAAAAATTCACTAGGAAGGTGACCTAGACATTATCCTCAAAGAAAAAAGGGTAAAACTTAATTATTTTGATTTTTTTTGTTTGTGTAATGATACCTCAACAAAATTGCCTAGCTCTCAATATGACCAGTTAGATTTAAATACAATTTTTTGACAGCTTAAAGAAAACACTGCCACATTCTGCCTTTGTATTTTGTACAGTTTTATACTTTTGATATATAATAAATACTAAACCCATATAGTTTGTGTCTATATGTTACAAGAAGATAATTTCTTCCCTTGATGGCTCCAATGGTAAGAAGAGCAGTGTTTGTAACTGTGACAACTGTAAGAGAAACAAAGTAATCAGAAATGGTTAAGTTGATGAGTCGCCATGCCATATAAATCTTGTTTTAAAGGAAGGTGACAGGTTCTAGCTCCTTAATGTTATTACACTATTACAACCACCATTCTTCAGCGGGGGAATTGAATACAGGTGAAGCCACCTGTGCAGAGTCAGGAGAGAAAGATAACTAGATTGTTCAGCAGGCCCAGCACATACAAAAATGGCTTTAAGAAAAAATGAACTAGAGAGAGCATTAAGGTCCTGTCATTTATTTTCCCCTTTTTTTCAGCAATCATTCCTACCTCCTGCTGCCCTCAGTTTGGGAAGGATATTTGCAAGCTTTAGCATGGTTCAACCGCTGTTGCTGGCAGGAGTGTGGTATCATATCACATTCCCAAATCAGCACTGCTGTGACATCTAAGGAAGGTACCAGGTGTTAATTGAGTCATAGAAAGGCACTGTGGAGAATGTGATAGACAAGCTTTAGTTTTGGACAGGAAGGAAGCACACACCGTACTGTAAAGGAGGTGTAGAACACCTCCTTTAGCAAGGGGCAGGGAAAGTAAGGACTGGACTACTTCAGTCACTGCTTATGAATGTGCAGTTATGGGAGTTTTAACATCAGCAGATTAAGCCATTTTCCTTCTTCCCTCTGCAAGAGAAACCAGTAACAGAAAAAGCTCAAATACCCTAACTGGATCAGTCTGTTTTCAGAGGTTTTCCATCAAAACCGAAGAGGTTCTGTGCAAAATACAGACAACTGAGGCAGAAGTAGCCATGGTTTCCACGTAAGCTACTAGCTTGAAATGCAAATAGTGCGAGCAACCAGGTAGTTGCAAACCATGCAAGCTGTGACATGGAAGTGTGGAGATGCTTGGATCAGCTCTAGGCCCTGTGCAGTGTTATGGCTGTGCTGCTAAGGCCCTTCCTAGGTTACTGCTGGGTGCTCTGGACACTTTAGGATGTGTTACAACAGCAGCAGAGTTAAGATAGTAATGATCAGATACTCCATCTCTGCTTCAAATAACTATTTTTGACAGAGGAGGAAAAAAGAAGTGCCACACTTAAGCTTTTTCGGACCATTTTGTATTTCCAATACAGCAAGTAATTATTTATATTTTATTAGCCACAACAGGTCATCAGCTTGTGTTACACTGACAAAGATTGGAGGTTCAGACATGCCAGCAACCTGCCAAGAGAAGAAAGATCAAATATAGCAAGTCTTGCACAGTGGTAACTGAGCATCCCCTGCCCCAAGCCCAAACTATTTTAGTTAGGAACAGGCAGATTTCAGCACACCCAGGAAGAAGTGACTAATGTCCCCTCAACACTCAACAACAATGCTAAAGCTTATTGTTTTATACTCCTTTTTACATGCTATGGGGACAGCCCACAGGTGTTGCCAACATGCCATGTCAGTGAAACTTTGGTATTTGAAAGTGACTGTTATTTTGTAAAACTTGTTTGTTACTATATAAGTCCACTTGCTTCTGCATGGGCCTTGAATAATCAGGTGTGCAACATACACAGTTCCATCATATGGTTCTCCTTTACTCTGTCCAAAATACACTGTGTTCATCTTTATTAGGAATTCTAATACAATCAAGAAGTAAGTCCTCAAGCACTACTTCATTATTTCAAGAATCTACAAAGGAAGTTATCCCTATTTTACAGCAAAAGGGCAGAGCAGAGGCACCTAATAGCTGTAGGTAAAGCTTGATGTACCTTGATGCAACATCCTTCTGTTCCTCCTTCCCAGCTTATTCTTCCTCCCTGCATTCTGTCCATAGTCCCATTTACCATGTCAGAAGAACAAGAATACTGTATCCCATACTTTCTGCACTCCCTGTAATAACCCACTTAATTCAGAATGGCCCCAAATAAGTCGATGCTAGAGTTTATTTGAGGTTTAAAATGGTAAATAGGAAGTTCACGTGCCTGTATTTCTTTCTCTCTCTCATCACACAATACTATTGGCCACTTGTCCTTTGTCATTCCTTCCTGAGCTGGCACTAAAGCATTTTGGTCCTGGAAGAACATCAGCCACTTACCTTTTACTTAGCTGCCACCGCAGGAGTTTGCTTCTTAGGCCTAAACTTGAAATACAAGACAAGGAGTGCAACACCTGTGTACGTTGCTATTACATACTGGAAAACAGAAAAGTTAAACTTAGTTTCAGTCTAAGCTGCAGAAAACACCATTATACAAGAGTACAAAACAATGTACATAATACATACATTTCTCCTGCCTATGATAGTATAGGAATTGAAGTACTTCTGAAATCCAGTGAACTGGTGTTGAGATCCTGAGTCATGGCCAGCCATGGCTGCTTGTCCTAAAAAACAGTACGGGACAGTTAATTAATTTAAAGTCACTCGGACAGGATCAATAGGAAAATCAATAATCTCTACACTAAGCTTCATAATTCCATTATCTGCTCCTGAATCTGCTTTCAGGTCATTTGACAATCAGTGGATATACATAATGAGCAGGCATATCCACAGCGTTGTCTCTTGAGGTACAAAACAGGTGACAGGAGCAGATAAGCAAATGAAAGCTTCACTGTACGATAAAAGCAAAGTCGTTTTTTAATGTTTACAGATACAGTTTTCTGAAAAGGATTTTATGTTTAAGAACAAACATTTGTTGCTTCTCTTCTGCCCCACCCCAAAGGCACGACGCACCCCACACAGTTCCCCAACGCGGCAGACGCTGCAGACCCCAGTGCCCCTGCAGCAGACACACGAAACTGCAGTGCAGATGCTGCGGTCACTAACACAGCTCCTATGTGTTATCTGTCTCTCACCTAACCTAATCCAACAGTGTTATCACTGGCGTATAACTAGGTAAACGTTAGTTCGGTTGACTGTGCAGTAGCTAAAAATCTTAATGAAATAGCCCCCTAAACGTTTGCCGGACACGACTGGCAAAAACTTGGAAGGCCAAGGTCATCTTTTCTCGCGCCTGACCGATGTAAAAGCCTGGGCAAGAGCCGAAGCGCCCTTCCGAGAAGGGGAAGGCACCACACGGGTCCTGTCCTCCGGAGGAGCCCGGTGCCCTGGCCCGGCTGCACCCGCGACACCGCGCTCACGGCGGGCCGGGGAAGGGACGCGGCAGCGCCCGGTACTCGGAGTGAGCGACACCGCAGCTGAAGGTCGCGGGTGCCCCAGCGCCGCGGAGAGCTACCCTCCCGCCCGGCAGGGGCAGGACCCGCCCGGACCACCGCGCGGTACCTCAGCCACCTCCGTCCCCGCCGCGCTCTGCCCTTCGTCTCTGCCCTCCCACAAGATGGCGGCCGCGGGCGGCGCGCGCAGCCTCCCCGCCCGCCCTGATTGGCTGCAACCTCCGGGGCGCGGCTTGGTCCCGCCTCCTACCCGCCGGATGGCTGGGGGCGGTTTCGTCACTTCCGGCTGCCCTTTGCCCTCCGCCCCGCGAGTCACTTCCGCCCGGCACTCCGCGTGCGCCTCACGAACCCGGGAACGCTCCCGGGAACGCTCCCGATCCCGGGAACGCCTCCCCTCCTCCCTCCCGCGCTTCCCCCTGGCAGTGGCCCCGGGCAGGTAAGATGCCAGTCCTGCCCTCTCCAGCGGAGCTGGTTCGTTTGCCGGCTGTGGGAACTGTCTGTGTTGCTTAGCGAGCTCTAAGGTGAAGCGTGCCTTCATGGGCTTTCGCTTTATCATGTGCTTTCTATTTAAAGGAATTTTATATGTCTAACAGGTTGCTTCAAGTTTGACAATATAGGGTTTCAGTGCTATTTTTGTAGAAGTACTGTTGGCTAATAATAAGTAATGCTATAAATAGTATAAGTATACATAATAGTAACTACTTTGACTTATTATTTATTATTAATAGCAGTATGTGAATTGTGGCCTAATACAAAAGGTATTTACTGAATAAAACATTAAAGTTAAACATCTATTATATACACAGATACTTAGAGATTTCTCAGAGAGGTAGCAAGTTATATTAACCTTTATGACTAGCATCTAAAAAATGAAAATGCAGGCCAAGCTTATGTAGTGTTTTGCTCATGGCTTTCACCTTGATGACTGAAGCTGGTAATTTCAGCCACTGAATATAATAAAGACTGGTTTAGGAAACTTAGGGTTAATGCAGTGTTATGAATATATACGTGGTGGACCTAAGTAACAACTGCATGTTTCGTCTCTGCTTTGTCATTTGTCCCAGAGCAGTGTAAACATGGCATCCATGGAAGAAAACTTTCCTCGAGGGGGCATCCAGAAGAAACCTGCAGAGGGAAAAACACCCAAGCCAAAGTTAGAGCGGGACAATTTGTTTGATGTATGTTGTTTGTGTGCTCTTGATTAACTTCTTTGAGCTCTTCCAGGGTTGACTTCAACCCTTCCTACCTTTTACTGCTACAGTAAATTACATGAGGGACTCCCAGAAATAGATAAGTGCTGTAATCCACCTTCCTCCTGATCTCTGAAAGATCTCTGATGTCTGTTGCGTGTTGAATGTATGACTGAGAAAGTTCAGTCAAAATTATTGATCAGGCTGTAGCTTTTAAATTTTCCACAAGCATCTTATCCCAAGGTGCTGCATGGCGAGCCTGGTGTTACTGGGTACAGGCTAAGTTTAGCCTTTCTGTTAGTAGAGTGTGGTGCAGATCTCTTGCACTGCTCTTTTCCATTCCCAAGATTCAGCTTTATAAATGATCAACCTCAGCCCAAAGGAGATGCTTTGGAAGACTTGCATATAGACATACAGCAGTTAGCAAGATGGTTCTCTTTTTTCCTGCAAATCAATGTTTTATTCCAGAATTCTGCCTTACTGTGAAGTTTGTCTCTTTATCCACTTTTATTTTTTAACTGTGCTTGTAATCTCCTTAAGGTTCAACGTGAAGAAAAATCCCAGAAAAGAAAAAGAAGCCAAAAGGATCAGGGAAAGCAGAAAAAATTCAAGGCAGACCAAACAGCTGCTGCTAAAGACAATGTTATGAATATTGGACCACTCACAATTGAGGTTGGTGCATAAATGTTTGATTTTGTGTGCCTCTCTTTTCCAGTAAAAATGGCACGTTCTTTCTCCCTAAATTTCTAAAATATATCAGTGATCCAGTACAAAACTTGCTGCTTACCACCCTGTTATCACTGTCTTGCCAAGATAGTATGCTATTTTTCCTGCTTTCCCAGGCACTCAGCGAGGGGATGCTGCTCCTTGGCTGTATAAAAGAGGTCAGTGAATATGAGCTTGCCATCAGTTTGCCTAACGGCCTCTCTGGATTTGTGCCGGTCACGCAGATCAGCGATGCCTACAGCAAACTGCTGACCAAGCAGGTGGCCCAAGGAGAACTCCTGGAGGTGAGACCTGGGACTGTGATTTGTGTTTGGAGCTAGAGAGTGTTGTTAATACCTCAGAACCAACCCTGAGGTCTTGGTCAGGAGCCTGACATAGACTGACCCTGGTTTGGAACTGGATTTTCCAAGCAAACTTTGCAATTTCCTGATAATGGCTGACTGCTAGAAAAAAAAAGATGAAATGATCCTTTACTCCATCCCTCTGGTGTCAGTGATCCCTAAGTTTTCTCAAGGTGTTGCGAAATGTGGAATTAGCACTACCCCTTTGCTGTTGGTGTTTTTCACTGCTGAAGGGGAGGCAAGGTTAGGGTCACTGGCTCTGTAGATGTTTCCTCACCTGTGGTCTCCTGACTCCAGCCCACATTGTTTGTTTTTAAGGAAAGCCTCTCAGTCTTGCTGACAAGACATAGTGTCATCCCTGCCTCTCTATTGAGATCCTGGTGTTTGTGGCATTTCCTGCTTGTTATTGTAGTGTTGACAGAGAAACAGGACTTTCCTATGGGTTTTTGTTTTCAAAAGCTGCTTCAGTAACAAATTCTGGCCTTGTTATGTTATTTAATATTGTAAAAATTGTATGTTTCTCTGTTGATCATGTTGCTGGGCAGGAGTTGAATTCGCTCCCAGACATGTATTCTCCAGGGACACTGGTCAGGTGCATCGTGACCAGCATTGAGAAAAGTGACGATGGACGTCGCAGTGTCAAGTTATCAGTTGACCCCAAGAAGGTCAATAAGGGCCTGAACTCTACAGCACTAGCAGCAGGCATGGTATGTTTTCTGGGTCTGCCATAGCCTCCCTGGGCTTTTGCATGGTGCATGGAGGAACATTTCAGTTTGCCCATACAGGGGGTCAGAGCAGAATGTGGAGCTGCTCCCACCATGGAAGAGACCTGTGAGTATAGGGTGGGTTTAGTTCTTGTCTCCAGGTTGTCATT
The DNA here is from genome assembly GCA_013397935.1 of Dasyornis broadbenti. NCBI lineage: Eukaryota > Metazoa > Chordata > Aves > Passeriformes > Dasyornithidae > Dasyornis > Dasyornis broadbenti. The sequence continues at coordinate 1,408,310 of VZRN01000806.1, forward strand.
CATGAAATTAATTCACCTTACTCTGTTTCAATGTGGACAAGTTAATTAATGATTTCTTTCTGAGTAGGTTTCTTCGTTAATTTTTACAGAGAGTAATATATAACATTGCAAAGGTGCCTTGCAGAGGTGCTTGGTTGTTTATGTTTTGTGGTTTCAGCTGTATGATTGTATGCACCTGCTGGTTTTGAACACCATGATTCTTTTCCTACTGGTTTGTGTGCTCCATATGCCCATAGTTGGATAAGGGTGGAGTTAAGACCTCAATGCTAGGGTGAGCTGTGTAATATGAAAGAATGTAGTGTTCTTGCTACTGCTCTGAAAAAGCTCAGTTCTCTGTCCATACAAAACGAGAGTGCTTGGGTTGGAAATCTCTTATCCGATGTTCATTCTTTGAAGACCCAGCTGTTTCGTTACATTACTGAGTTGCAGTGCTTCCCTCTCAACAGGTGCTCTCTGGCTCTGTGTCTAGTGTGGAAGACCATGGCTATCTCATAGATATTGGTGTGTCTGGGACTCATGCTTTCCTACCTCATCAGAAAGCCAAGAATTACATCAAAGCAGTTAAGAAAGGTAAGAAGCAGTGGAGGAGGATCTGCTGGGTTAAAATGGAGGTGCAGATTGACAGGGATTAAAGTTTATTATATCTGTGGTGTTAGTTCTCCTTGGTGGGATTGGGTCAAGGTGGAGTCTTTGCAGATTGCTGCAAACAGCAGTTTTGTGGCTGGTCTGCAACAAGCCTTTATGTTTCAGCCTGTGATCTGACAGATTGTGTTACTGTTCCAAGCCCTACTGGCAGTAGACTTCACTTAGATTGAAAGGGAACTCTGTAAAAGCATTGGAAAGAGTGGGAGGGAGTCGTGAGTGTTCCTGTTACAGGTTTTATACTGTGATTTGTCTTTGTAGGGCCTGACTTGAAAATAGGTCAGAACCTGAACTGCCTCATTGTGGAAGTGAAAAATGAGGGCAGGGTGGTCTGTTTGTCCATCGATCGATCAGAGGTGGCTGCATCCATTGCTACAGAGCGACAGAACTGGGCACTCTCTAATTTATTGCCAGGGCTGGTGGTGAAAGCTCAAGTGCAAAAGGTAGGCTCTGGTTTGTTTTTTCTTTTTTTGTTTTTTTTTTTTTTTTTTTTTTTTTTTTTTTTGGTTGGTTTCTTTTGAGCCTTGCTGAGGGCAGGAGACAGGTGAAGCAGAGATGGGAGTTTATGCGCTGGAAGATTTCTGCTTGGTCTAAATTACATAGCAATAGCAAATATAATCTGCTAGACACTCTCCATCACATTCGCCTGAGGCCTGATCTCTGTTTTAGTTGTGATGTATGAGTATAAAGGGTTCAGCCTGAAGTTGGTGATGAAGTTTGAATCAGAACAGGATTCATTTTGCGCTTTCTTGCCTTTTCTTAGGTAAAGTATTCAACAGGATAGCAGTAGACTTCGGAGTATATATAGCATTATCAAAAAACCAAAGGATTGTTTTTTCAACAGAATGTGCAAAGCAGAATTGTTAGTAGTTTTTCTGTCTCTTGTGATGTGCTTCTTGATTAACACTGACAGTGCCATTTTTTAAAAATGTGTGAATTGCCCTCTGTGCTGCATGAAAACTTAGTGCAAAAATTTTTTTATCATCTTTTCCTTCCCCTTCCTAGGTAGCCCCACTTGGGATGAAACTGAAATTTCTGTCTTACTTCACTGGCATTGTGGATTTCATGCACATGGACCCAGAGAAATCCAGGAGCTATTCTCCAGATCAAGTGGTAAGGAGGGTGGAGGATGCCTGGAGTTGTTAACAACGTTTACAATATGTCTTATCTTCTCCAGCATTTCTGTGGAATTATCTCTGAAATCTTACTGCTGATAGCCCTCTTTCATATCCTTTACTTGAATTACTATTGTGGCTGCTTTAAAGCTGTAAAGAGCAAAGCCATTCCTGGAAGACTTATTTGGGAAGCCTGAGAGATTTGCAAGGGATAGGAACATGACTTGTGTGGTCATGTTCTTCTCCCTGCATAGATACCAGACTATCTGTAAACAACAGACAAAAACATGGGCAAAGCTGTTAGAACCAGAGTGATGTCTTAGTAGCAATACTGGAAAAATGCTTGTATGTGGACAGAGAGTTCAGGTACCAAGCAGAATGTCTACAAGCACGAGTGAGGTGCCATTCTCCTCTTTTGCTTCATGAGCATGCTGTGTTCCCAGGTGAAGGCCTGTGTGCTGTCTGTACACCCCATGTCAAGGACGGTGCGGCTCACGCTGCGCCCGCCCTTCCTGCACCCCGGGGGAGCCCCACGCCAGCTCCCCAGCGAGCGCATGGGGGCAGTGCTGGAAGAGGCCACGGTGAAAGCCTTCTACAAGCAGTTTGGAGCTGTCTTTGAGCTTGATAATGGCATTCTTGGATTTGCACGTGTAAGTACCAGGCTGGTGCGGCAAGTCCTCCATATCTATCTTAGCTTGCTGGGAAAGGGGGCTAGGAGGGTTTTGTTTTTGTTTTTTTTTTACCTTTATCCTCTTTCTGAGACAATACAATAAAATTAAGACAATGTGAGAGGTGTTTGTCAAATGATACATCCCCTTGTTTGAAATGTAGGAGAGTTGTTGTGGAAGAGCTGGTGAAATCTGCACAAAGAGAATGTTAGAGGAACAGATTTGACAGATGCTACCATTTCAACCTCAGACCCGTATCGGTGCTTCCACTTTCCAAACACTAACTTACAATTCCTTTTCTTCTAGTTGAAACATCTTTCAAAAACCAGAAAATCGTTTAAACCTGGGGCATTTAAGGAAGGTTGCAAACATAAATGTCGGATCATTGACTACAGCCTGATGGATGAGATGTGTGTTGTATCTCTGAAGCAGTGAGTATCACAGACTGTTCCATAGAACTGGTTAAAGAATTAGAAGGATGTGTTTGAGAGTGGAAAATATTATACTGCTTTGCTGGACTGAAAGTTGCCATTTGGGGTTTTTGACTTGTATCTATGTTGTGGCACATCAGGTTGTCTGGGCATCTTGCATATATTCCCCATACTCTATGCAATCGGGACACCATCAATATTGTCGGTGAGCTGAGGCACAGAGGCCAAATTAGTTCTGCTACAATTGTGTCAGAAGACCATGGCTCAGCAGGAAATCAAGCCTTGGTCTTCCAGCTCATTTGTATTATAAACTCCCTCTTAGTACTTTCAACTTTGTGGCTTTAAGCAAAGCAGATGGTGGGTTCTCCTTTCATGAGGCCATAACTCTGTGACTGTCACATTGAATGGAGCCTTGTGAACTTCCCTGAACTTTATGTCCCAAGAGCTGTTTTGGGAGATAGGTCAGTTGGAGTAAAACAGAGCTCTGGAGCTGTAGAGCACTGGGGAGTGTGTGGAATAATGGATATTTGGGACAAGTCAGCGGGGACTGTCTCATGTTATTCTGTATTTCCTTCAAGTTGGCTGATTTGGCTTCTCTTTGTGTCTCTTCCCTAGTCAGATTATTGAAGCACGGTTTCTTCAATACCAGGATATCCACACAGGTGATGTGGTGCAGGTGAGCTCCTGAAGGACTCAGGCATGTTATAATTAAAGCAACGATCTAGACAATGTGTATTCCTTCTGCCTAATATGTGTGTTCAACTTCTGATTCAGACTAGTGAGATGAAAATGAGAAAAACCTTGTCTTGCAGGACTTCATTAATGGACTGCAGTACTCTTCCCATTTTGCTCATGTTTTTATTCATGATGTGGCCAAGGCAATCGAATTTTATCTATGGTCAGTCATTTATTTGTGGCTGTGAATACAGTTTTAGAAAGACTTGAGTGAAAGAAACTAAAACTTGCCTTGCAGTCAAAGTAAAAGTTCATGTATGAACCCTCACAATGAGCTGATGGGCAGAAAGTGACTCAGTTGTGATCGTTAATATGTCTGAGTTGTGGGTGTATTCGATATGCCTCTGGAAACAATTCTAGTTTACTGGAATCAATAGGGATTTTGCAGAAGTAGTCTATGCTTAAAGAAAAGAGGCTGTACAATAACCTTATGAAGTATATAAAAGTTAAAGGGTCAGATTGGTTGGGTGGAGCGTAGATTGGTATAAGATTTTTTCTGAGTGTGATTAGATTTGGTGATAATAAATGTTGTAGTCTCTTGGCTGTTAACTATCTGTGCACAGTCTGTTTTTCATGCTGCATTTACCAATTCTTTCCCCTATTTTGCATTCTAGGGCAAAGTGCTTTCTCTAAAACCCATTGGGATGCAGGTGAAAGTGGCTGATGGGATTAGAGGACTTGTGCCATCCCTCCATCTCTCTGATGTGATCCTGAAGCAGCCTGAGAAGAAGTACAACATAGGAGATGAAGTCAAGTGTCGGGTGAGAGCTGCCAGACACGACCTCAGCTGCTTTGCACTCTTCTGTTCTGAGTATTTAGCAGCTGGATTGATCAGGCAAGGGCAGACATGCTTTTTGAACCTTTTTGTACTTCATTCTTGTAGGTACTGGAGTGCAATCCTGGAGGAAAGAAGCTGATCCTTACTCTAAAGAAAAGTCTTGTCCAATCAAAGCTTCCAGTCCTTTCAAATTACGAAGATGCAAAACCAGGCCTGATCACACACGGCTTTGTGGTGTGTGCAAGGGAGTTTGGCTGCATCGTGAAGTTCTACAATGATGTCAAAGGTCTGGTACCTAAGAATGAGCTGAGCTCAGAACCCGTATCTTGTCCAGAGAAAGTCTTCTATGAGGGCCAGGTAATTTAATGCTGCTCTGCTGTGCCATGTGTTTGAATGCAAAAGAGAAATCTGCAGTTGATTTGGCTTCAACATGGGCTTTCCCCTGAGGAACCAGCTGCACCAAGAGATGTTTATGTCCTTTCACTTTATTACTTAGTTGTTCTCCGTTTAAACAGGGTAGGCTGTAAAAGGGGCAGCTCTCCTTTGTGTATGTCACAGACTTGCCTTTGTTTCTAGGCTCTGTTCTGCAGGGGCCAACATGGTATGTGACTTAGATCTCAGTAAAAGTCCTGGGTTCTAGGCTGCGGTTTCTTCTAAGGAAGTTATATCTCTTTATCTACAGAGTCTAAAGGATGATGTTTTCTGCCTCAGGGTTATTCTGGTTATCCTGTTGGTTTCAAATCACAGGTGCATTCTAGAAACCGGGTTGTTCACCAAGTTCTCGTCTTTGTTGTGGTCTTAGAGAGGTCTCAGCCCTCTTCGTTATTTTTTCTGGTGCTTTTCTTTGTCTTTAATCCTGTTGTTTGTTGGGTGGCTGAGGAGGAAGGTAATTTTCTAGTCAAAATTTCTGACTGCCGATCTGGAGATCTGGATTTTATTCTCAACTCTGCTAGAGACCTGCTACATACTTTTAGAAGGTCATTTAATGATTATGTGCTTCTGTTTTCCGTCTGTGTTATCCAAAGGACATTTTTCTGTGGTTGAACCCGTTCTAGTCACTGGCTTGCTGTCCTCAGGTGTGAGAGAAAAGTGTGCTGTGTATGTATTTCACTGTCTTGTTTTGTAGGTGGTAGCAAATTGAGGAAGATGATCATCTGAATTTAACTTTTGTTTTATACTTTTTGTTTTGCTGCAGGTTCTTAAAGTAATGGTCTTAAAATGTGAGCCTCAGCAGGAAAGACTCTTGTTGTCCTTCAGATTATCAAGCAAGCCTGGCCCTGAGGACACATGGAAATGTACTCCAAAGGAGAAAAAGGAAATGAAATATCAAATAGGAGAGGTATTGAATTCAATGACTAATTCCTCTTTTGCCTTTTCCTACTCGTTTTCCATATGATTTGGTATCTCTTTGCTTTGAACAACATTGCTTCAAGAAAGCTGATGGTGATCAGGAACTAGCATTAAATGTGCAGTTCTTACTGTGTGGTTGGCCTCCTGGATCAAAAATGGTATCTCCGTTTTCAGAGGTCAGGATAAAGGAGTCCGAGGAGAGCCCTTCTGGAGGTTCCAATTAGTGCCTCTACTCGTAGGTGGACTCCTATTTTTTATTTTCTGGATGCTGCTGATTTTCTTGCTCCAAAAGCAGCTGCTTTTGCTCCCCGGAAGAAGATAGCTTTAGAGAAACGTTTTGAAATTTTCCCCTGTTTTTGCAATAAACAGTTTCCAACTCCCTGCAGATATTGCTACTGCAGGAACAGGACAGTTCTATTGATTGAATTATTCCTTTCACCTTCAAATGAAAAGTCACAGCCAAGAGAATGTTTCTAGCTCTCTATTTTTTGGGAGCTGAGAATTAGTTTTTATTTTGTCCTCAATGTTGGCATGCTTTTTAGTCTCAGCCATGTTGATCTGAGAGTTTTTCATGTATAGCTTGGGAGGCAACGTCAGATCCACTGCAGCACATCATTTGGTACCCTGTACATCAAAAGAGATGATTTCAAAAACGCTTGGAATTTTATACCACTGTACTTGTTCTCTTTTCAGATAGTTGATGTGAAAATCTTGAAGAAGAAAGATAATGGGTTAGAGGTTTCTATCTTAGAAGATGAAGACAATGTGGTAGCCTGGATCCCGACGCTGCACCTCTCTGACTTTGTTGCTACCTCCAAGCTCCTGTGGCACTGTCTGCAAGAGGGAGATGTCCTGCCCAGAGTTATGTATCTAAGTGACAAGGGAGAGCACATTGTATCCTTTACAAACAAAGTGTGGGGAAGGAGGTATCTCTCAGGAATCGCGAGTATCTGCAACAAACAGAGGATGGAGTAGTTAGTGTGTTGAAGTAGGTGTACTTGTCAGGCTAGTGATACTTCAAAAAGTCATTATAACTTGTGCTAGAAGTGAAACTCAGCTGCTGCTAGAATCCCTTCAAACCCAGGCCTTGATTGTGAGCTGACTTGTTTTCCTAACCAACTTCTGGGCTGTTGATAGTATCAGAACCTTAAGAAAAATTTTGCTGTTTTTATACCAAAAGTCTGAATTGAAGTGTTAGGAAGTTGATGTTTCTTGAACTCTGAAGCACGCATCTTTAATGCTGAGCAGTTTGAGACATCAGTTGCTAAATTTTTGTGTAGGAAGATCAAGACAGAAATTGGAATTACAGCATTTAGAACTTCTGTACTCGAACTTTCAGCAAGTGCTTTAGCCCAATGGTTAGCAACACTGAGAGATTTGCTTGGCATCATGCTCCTTTCATTCATCTTTTCCCATTTCTCTTAACTGGTTGTTCAGATTTTGAGCAGAAAGTCTGCAGTGATTTCTGCTGTACAGGAGGAGCAAGTTGTGAGAAACTTCTCTGAAATCCAGCCTGGCATGCTGTTGACTGGTTATGTGAGGAATGTGATGCCTTTTGGAGTGTTTGTGGAGTTCCCTTTTGGTGTGACAGGACTGGCACCCAAAGTGGTAAGCAAATACCTCCACTTAGTAAGCAGCATGTGTGTGATAAGGCTGCTTGAAACATGGTTTTAGCAAAGATACAATAATAAAGAGGGAACAATTGGGCTGCAGGCCCTGCATTTGCACACCTTCCTGCTGCAGGGTAAAAAGGTTTAGGTTTGCCTTTTAAATCACTTCCAAAATGAAATGAAAGACTTTATTCAAGTGAGCTTAAGCTTCAACAAGGGTTTCATATGACCTCAGTAATTAATTTTAATTGATGGGTTTTTCTTAGTCTTTGTTAATTTCTCTTATGCATTTTCGTGAAGTCTTAATGCAAACCCTTATGAACAGCTCCGTGGGTGGTTGATCGGTACCAGCTGTGCTCAGTAACCTTTGCCCTCTGTTTCCTTTGCACAGAGCATGAGTGACAAGTTTGTGACAGACACCAAGGACCACTTTGTGGTGGGACAGACTGTGGTTGCAAAGGTTATGAGCATTGATGAGGAGAAGCAGCGTGTGCTCCTCAATCTGAAGGTGTCTGAGTGCAGCTCGGGAGATTCTACTGCAGAGAGCTTTGCCGTCCTGAATCAATATTTCAAGGAGCTGAAAGAAATCAGGGACTTGTTGAGAAGAGGTAGAAGATTGTACATGTTCTACTAAAGGGTATCTGGTCAAAAAAGGAGGGGCTCTAGAGGAAGAAGAAGAGAAAGTCTGCTAAGCCTTTTGCATTGATTTTTGGGTCAAGTGCTTGTGATAACTCAAACGCAGTATTCACATGAGGATGAGTTTGTTCGAATAAATTTGCCTACATTTATTACAGGTCCTTTAGCAAGGGTTTCTCACATGCTGTTTTTTCTAGTGTTTTTATCAAATTCTGACTTTGTCTTTTTAGGGTTTTTCTTATATTCGGTACTTTTAGTGTTTTGTTTCCTGTAATTGTGAAATGACAGGTCTGTTTTGGGTTTTTAATGTTAATCTATTTTGCTTTCACTTTTTTCCATATGCAGTGCTGGGTGCCAGTGTTCCTATAAGATTGGAAAGTGTTCTGTCCAAAATTATTAAGTCCTTGATGTCACAAAAGTGTTTCTGTCTTGATTAGCTCTTAGAATTTACTTTGTATTTCTACAGATTCAGGAGCCTAGGCTTTATTTTCCCTTATGAGGGCAGATAAATGCTTCACGTACTACTGAGTAAATGCAAAGGCATTTTACAAAGAAGCAACATAACTTCCTGTTTTTTCTTCCCTTTATTTAGGAGTGCCCAGCATTTGTGAGTTGGTGCCTGGGAAGAGGCTGCATCTGATCTTGCAGGATGTGAGGGAGGATGGCTCAGCACTGTTCAGTGGCAGCTCTGTCACAGGCCTGACTGTAACTGCTGCCTGCTACCATTTAGGAGGTGAGGCTCTTTTCCTTTATTTGTGTTGGTTTTCAGTCTTGTACTTTGAAACCTCACCCAAAATGGATTCTGCTGATGAGGAACTTAGAGGGAGAAGTCTGATCAGAGTAGGGATGGCCTTGAAGAGTAGTTTAGTTTCCCAGTGTCTTGCTGATCCATTTGTGTGATTCAGAAAATTTAAACCTTCCTGTGCCTCTGTTAATTCTGTAATTTTGGGCATCTAGTTTGTGCTCTGAGATTCTCAGTTGAACCATACCGTATATAGACAAGTATTGATACAAGCTCCAGCTTTCTTGGTTTTTTCCTTCTTCCTTTAGAAAGAGCATACTCCAAGGAACACCTATCTGAAATTGCTGTCAGTTTTTCTTGAAAAAACAATCACTTTAAAACAGGACTGCAATTTCAGTATTTTCCAATTCAAAAATTAAAGAAGGGTGTCATATTGTGCAGAACCAAACATGTACTTGCTGAAGGAATGAGTAAACCAGTGAAAGCAAGATAAACCTCTTAACTTCAGCAGGAGTAATAACGCCAGCACTTCTATGTCAGAAGAGTTTCTTTTTTTTTCCTTAGCAATGAATAGACTGGTAATAGTTTTATGCAATTGTTAGGAAAATCTTTTTCAAAATCTGTATTATCTTGACTTTGTTTTTAGTCAGCCTTGTCTGCGTTATTTAAGAGATGTATCTTGATAAAATCAACTTGGTTTTTCCATGAAAGCATCAGACTTCTTTTCCATATAAAAAGCTCCCTTTTTTTTTCCCCTCATTGCCATTATTGTTGGAAGAATCTCTTCTTAAAGAGACTTATTATATGTTTGGTACTGACTCGGCTCAGATACAACAGTAATTAAGCAGTATTTGGTTTTCAGGAATTAAACCTTTAGTGTTTGTCATGTGCCACTATCACAGTTGCTTCACTGTTATCAGGACATAATCTTATTCTCATTTGTAGACAAAAATGTTGCTCCTGGTGAGAAAAGGAAGGCTTTGGTTCTTCATGTGGATGCCCTCACATCTGAGGTGTATGTTTCTCTTCGGGAAGAACTGTTAAAGCAGAGACCCAAGCGAGTGAGTATGCGTTCAGTTTTCGAATTTGTATGTTTCTGCTTGTCTGGCAAACTGTAGGTGATTAATAAATTTCAAGGGGGCCTGTTTCCTCTTTCAGAACTGTGGGAGGTAGAGTGGAGGGAATTAAAATCTCAGCATGATCAGTCACTCTGTCTGTCCATTTCTGTCCAGCGGCTCCGAGAGAACTCCCAGCACTCTGCCATGGTGCAGCACATCACAGAGCACTTTGCCATCGTGTCTCTGCTGGAAACAGGCCAGCTGGCAGCCATCCCCATTGCCTGTCACTTCAACGACACCTTCCGCTTCGACTCAGAAAAACTGAGGGTGGGACAAACAATCTCTGTGACCTTAAAAGCAGTGAAGGAGAATGACTATGGAGTCTTGTTAGCAGTCCAATGCCCAGCCAAGAAGAATGTTTTTGTAAGGGTGCGGAACGAATCAGAGACAGTATTAGAAGAGATGCTTCCTGCTGTGAAACACTCGCTTTCCCCGGGGGATGTTGTTATTGGTACCGTGAAGTCAGTCAAACCAACCCATGTCACTGTTGCTATTGATGACAAACTGACAGGTTCAATCCATGCATCCCGGATTCTGGATGAAGTGCCCATAGGCTCTTTTCCAACTTCTACTCTGAAAGCCGGACAGAAAGTGACTGCTCGAGTCATTGGAGGCAGAGATGTGAATACTCACAGGTGGGAAAACGTGTACATGATATTGCTTCTGGGGGGATGCAAAAGGTTTGTGTTTCATTTCAGGCCATCTAGGCTGTTCCGTCTGTCAACAGATGCTGTTACAGTTGCCTTTGCTGGAGTAGTTGAGGCCTGAGGAAATCTGCTGTTATATTCTATCCCAAATCCAGCTTTCAGTGAATTAGCTTTCTACCTGTGTTGCTGTATTTATCTTGAGTATAGACTGCAAGAAAAAAAAGATGTCTAAACTCTTAAGATCCAGCGGAAGCCTTAAATACAAGCAGGATTTGGCCCCAGGGACTAAGTTTGCTGGGGTATTTTCGTTACCTAAATTGCCACTGAAATATAATAAGAACTGGAACTGGAAGGCTCTGATAGTTTTAGAGGGCTTGCATCTGGAGGTTTTTTTGCCAGTGCAGAAGGATTAAGTATGGATGACTGGGGCCTGGGGATATCTTGAGAAACTCTGATCCTTTTTCTCTTCTTTAGGTACCTGCCCATCACCCATCCACACTTCACACAATCTATTCCAGAGCTCAGCATTCGACCAAGGTAAGTGTTGGCCTCTGTGCTGTCTGCACATGCTTTACAGACCTTGTATCCTTGGATATCCTGTCGCCTGTACCTCCCATTTTTCAAGGAGCTGGCCATGAGCAAGGACCTCCACATGTATACAATGAGGCAAGACCTCTTACTCTTTCACACTAACTTGGGTCCTGTAGCTGTGTTAAACATCACAGTGCTCACCTAGCACATGATTTCCTTTGAGTGTCCTTTTGGACATCCTGCCAATCTGGACTCTGTCATGTCTGTTCTGTCACGTCTATTAGAAAGAGTCCCTCTTACGGTCAGGGAAAAGTTAATTCTTTGCAGAAAAATGCAGCTGTGGGGAGTGAAAGACATTGTCACAGTGATACTAGCTCACCATATTCCCCTGGGTTTCTAACTTCCATCTTCATCATTAGGACCAAATCTGTTTTACTGATAACCTCTTTCTTTGTTTGCAAACAGTGAAAAAGAAGGGGAATTCGCAGCAATGCTGAACCTTAAAGAAGCAAATTCCCTCAAGAAACTTGGACTCTCTGATATTGGAAAGACAGTCACCTGTTTTGTCAGGAAGGTGAGGTCAGAGTCTTCTTTGGAAGAAGGGAGGCAGCAAGTGGGAGTGACCTCGAGGGCCTTGCTCAGACCTAAACACTGACATTGCTGTGATCTCCATTAACTGTGAGAGTGGCCCATGGCTCGTGCAGTGTCCTACGGGGAAAGCAGGGGAAGGAAATAAAAAATTTTCTGTACTTTGTACAAGATGCAGTCAAGCTGACTTGTCCTCTTTGACATGCCTATTTGTTGCCAGCAGGCAAAATGGTCTTTGAGTATGCCATGAGCACAAAGTATACACACTGCTGGTCTCCTGTGTGCACTTGCCTGTGAACCACAGCAGTGTTACTTGTTACTTGTAAGAATAGAATCCAAATCACCATTTTTACTTGGTGCAAAGGCCAAGGCTGGACAAGTTCTTCTTAGCCTTAAAAATTTCTGCCAGGAAAAAAAAAAAATTCCCCCAAGGTGTCATGCTGTCTTCTCTGGTTATTTGGTGTCTTTTTAGTATAATATGCTCAAAAATTGGCTGGAGGTAGACATCGCCCCTGACATTCGAGGAAGAGTTCCTCACCTGCTGCTGTCTCTGAACACCAAGGTAAGAGGCTGTTACTGGTGAGCTACACAGACTTTTTTCTTTTCCATGCACATGGCAACAAGTAATGACTGCAGACACTTCTGATGCCCATGTGAACTTATAACCCAGTGTTCTGCCCTTGCTGACAAGCAAGTTCTGTGCCTATAGTTAGTTTGGCTCAGGATAGCAGAGCCATTGAAGCAGTGCTGATCTATCGGGTCAACTGCACATCAAAGATGTGTATAGAAAGTGTAAATGTTCATAGGGGAAATACCAGTCACAGTTGTGCAAAGCTCCTTTTCTGGAAATAAGTGGAAATGTGTCTTTTATTTCAGGTCTTAAAACATCCAGAAAAGAGCTTTAAGAATGGGCAGGCATTATCAGCTACAGTGACTGGAACAGATGCCACTGAAACAAACCTCTGCTTGTCCCTCACAGGTATTGTAGAACCTTAACAGCAGGATCCCACCACATGTGATGCTTTACTCAGAGCTGGGCCTGCACTGACCCCTCAGGTGAAGATGTTACACTCCAGAGCTAAGCTGTACCTCCCTGTAGAACAGAACTAGCCCCTGGGACCCTGACCTAGATGTAGCAGCATCTCAGACAAGCAAGGTCAGACCTCCAGAATAAAGAATCACTTTCCTAGCGTCTCAGACTGAAGCCCTTCTCTGAGCTCTTGTGAACATACTCCCTTCTCATCTCAGACATGAGATGGTACATTTATCAACATTTGTCAGTTATTCTGGATCTTGGAGTTGTGCAACTAAGGGACTTTATCTGGGCCACCAAGGCAAATACTGCTATGTACTGAGAGATTGCATAGACTGCACCTTACCAAAAGTTTGTGGGTTTGGTATGTTACTAGGCAACTACACTAACTACTACCTCTACTATCAGCTACACTAACTTACTTAAATTTTCAAGTATTACGAAGCCCTGTCCCTCATTCACCTTTTCCAGGAATTCAGTCTCTGGAGCAGGACACCATCACAGTAGGCATGGTAACAAAGGTGACTCCACACATTGGTTTGACCATTGCGCTGCCAGGTGGGAAGACTGGCAAAGTCAGCATCTTTCACCTGAATGATACTTACACAGAGGATCCTCTGGGGAACTTCAAAGTTGGCAAGATTGTCAGGTCAGTAATTGTCTTCCTTGTTCCCACAAGCTGCAAGGCTTAGAAATACCCTCCTTCAGTGACAGGCTTTTCACTTCCATGAGATAATGCCAGACTGTAAGGTCAGTTTGTGGCTAAGAAGTGATGCTGATTTCCCTTATATATGTTTGGGTGAAAGTCTTGTATTTTCCACTTATGAAGAAGCCCCTTTTCAGCTGCCTTCATGGACTGTCTTTTTGAGAGTAGCTGCTCTGTTAGCTAAGGTGCTGATGGACTAAGGGAAACCAGGTATCGCATCTTTGCAGTGGTTTCTGTGGTCTGTTTGGCAATTGGGTTGTTTTTACATTTGTAATGCACAAGCAGTTACATTTTCTTGCTTCATATACTTGTTGGGAATGCTGGAGAGTGCAACGGGCCAAGTGATTCAGCTATAACAGTCTTTTAACTCTTTTCTACTGGTAGCAGAGAACTGGGTAAATCAAATAGACATGTTTCAAAAGTCCTTTATCTAGTTTTATGAACTATTGTGTTATGCTGGTTTGTGTTAGACAGCAAGTGCTCCAAGGAACAGAGTGCTTTGTTTCTTTTTCTGCTAGTGAAGATACCTATTTCCTACCTGGGACTGTTTTTAGCATGTAAAAAATCTGTTTTCTCCCCATCCTCTGCTACGCAGGTGTTACATCCTCTCCAATGAGAATGGCAAAATCCAGTTATCTCTCCGGCAATCTCGGTATGTGTCATCCCTCTAGTCTGTTGATCTCCTACTAGTGAAGAAAAGGATTATGAAATACAGTTGTTGGTTTGGGCAGATCAGTGTGAAGTGTTAGAAGGCCAAGGAATGCTTCTATTTTATAAGGGGTGATAATCACTCTTTCTTCAGAAAGATTTTCCTATGTATCAGCAAATATGGAAGTGTCTGACACTTAGCATAAAGCTGCTTAAGTGGGTTCAGATTTAATTTCTGTTTGTCATAGTTTGTAGTCCTGCCTTGTCTTTTTTGTTTATTCATTTGGGAAAAAAGGGGAAGTTCTGCCATTGAATTTCCAACACAAGCATGTTACATTTCAATGTTCAGCTGCAGTTAGCAGTTACGATGAAATAACAGAGTTAGCTCTAAACGTCTCTTAAAACTGAGCCTCTTGCTTTGTCTTCCTTATGGAACAAAAGTACATAAACCATGCGGAATTAAGTATCTTAGAAATAACTGGGGAAAACACCTAGCAAATGCTGTGCATAATTTCTGATGCCATTTTGCTCTCATTTTCTTAGTGTCAGAGAAAGCCAGACTGATGTGTTTGGCTTTGTTTGCAGCAGCATGTGTATTCCCTAATGCTGTCCAGAGCTTGGCAGAATGCAGATAGTCCATTAGGACATTTGAATAAACGGAAGGGTCTCTCTGATCCAATGCGTTTTCCAGAAAGTACTAGCTCTTGCTAATACTGATAAATTTTCTGGTATCCAGAGCAGAATGTGGATTATTCAGACGGGTGCTTTAACTTCTAACCTCTCTTTTCTTTTAGGCTAAATCCAAAAATAAACAGCAAAGTGGAGGATATTGAAATAACAAGTATTAAAGAAGTTAAAAAAGGCCAGTTAGTGAGAGGCTATGTCAAATCAATCACTGCATCAGGTGTATTCTTTGGGTGAGTAGCCTGAGAAGATTATTCTGGCAAGTGATGTGTCTTGGAGGACTTATTTTGAGTGTATGTTTGTGGAATCTTTTTTGGGGATGGTCTCTGGCATAATGTGAGGTTGCAAAATGAATTTCCTCCTGGGAATCAAGATGTCATGGATACCGTATTTAGCCTGTGAAATTAAAGTAGGGAAAATTAGTGTGCCACTTTATAGAACTGGTGGTGCCACAAATGGAGTCACTGCACTTTATTTTTCTTTCCGTCCACTGTAGAATACTTACTTTTGGTTTTCTTCCTCTTCTCAGCTTGTCTACTTCTCTCCTGGGCCGAATCCTGTTCCAGAATGTTTCCCGTTTCTTTGTACAGAAACACTCCTTATATGAAAAGTACCTGCCTGAGGGAAAACTGCTTACTGCCAAAGTGCTTGGGTAGGTCCAATGTTCTTTAAAAGGGACTATGAATTAGTAGAAAGGAGAGGATGGAAAGAGGGAGAATAAAAGACAGGAATGTTTGAAAGAAGTTCAGATCCTTGCAGTCATGGAAAATGCTCTGATTTTTTTTCTTATTCTTCTGTCCCGCTACTCCTGGCAATGCACCACAGTGTGAATAGAAAAGAAAAACATATTGAACTCTCTCTCCTGCCTGAGGACACTGGGATGCCAAGTGTCTTGCCTGAATCTCTTGGCCTACCACAGTATGGAGCAGAGGAAGAGAAAAGAGAGGCAGATGATGAGGAAAAAAGAGAAGAGCCTAAGCTGAAGACAAAAAGGAGAAGAGGAGACTCTGAAAGTGGTCAGGTATGGGTGTGATTGTACAGGACATGCTAAAGGGCTCTGAAGGGACTGCGAAGATCCCGATCTCATCCCAGAAGGATGAGGCTGAGAAATTATACTGACTAGGAAAAAAAAAGATTAAATTGCATTAGAGGTTACAAAGATCAAAAGCTATTCTTTTGG
The DNA here is from genome assembly GCA_013397935.1 of Dasyornis broadbenti. Lineage (NCBI taxonomy): Eukaryota > Metazoa > Chordata > Aves > Passeriformes > Dasyornithidae > Dasyornis > Dasyornis broadbenti. Next base: position 1,424,152 of record VZRN01000806.1, read on the forward strand.
GGTGGGAGCTAACTGAGATGGCAACCCAGTTATGTTGCCTGTCCTTTTGGTCTTTGCACCCTATGTAAGTGAGTGTGAGTTTATTCTCTGGTCTGAGTCTTACGTGAGAGAGTAGTGGGGTGGATGCTGTGCTGGGGCATTGCCCTCTCTCTGCTGCCAGGCTCTTTGCTTTGTGGTCAGAATTGCCTTTAAGATCATCACAGTTATTGCCATCCACTCATTTCCAGTTGTTGCAGGAGGCAAAGCCAAAGAGGAGGAAGATCTGCCCAGCAGATGAAAATGACAGTGGAATTGAGGTGTATTACCGTGAGGAGGATGAGGACGCCCAGGAGGAAGAGGCAGCTAAAAAGAAATCTAAGGTGAGAAGTTTGGAGGAGAATTTGAGCCTGAAATGTCTTTCTAGCTCTATTTACATGTGTCAGTTTAACTTGAAAGACAGTAAGTATTACTACTGCAGATAGGAGTGACGCAGGTGTTTGTGTCATCTGAAAATAGCTTGAAGTGGATTGAATTTAAATTACAGCAAAACTGGTCACAGAGTTAATATTTTTGCTGATAGGCTGCTTGCAAGTACAAGAAGTCAATGGTACTGGCCAGAGAGATGCCATACGCAAGAGCAGTTGTCTGATCTCAGTTTGAAAACTTAAAACCCAGGGCATTTTCTGTCTTCCTCCAAAAAGGTAAGGAAGCCTGGTGAGCCTCCCAGGCTGCAAGTTTCCATGGGCTTCACCTGGGATGAAGACAATGCAATGGATATGCCTGTGCTGAATCAGAAGGAAGAGAGCTCAGAGAGCGAGGAGGAGGAGGCTGTGCAGTCCAAGGTACTGTGTAATTGTGTTGTCTGCACTGGATACACCATACAGTGGCTGTAATGTGATGTTTTGGTATTTGCACGTCTATCTGCCCTGTAGCAAAGCCTTCTAACCCAAGAGAACATCTTTGACTGCTGACACAGAATTTGTTCAGCTATTCTGAACACTGACTTTAGTACCAGATATCTCTGAAGCAGAGGAGAAAAGGCCCAATTTTAGCATGACTGCATGAAAAATAGTGTTTCACAGGTGATGTTAAAAAAATAAGTATTTAGAGTCAAACAAATATTTTCATGAACACAAAATTTTTTGCATTTTATGTCAGCTCTGTTTTATACTTTCCTGAGTGTTGTAAATTTGCAAAAAAAAACCTGGAGATGAAAAACCTTTCAAGTTACAGTCCTCTTACTTAGAAAAACACAAAAAACCCCAATCTTTTATGCTATAACCTTTAGAAGGGTTTTCCAGTGAGAGCAATGTAGCAAAATCAGAAACAAGCTCATGAACTCCTTTCATGTTTGCTCTTCAGAATTTCCCCTGTCCCTCAAAACTCACCTCTGTAAAGGCCATGCATGGCTGATGCTTTAATGCCCAAGGTGACAAGGCAGAGAACTATGACACTGTCAGTTCCAAATTTAAACCTGAGTCACTCTAGTGATCCAGGAACATGCCCCAGTTATACATGGGGAGAAATTGTGCTGGCTTTTTACAGGGTGAAGGAAGGTGGTGGTGAATACTGGCCTGGAGCGTAAAGATGGAAAAATGAGAGGGAAGAGTGAAGTGTGGATCCTGCAGCTGGGGTGCCAGACTAGCAAAGTATTTGTTCCCTCAATGTATTTCATTTAAAAAAAATGGGATTTCATGTATTGTTGCTCTTCTTTGAGGTGTGTAAGAAGGGGTGGGGTGTGTGTATCATTTTCATCCTCTCTTAAACTACTGGCCTCGTCTTGTCCTGTGGAAACTGCTTAGCCTTGGACATACTGAGGTCTGGCGGTGCTTTAGCTGGACCTGCCTATTTCTGCATGAATTGCCTGCCATTCCTGAGTTCTCCTATTTTGCTCTTTCAATTAAAGAAACAAACAAAGAAGGAGAAGGAGCTGGAGAAGCAGAAGAAGGAGAAGGAGCTTTGCAAAGTAGAGGCATCTCTAATGGACCCGAGTCGGCAGCCCCAGACAGCAGATGACTTTGACCGCCTGGTGCTGGGCAGTCCCAACAGCTCCATCCTCTGGCTGCAGTACATGGCTTTCCACCTCCAGGCTACAGAGATTGAGAAGGCCAGAGCTGTGGCAGAGAGAGCGCTTAAAACAATCAGTTTCAGGTAATAATGGGGCTCTGCTTTTCTTTGCCCCAAAGAATAAATCATGTTGGGGTAGTTGCGGTGGAAGTACAGTGGTAGTGCCAGTGTGTGTACATGTGTGTGGAATGACAGAGTGTGTTTCAGTGAGCTCAGAAGGATTAAAAGGTATCAACTGTCAGCTGGCCCTTTGAAGGTTTGGCCTGAGTCATCACTGGTGTCCCACAGCAGACCTGCTGCAGCTCTTGAGTGCAGGAGCTCCTGAAGGTGTCACGGAGTGCACAGACATTTTTCTGGGCAATCAGAAGCATTTGGAAGAACATAATGCTGTCAGTGATGTCCTTAAATCAAAATGTGAAACAAACGGTGGAACTCTCATTGCTTTTGCCATAGGGCTGTGCCTTAAATCATCTCTACTGCATGATTAACTATATTGTGCTTTCTTGACTCATCCTTCTGGTTTTTAATTACAAACAACAGTGATAAACTGTAGAGTAAATCAACTGCTGTGCTCTATTCCGAAAGTGGTGTTTCGAGGAGCAGTATGTCCTCTTTCTTGTACCGGAGGCCTGCTACAAGTCAGTGTGTCTGTGTAGGGTAGTTTGCAAAAAACTGATGACGACTGGCAAAAGGCTGAATATTCTTGTTCACATCTGCTTTAAGGGAAGAACAGGAGAAGCTGAATGTCTGGGTAGCTCTGCTGAACTTGGAGAACATGTATGGTACTGAGGAGACACTGATGAAGGTCTTTGAGAGAGCAGTTCAATACAATGAACCTCTGAAAGTCTTCCAGCATCTGTGTGACATCTATGCCAGTTCAGAGAAGTACAAGGTAAGACAGTGCAAGCAGGTCCCTGGCATGTATCCCGTTCAGTCCTGCCAGTAAACTGCAAATGCTGGCTGTGTAAGTTTCCAGCTGTCAGATGTCGGGCCTGTCGTATTCTTAACTGGAATTAATGGTTATGATTGACAGTGGGTGAGGATGCATTGATGGCTGCTTTTGTGTCATAAGTGTTCAGAGATACCCAGCCTATGAATAAGAGTCTTAAAGCTACAAGGCTTTGTTATGAAACTGATCTAACCCAGCTCTGCCCTTCCAGCAAGCAGAAGAACTGTACCACACAATGCTGAAGCGTTTTCGTCAGGAGAAATCTGTGTGGCTGAAATATGCCTCTTTCCTCCTGAAGCAAGGCCAGACTGAGGCTACACACAGGCTTCTGGAGCGTGCTCTCAAGGCTCTGCCCACCAAAGAACGTAAGCTCTCTCTGCCCCAGTCTTAATGTGAACCTTAATGTTGACAGGGGATGGGCTGCTCTCTGATAGCTCTGCCTGTGACAGCATTTGTAGTAAGTGAAAAGTGCAGCTAGCTGACTCTCAGGGGAGGGGAACTTTCAAGCTGGATGTCACTGCTGAATCCACCTGTAATAGAATTTGCTGTGATGTACAAAAGCAGAGCACCCAAAGCAAAGGCAGGTTTGAGTTTTACGGCCCTCTAGGAAAATTCACTTGGTCTAAGCCCAGGTTTGTGGGGTTGCCCATGGGTGCTGCATGATACATTATGAATATAAAAATAAACCTCTCTCTCCTGCAGGTAGCTGAAATGGGAAGTCAGCTGTGACCCTTCTCTCTCACACTTTGATCCCACTTTGGTCCAGAACCTCTTTACAGCAGAACCCGTTGTCTCAGGGTAGAGATGGTGCTGTCTCAGTGCCTGCCCCTGTTCTGTGTAATTTTCACTTGTATTTGTTCACATGGAAGAGAGTTGCTGTGACACCCTAACGTGTCATTACATTTTCCAGATGTGGATGTCATTTCAAGGTTTGCACAGCTGGAGTTCCATTCTGGGGACACAGAACATGCCAAGGCCCTCTTTGAGAGCACTCTCAGCAGCTATCCCAAGCGAACAGACATTTGGTCCATCTACATGGACATCATGATCAAGCATGGGAGCCAGAAGGAAGTAAGGTGAGTTGTGGTGCAGCAGGCTGGGAAGGGGCAGAGAACACCTGAAAAGAACTGAAGTAACCTGCAGTGTGAGGTTGTATAGAGCTACCCAGAGCAGAGCAAAAGGGAATTTTTTTCACAAAACTGGAGTGCGTGAAAATGCTTATCCTTACGGGGACCAAGGAGACCCCAAAGAGTTTCATAGGGCAGAGGGGGACTGATTTGTAGGTAGTGGTCTGCATGACAGAAAGTAGAGGGCTTGTACTGAGGTTCATCTGTCCCTCTGCAGGGATTGCCTTGTATCTGAAGGGTGAGACCAATCTTTAATAATCAATCTTTTATGTCTTGTAACATAAAAACAGAGAAACCTTTTTTTTTTGCATTTTCTTAACTGAGAGTTGACAAAAGGAAGTAATTTTCCACATCCACTTAATAAATGCAGTCGATCTTTGTTTAAGTTGATCAGCAACCTTTGAGTTTTGCAAGGAAACCGAAGGCTTCTGCTTTGACATTTTGGCCACTTGTCAGGAATCTCTTTCTTCAAGCACTAGCGCTTTGCAATAGTTTCTTCTGAATGTTTCCTCTGACTTTCTGCTGTTTGTTAATTCAGGGCTTGTATTGAGTGCTGTCACCAATGCAGTGATCTGAATCTCTTTGGTTTCTTGCAGGGACGTCTTTGAGAGGGTCATACACCTGAGCTTGGCACCAAAGAAGATGAAATTCTTCTTCAAACGCTACCTGGATTATGAGAGGAAATTCGGTACAGCAGAAAGTGTCCTGGCTGTTAAAAGAGCAGCACTTGAGTATGTGGAGTCCAAGAGTTCCCTTGCTGCCACCTAAGTATGGTGCAAGTAAAAGCAGAGATACTTGGCTTTCCATGTGGTGTGGGAACTGAGAGATGTGGAATTCTGTTGTGACTGTCCATGGACAGTGAGTTTCTAGAGAATATTGGTCTATGACCAAACCAGCCTGGAAAGAACACACAATCAAATGAAAAGATTTGATAAATGTTTGCAGCTTTGTCCAGATGTTACAAATAACCCTGGTCTGTTGATGATGCATTTTTAAATATAGACTGTTTTATAATCAAAAGAAACATCAGCCATACCTGTGTTACTTTCCTGGGGAAATGGTCCAGTTATGACACACTGCTTTTAAGTAAAGCAATGTCTTATGAATTGATTCCTCTCACTGTTAAGATGGCAGAGAAGATTCTTGCCTTTTGGATGAATTAACACTTCAAAAGAACATTTAGGTGCCTTTGTGCTCCTAGAAATTGGCAGAGCAACACCGGATTGTGACATAGTTGAAGCTGGAAGGAACCTCTTGATAATCATCTGTTTCAAGCTCCTGTTCAAAGGAGGGATCAACTAGACTAGGTTGCTCAGGTCCACTCCCAGTTTGGGTTTGATTTCCCCAAGAATGGAGACTTGGCAACCTCTCTGGGCAACCATCTGTTGTAAAAAGTTGCTATGGATTCATGACAAAAAAAATAGTGATTTTTAGTAGTCATTGTCCCTTAAGAGAAATCACGGACGTCAAAAAAGTGTATTTTCTGTGCTGAAAAAAGTCATCCCAGTCTAACATTCTGCTTGGAAAAAGCCTGGTGTCTTGGGTACTTAAAAGGCTCTGTCACTGATGTCAGTGCCTTATGGTCCATATTCTTACAATTCTATTTTCTTGTAACTTTCCCCTGAGATGTGAATATGATCAGCCACATATTTTACAGAGGAAGAACTCAAGACAAGGGGAGTAACAGGGTATGCAAACAGGTGTGATTATCTAGTGTAGACTCAAGTGAGTGGATGCCCAGCTTGGAAATACCCAACTTGTAGAGTCATACTCATTGTAGGTACTCTAAACTCAAAACCAGAGCTCTGCAGGACCCAGCTTTTCTGCCTCTGGGAATGCCCAGTGTTGGCAAAGCTGGATGATTCAGCATTTATTTCATTCCCAAGTCCATTGGAATCCAAACCCACGTCATTTCATTTCTTACCCCCAGGGAGAGCAGGGTGCTGTGCTTGGATTTTGCTTAATGGACTTGTAGTGGAGGAGGCTGATTGCAACATCCAGTAGCAACTGCTGTTTTTTAAAAGAGCACAGCATCAATGATGGTGGCTCTTTCTTTTGGTTTAATTAGTTGCATAATAGAACATGTAAATAAGCATTGCAATAGAAACCAAGATCCCTTTGAGGTATTGTTTCTTCTTCATTATCGGGGCTATTATAGTCCCTATAGTAGGCAGGGAACGTGGAAGACCTGTGTGTAATTCTCTGTACTGGAGGAGCCTGGTTTGAACCCATCTTGCTGCTGGAAGCTGTGCTCTACCTACAACCTGGGTAGGCTGCTGTGTGATGGAATTGTTGTCGGTCTTGGGACAAAAAACAGGGAGTATGAGCTTGCAGCTTGTGTGATCCAGTATACCAGGAAGATAGGTGGCTCGATTTCCCTCTTGGCATTTCAGTGAGAAATCTAACTTGGCTGCTTGTGCTTGTGTATAAAGCCATGTGGGTTAATGTTCCTCACCCCAGCATTGTCACTGGGGGACACTGAGTGACAGAACACCAGGGGTATTCCTGAGGGTGCTGATGTGCCAGGAGGGGCAGAAGCCTAGGGCTGTCTCAGTGGGGACCACGCTCAGGGTGACAGAGGAGAGGAGGAGAAAAACCAAATCCTGACAATTGCAAACAGAATTCTCAGTGTGGTGTCTTGCTCCACTCCTCGCTGTTAGCTGTCCACTCAAACTTGCCTCTCCAACAAGAGGGAGAGAAAACAGACAAGCTAGAAAAGCCCCTAGCCCACCCCAGCACATGGAAAGAGGATGGATTTAATGTTGAAGAGAAGGGATGTAAACAGAACAAAAGGGATGTAAACAGAACAAAAGATGATTTGTGCTTATGGTTTATTCTTAGGATAAAAATCCATTCTCAAGCATTATGTGTCTTGCCGCTTTCCTTCAAAGGAGGGAAGGGGCAGAGATGAAACCAGAGTGGAGGTGTTCAAAGGAATAACTAGGACTATCAAGGAGGAGGACAAGGGAAATAAAGAAAGTAAGAAGAACATTGCTTTGTTTCAGCAAGTTACCTTGGATCTGCTGGCTGTATGGGGGTGGCATGCACATCTGCATGTTAGCACTCGAGGGCCAGTGAGAAGTAATGCAAATGAACTCCCTTTCATCTCAAGTTAATGCAATTTCATTTGGCTTCTATCTGATTATTTATGTGGATTAGTTGATGGTGAGGCTGGGTGCCGAGCCTTCCCACAAATGCAAAGCAAATCTGTAGAGAGGCTGAACAGGGATCTTGGGATGCCTCGCCCATTAAGTGGTGTTCCAGCATCTTTGTGTGAGGGAATACCCTCCAGCTTTTTCTTGCAAGGCACCATACTTGTAAGAAGCTTTCCAAACGATTTTCTCTCCTTTGATGCAATTGTCTATCCTGATATATAAGATTTGTGCTGCAAGAATAACTAAAAAGCCATTTTGCTAACTTGTAATATGTGGTAATATTTTAAAACATTTTAGGATGGTCTGGATAGGAGAGGATCTGAGTGTTTAATAGAAAGAAGAAATAAGTTCCCTGTCCTTGAGTTCAAAGAGAATGTTAAATTATGCCTTTTATGCCCCCTTGAAAAAAAACTCAGAAGGCAGTGGAAAATAACTCTCATTTAACAATTTATTTCATTTCTCCTTGTGTGTAAGCCCCTCCGAGTTCTGTGGGTTTGAGCTGTTTTTTGAACTTAAGGCTTTTTGGTAAATGACACAGTGTAAAAGGAAGTTGTGCCTATAACAAAACAGTAGGAAAAACAAACTCCTCGGTTGTGCCAGCTCTTTAAACAGTGTTGGATACATAGGGTTGACCCCTGAGAGAAAAGGAACTATGCAATGCCGGAGGAGCAGCCTTGAAGCCATAGTCACACAGTGTCCTGGTGAGGGTAGTAATTTTACACCTTTCTGGTTTTGCTTTCCCAGAGTACGGCCAAGTCCATAAAAGAGACCTTCTGCTCCAGGGGCCAATTAAGGCAGTGGAAAGAGTTTTAGAAAATTCAGTGGTAGATGGGTAGGGAGAGGGCTGCTCCCCCATCCTGTTCCTGCTGTTCCTTGTTGCTCCAGGGCTGCAGTCCCAGTGCAGCAGATAGGTGGTATGTAATGTGCTCTTTGGGCTGGCAGCTTTCTCATCCCCTTCCCCTCTGAGAAAGATGCTCCATTAATACAACTAACTAACTACAATTACATGGTATATACACTATATGTATGTTTATATATACATATATGTAAAGCTAATTCTGGCTGAGGTCTTCCTGCAGCTTACAACCCAAACAAAGGACTCTCATCTGATGGTTGGATGAGAAATGCAATGAGCTGCAGACAGTGGTGTGGCTCACTACGGGTACTGATTCCTCTGTCTCCACCATGCTACCTTGCCCTAAAGCTCTTCTGATGGTGCCTCCTCTGGGTTTATAAACTCATAAATGGTGGTGACCATTTGGGCTCATTAGAGATTGCCAGGCACTTTAGTAAGAACAAAGAGAGTTTGGTGTCCTACCCAAATTTCAACTTGGTAATTACAGAGTGCCTTTCTGAATACCAGGAACACTGGTGATTCCTCCTGCTTTAGTCTCTCAGTTATTTGGTGTGTGGCTGCATTACTGACCCATTCTTTCCCAGATGGCATTGCATCCTCCTTGCCACAGGAATTTACCCACTGCTTCCATCTTTTCCCTGCACTATAAAGTCTGTAAAGTGCTCCAAGACCTGCCTGTGTAATAGGTGTTGCACAAATGTGTAAGAAGATATTAATGTCAATGAAACAAGGGGGTATGTGGGATGGCTGGGCTAAACCTGCTGTGGGGGTGACAAGTGAGACTGCAGGAGTCACAGTGAGAAATATTGTGCCCATCTCTTGTTCCCTAAGGCTTCTGCTGGTGCATCAGGCAGTGGGCCGCACTGGCAGCCTGGAGCTAAGGGCTGCATGTGCTCTTTGCTCCCCCGTGTCCCTGGGAACAGCAGTGAGACTGTTGCTTCTGAGGGAGGGCTTCCCCAGCTCTAGGTGTTGCTTCTCAGTCTCTGCCTTGAGGCTGTTGATCCCTGTTCACCTGCTGAGAGAAGTAATCTGGCTGGGAGGAATGTTCCCAGTGCATGCCTCAGCTGTGCACCGATACTGGAAGTATCTGCCAGGCAGTCTGGGGAAGTGCTGCTGTGCACATCTGTCTTAGGAAGCCAAAAACAGCAGTTCGTGGCCTTCTGGGGTTGGCCCATTCCCTTCCACCCCTTTGGCCCATTTGTGGAGCCGGCTGTAGAGGGGGAAGCCCTTGTTCTCTCGGTAGATGTAGACACCTGTGATGGCATTCCACTGGGGGCTTGGCTGGACGCCCTCCACTGGGAACTCCTGCACCAGCTCCTTCTCCTCCTTGTCCAGAGCCACAAAGCCAAAGAATTGTTTCACATTCTTGGCTGCCAGGATCCTGGAGTGGACCTCGGCCGTGCGTCGGAAGAGCTTGTCCTCGTTGGAGCGGTACTGAGCCCAGTAGGCCTCCTGCCGGTAGCTCAGCGGCGAACAGCAGTGCTTCAGGCACTTGGTGAGGAAAACCAGGACCGCAACAATGCCGATGAGCAGCCAACCGAAGAGCTGGGAGAGAAGAGAGAGGCTGCATTAGGACATGGCAAGGTGGTCTTACCCACTCCCTGGGGCTTTCTCCCTGGTGTGCCTACCTGGGACTCGTATCTCAGCCTCCGTGTCACTTCGTCCCTGAACTTGGTGAGGTTTTCTGGGACGTCTCTGCAGGGGAACTTGGCCAGTGCCTCGGTCCCATACTCAGCTGGAAACTTGTCCAGGGAGGATGGCTTGACAAACTCGCTGAGGGCACAGATGTAAGCTTCCCCACGCAGCAGCGAGATGACTGACCAAGTGATGGGTGCCACGGACGCCCGGCCCATGATGGAGCCAAAGAGGAGAAAGGTGGCAGCAGCGGAGAAGTTCTTGGTGCCACGCTTGTGGCACTCGGCCACCAGGTTCCAGGTGTGATTGTTCCAGATGACACCAATGAGGAATAGGGCCAGGGCTGGGACACCGATGGCAGCCAGCCCATAGATGTAGTTGCGGGCAGGGGAGCAGGGGCAGTTGAAGGCAACGACTGAGAAGAGCTCCTCACTCCCCACCGTGCCCAGTGCCACCAAACCATTGAAGATCATCACATCTTTGCTCTTGAAGAACAAGGAGAGGAAGCGGAAGTTCTCAGCGATGAGGGCAGCCATCTCGTCCAGGGGCTGAGAGGTGGGGGGCTGTGCTGGTTCAGCCCCCAGCACTGAGGAACACCCCAGTGGGGGGTGAAATGGCCTGGTGCTAGCTGAGGTGCAAGGAGCTATTCTAGGAGCAAGACACCTTCACTGATGTCCCTTCCACCCACCTGGTGGTGTCCCAGTCTTTGGAGCTAGTTGCTGATACCAGGGATACTTCCAAAGGGGCTGAAAAGGGACTTGGCCTAAGCAATATGTGAAACCTCAGCCATTTTAGTTTCCTGCTAAGATCTCCAAAAACTTCGCTACAGCAAAGATGACAAGTGGGACGTCTCTTTCTGTCCCTCTCAATTGCATGTTTGTCCTCTTTCCTTCTCTTTGGTTTTAGTCACCTACCGCAGAGGCAATTATTGTCAGCATCACTGGCAAACTCTTGATGATTTCCCAAACCTGCAAAGAAGGAAGACACCATGTTACTGGGAAAACTGGACCAGAGCACTGGCGCTAGGATGTGTCCCCAGCCCTGCCACTGACTCAGACTAGCCCAGCCACATGTGGCATGTTAGTTCTGGGGTTGTGCTGCTTTGAAGGTGCTCTGTGTGGCTTTCGCCTCCCTCTTTAGACCTGATGAGTTAATATTTCTTAATAGACACAGGTATGTGAAGAAGGCAGTAAGGGGTGCTGTGAGACATCCCAGCAGATTTGGGGGCACAGAAATGTGGCATGGGAGGCCCAGGCAGGAGCAGCCTTTGCTGAGAAGGGTGAAGGGATGCGTGGGGGCTGTTGCTACCAGCAAGAGAAGTTACTGTCTGGTAAAGCAGAGCTTATCCTGATGACTCAGGATACAAACACCAAATGCTGATAGAGCTGGGACAGCAATTACGTGGGAGCTTTTGCTAGGATTAGGTGTGGCAGGATGATCTCCCGTCCTGCAGCTGCTTGACATAATCTTACTCCCTGGCCTAGCCTGCAGTCCCAGCTCAGCCTTTTAATTGCTGCCCTGAGACTGAGCCCCTCAACCTTCAGCTTCAGTGTCAGGGATGCTTTTTGGTGCCCTTTACCTGTGTTATACCCCGCTGACAGGGCCAAGCAGGGCAAAGCATGTACCCTGATTTTTTTTCAGGGCGGGGAAATAACCAGGGAATGTATCCACACTCTCTGCAGTGATGTTCATTCCCCCATCCCATCTGCAAGCTGGACTCAATTAATTTCTTAGTTGACTTTCAATCAGCGCTGCATCCCCACAGGGTTTCTTCTTGGGAAGCCTCAAGCACCTTGCTAGCTCTGGGAACCCTCACCCATTTGACAAAACCTGCTGGCCTCAGGGGAACTGCTGCCACCAGGGTTTGCTGGAGACAGGAAGGACCTGGGTGCCCAACTAACCATCTCTGGCAGCTTGCACAGTGCTGGAAGCACCGGCACACATCCGGGACTCCCCAGGAGCCGTAGCCCACAGGGCTGCCCTGAAGTCTTCCCTAGGCTGCCCCCAACTGCAGGTACAAGACTTCAGGGACATCCATGCAGAAGAGACAAAGATACTTTAATCCTTATGGTGTTTCGCACAAGGCTTGCTCATACACTGTGCTTTAAATCACTACTATGCCTCAGTTCATCTGCTGCCTCAGCAAATCCTGGTTTACTCCCTTTCTCCATGGGGCAGAGGAGGGGAACAGAGGCACAAATTTGGCCTGTTCTTTGCTGTGTCTAACCCATGGCATTCCCTTTAAAGTCACATTGTGGTATCGCTGAGTTCAAACACATACAGCCCTTAATGTTTTCCTGCAGCTTCCCAGTTTTCCACACGCAAAACTCCCTCTGCAAAGAAGACAGACCAGCTGAAAACTGCCGCCACGTGATGGGGAGCCAGGCCTCTATCTCCATGCTTGGTGGAAGTCCACGTTTGCAGCCAGGTGCTAAACCAACAAACTTTTTCTAGTTCTAGCATCTATTGTTAGCTACCCACAAACGGCCCTTATAAACATGGCCTTGTAACCTTCCTGACAGAGCCTGGCAAATGGCAAAGCAAAAATCTGAGGAGTTGGCAAAGAGAAGTATTGGCCATTTGGAGGAGGTTACTGTTCCTCTGCTTGGTAGTTATGGTCTGGGAGAGAAAGTGGAGTAGAAGGGGAGAAGTCGTTTGCAGCAGATAAGTTTTTAGGAGCCTCTGTTTCTTTCCCCAAAATAGATATGAAAGCAAGAAAAAATTAAGTCACTTACTTGAAAAAGTTGTTGAAACCAGTTCCGGAGTCTTCTCAGCCCCTCCTGTGTTTTTCGCTCGGGCTCTGGTGGCAGGGGGGTTTCCAGCAGGGCACAGGGCTGTGCGGGAGTCGGGATGCAGCCGAGGCCGGTCTGATAGGCGAAGTGAAAGCTTTTGAAAACAGCCTTACAGTTTGCAAAGGCTTCCTTATTCAGTTTGAAACATGCCCTCCGCTGTCGGCTTTTGGGGAAAGGGAGGAGGTTGCTCTCAGGCCCTGAGCTTGGGTGGGGCAAAGCAGGCGCTTGGCTTCTGCTGTGTGCACGGCTGAGCTTGTGCCTTTAAAAAGAAAAAAAAAAAGGGAAACGAAAAGCTGAGAGAATGAGTCACTGGTAAAAGCACATCGTGCTTGCTCAGATTCACGGTGCAGATGTGGTGCAACGGCTGGCCGGGATGGCCGGGAGTTTGCCTGTAGAACGGGAGCAATGAGGCGCCTTGCAGGGGTGCAGAGGCGAAAAGGTGGATCCCTCCCAGCGCACATACAGTCCCCTTGGTCCCCCGGGGATGCAGTCATGCTGGTGGGAGCCACCCTAAGCAGGCAGGGACAGCGCGGGGGAAGCCCATGGTCCCATGAGAAGGGTCAGAAACTGCTGCTATAGCGCGTGGGAGCCTCCTGAGCCGGCGGCAAGGCGCCCGCCTGCGTGGGTTTTCGGGGCATCGCAAGCTCTGTGGGGTGCTAGGTTCCGCTTCTCCCACCCGGGACCGAGGAGCGGGGCTGCTGCAGCAGCTGGGGGCTGAGCAGGGCCAGGGGCCGTGTGTGCAAGGCTGGGCACAGCCTGACTTTTGGCGAGTGCGGTGCATTCCTGTCGGCTCAACTTTTCCGCTCGCTGCTTCCTTTGCCTTAGCGATGCCTGCGAGACAGCCGAGAGTGCCTCACTATCTCTTTGCTCCTTCCTCTCCTCCATCTGTCCCTCAGCTCCAACTCCTGCCCAGCCTGTTGCAGAGGCCGGAGGCCCCCTTCCGCCTTCCCCAGACTCCCTGCCGTCTTGTCTCCGGAGTTAAACTCAGCCCTCCCCAGAGAATGTCTTCATTAAAGGCAAATCTTCAGCAACACCCACGTTCCCCTCCGCCCCGAGCAAATCTAGGCTCATCCCAGCGCTGGCAGTTCAGCCGACGGGATTTTTGGCCCGTCTTCCTTCCTACCTCCAGATCTGGGGTCCCCGGGCGGGTTTTTGCAGCTCCCAGTTGTTTGGGTGCGGTGCACCCCTCGGCACTCCCACACCCTCGGTGCTTGCCTGGGGCTGGCTCCCCTGCCAGTGGGGACCCTGGGGCTTGCTCCACGCTCAGGGTGCTGCTGCAAACCGGAATCAGCACCGGCTGAAATCCCTGGAGCTGTGTCGGGTTGCCTAGGGAAGGCTCCCCTCCCAAAGGCAGTGAGCAATGTCCCCAAATTCCATCATGGAGAGGAGAACCTGCATGTTCTATGAGGACCCGGCAACTGCTGGATTTGCTGTATGGGGCAAGATTCCAATCCTAAAATTCTTAATTAAAAGTCCAAAATCTTCTCGTTGCAAATGCATCTAGATATTTTGATACCTTAATGGCTGTGCCATGGAGCCTGCCAACCCTCCGTGCTACTTGCCATCGTGGGGTCTCTGAGCACTCCTTTCTCAGTGAGCCATGAACAGCACTGAACTGCAAATAATAGGTGTGGAACCTCCTTTATCTTTTAATCTCCTTTGCTTTGTAAATCAGGTTTTGTGCCTATTAATTTCTGGGCAGGTGTGTTAATGAAGGTTTGGGTGTGAAGATTAATGTCAAAACCATGTCACGCTCCTTTCTTCTGGGAGTTGGCCAGATTTATCCTGCCCATGACTACGGGCTTGCTAAGGAGCTCCCACAGCAGCCAGGAGAATTTCCTCATCATTTTGGTCCTTTGTTCTCTTCTCCCCAAAGCCTCTGTGGAGTTACACTCTGATAATTAAGGTTTATGCAAATGACAGTCACCTCAGTTACCGGCCAGCCATAATAAGTTGTTTGAAAAAGAACACCACAGCAGAAATTTCAAGGGGGATGAACATTGTGGAAGGGACATGGCAGGGCTAAAACTCATCCCTCAAAAGGGGTTTGCCTTCTGCATATTTGTAATAAAATCAGGGCCACTGGGAAACACTCTTCCAGGCTGTGATTTCCATGGTCCCCTCGAGCGCCTGCATCCTATCTTCAGTTTCTATGGAAGAGGGCAGCCACCTTTTATTGTGTAGGGTTGGCAGTGAGTTCCCAGCTTCTCCTCCTAGGGCCAGGCTCCTCCATGGCTGCTGCTGGCGGCCATGCACTGGGAAAACACTTCAACTCACACGGCCTCAGCACCCTGGGCTTCGCCTGGGGGCTCTCCCAGTCCTTTTCATTGTATCCAAGTAAAGAAACACCAACAGCTTTTGTGAATAGCTTTTATAAATCCAGATGTCTGAGCACAGAGCTTGAATGGTAAGCCTGAATTATTTATTTGGCTCCTTAAACAAACATCCAGGTGGGTTTTTAACAACAGTCTTTGTGTCAGGAAAAATTGTACGAACAAATTGTCCTGAGGCAGATTTGTGGCAGGGCGTTGGTCTGGCTCCCTTTCCGCTTCCTGCTGCTGGATGATAGCTGCTGTCCTTGTCTGGACACTTCCCTCAAGGAGCATCTCTGTGGAATCCTTGTTTAATAGTCCCTGTAACACCAGCCACGCTATTTCTGTCACATGTAGTGTGATATGGGATGTCCTTTCACCAGCTCATCGCTTCAGTCAAATTTATTTCAAAGCTTTTCTTGGCTTGGAAGTCTGTGGGGATGTAGTGTATGGAAGGGGTAATGGGATCTTTTAGGGTTTCACAGCTTAGCAGGAGAAAGCAGCTTATTTCCCCACCATAGGATTTTTAATACTGCCTAAGCCCACATGCACTGCTCAGTGCTGAGCACATTGTAAAAGAGAGGAAGTTTTGCACATCTGGTAGTGTCTGTCTTGGCAACTGCCACAACATAAACCTGGTGCTCAGTGGTGTGGGACACACAGCATATCTGGCTGCCACATCGCACCCCTCAGCATCCCTGGCTTGTCCGTTATGGCCTTGCATAATTGTCCCTCCTGGCCCAAAACTCGTTACCTGAATTACTGATGCTGTAGGACTGGATGTGAGAGCAGATGGGATCACACCAGCACCGCTGAGCCCATTGGGTGCCCATTCCCCTGCAGCCGCTATGGCACCCGCCCTTGCCTGTGCCTGGTTCCTTCTGCCCTCTCTGCAGCCCATCTCACAAAAACGTGATTCTGCCTCTGCACAGCCCCGTGGCCCCTCACACGCAGCTGTAGTAGGCAGCTGTCTCTCTTCGGGGTGCACAGGGGTGCATGGGGGGCTGCCCTTCTCCTGCCCAGCCATTTCCAGTGGGGAGGGCGGGTGGGTGGAGTTTCAGTGGGGGCTTGCATCTGTGCCAGCTCTTTAGGGCCATGTTCATGGTGCCCTGGTCGGTGATGCCCAAGAGCTTCTCGGCAGCTTCCCTGGCATCTGCAGGGGCTTTCCTGGGCAGGTGGCAGTGAGTGTGCAGGTCTGTGCTCATGCCCTCAAAGAACTGCTGGATGCAGACCTTGGCAAAGCTCCTGGCATGCTCTGCACACGTCTCGTCGAACAGCTTGCGCTCAATGTCGATGTAGTGGGACCAGTATCTGCTCTTCAGGAAGGCGGCCTGGCTGAAGCAGGGCCGAAGGGATCTGACCAAGAAAGCCATCACGGTCATCAGCAGCACAAAACACCAGCCCAGAGCCTGCAGAGACAAGGGGGAACCAGAGCTGTCACAGGCAGGCAGAGCACATGCCCAACATTTCCCACCAGCCAGCAGAACGCGCCTGGTTTGCAAACAAGCCCAGCTCCGCTTTGGGTTGTTTGACATTTGGCTGTGTTTACACTGTAAAGCTGGACAAGGAAACACTATGAACTACATCAGTGCATTTGTGCTGAAATTATGTCCAATGCACCCACATAGGCAGCACCTCTTGTTTCTTGCCTTTTAGAGCACAAGCATTGGCTGACCATAAATAACACCAGGGCTGAATGCTGCACCCAGCCCTTGGTCCTGCCTCCAATATGACTGTGGCTCACCTGAGTCTAGGATAGTCTTTGTCCTCTGACTTGCAGGATTGTTTCAGGTACTCCCTGGGTTTATGCAGCTGTTTAACTCTTTTCCCGAGCTGTTTGACTTAGTAACATGTACTGTGAGTGAGCAGCAGTGACAGCTCCTCTGTTAATGGGGTCTGACAGGAAGTGTGAGGTGAGGGCAGGGCCAGGACCAGTCTGTCTTGTTCACTATCAGTCTTAGCTCAGGTTGCCACCACGCTGTACTGGCAGAACTCATGAGGTTGATCCCCTCTGGAAATGCAACCCCCTAAAAGAGCACCTGGGAGGGGGCAATCTACATGGCACCTCTTGTTTTTCAGGTCCCAATGCTTTCCAGTTGGGGCCTACCCAGGAAAATCTGCTTTGTGTCTTTGGAAAAATCCCTGTGGCTCAATTCCTCTTAAATGGGATTCCTCTCTGCCCTGAGGAGGTCAGACAGAAGAGCTTCTTTTAAACAGGAGTATGAGTGACAGGTGTGTCAGACCATCCTGTCTCCAACATGGCCAGGAGCAGAGGTCTTGAGAGGACTTAAGCACAGGACAAATGGTTAGTGGCACATCTTCATTTGTGGTTCCCTAGGATTATTAATAAACACACACTGGCTGTTCCCACGCAGTGGCAGAGACAAGCGGCATAGGTGGTTATCAGCCCTTTACGTGTACTTGTTATAATAACAAAAAAGAGCATCTGATGGGTTATGGGGGAGGGTGACAGCCCAACAGCCACTGGAAAAAATCCATGTCAGCCCCTTCTGAACTTGCTCTGAATAAATACATGCATACGGTTTGGTTGTCACTGCTCTGCACCCCCAGGCTGCCCAGGCAGGAGACGGGACCAATTATCAGGATGACAGCTACAGCCTCCGCACCACACTGGAGGCATAACTCCACCAAGCTGAGTCTGAACACCTTGTACCCCTGCAAAATCACCAGTCTCTCCTGCTGCAGCTTGATTTCTACAAGGAGATTCTGTCAAGGGAAGAGCTAAGGCTGGCAGTGCCTAATCCCAAGCCATCAGTGAGAGCACAGCCATGGTGCCTCTTACCTGTGAGATGCAGTGCAGGTACCTGACGGCCACTTCGTTGGCAATGAGCTCCTGCCCATTGTAGATCTCCTTGCAGGGGATTCGGGCAAGGACTCGCTGTATCTCCCCCTGGGAGAGGTGGGGGTGGCTGCCGTTGCCCAGGATCTCCATGGGCACCGAGGTGCAGAAGGCACAGGTGATGCACTTGCCATCCAGCAGTGTCACCGATACCCAGACCACAGGGGCAATCATGGCCCGCTGTGCCATGGAGCAGAACATGTAGCGCAGGACAGCCGGGTCCTTCCCCCGCTGGCCCTGTGGTCGCCTCCACTCCTCTGCCAGCATGGAGATGTTGTTGTTCAACACAAAGCCCAGCAGGAACAAGATGAAGGGGGGCACCAGGAGGATGCCCAGCCCATAGGCCAGGTTGTAGTGTGGTAGGCAGGGGCAATTGAAATCAAAGGCTGAGTACATCTGGGTGCTGGCAAGGGCCATGATCCCACAGATGCCATTCATGAAAGACTCCTGGTTGGACTGGAAGAACTGGAAGATCATCCGAAACTTGTCCATCTTCCATTGATTCCTTCCCCCACCAGGGTCCAAGCTATGGCCTTGGTTTACTTCATTCTTTCAGATTTCCTCTTCAAAGATGGGCATCACCAAGTCTCTGTGCAGTTCACTGTTTCATTCATGCACTCTTACAGCCGAGTATTTAATGCAGAAAATTAAATTATTTTTTCTGCTGATTTTGCTGCTTACAAAAGTTTAGAGTTTGCTTCCTCCTGCTTGTCTTTGGATCTGGGACCTGGGCTGGTTTCGGTTTGCAAAACCTGATTTCATTCTTCTCCACATCCCCATTTCTGCAGTCTCCCAGCCACCAGTGCCCTTGGCTGGAGGGTGCAGGTGTTACCATGGCTGTGTCCTTGCCATGCACTCTGTGTCCTGGGCAGAGTTGGCTGATTGGCCTAGGTGAACCTGTTTGCAAATGCCAGAGGTGGGTGCTCCTCCCAGGACTGAATGGGACACTCGCCTTCTGCAGTGCTGGCACACACGGAAAAATGGGATTCCAGAGCTTTGCCCTTCCCTCCGTGTGCCTGCCTGGCCTCAGCAGCATCAAATGCAAGCACCTAGCAGATCTGCCAGCCCTTGCTTCTGTATCTGCTTCCCTGGGAAACACCTCTTCTTTTTTATTCTGCAGAGGGAAGGGGAAAGAAAAGGAAAAGCAGAGGAAGGAGAGGTAACACTTAGGCCATGCTTGGCTTCTACAGCACAAATCTAAAAGAAATAGATGGTGTTGTTGGTGTTCTCCCTCATCTCTGTTCCCAGTTCATGAAGCAACCTTGGTGCACTTGGTTGCTCCCTGACGCTGGCCAAAAGATGGGGGATTACTGGGACTACAAGTGTCTGTAAAACAGACAGTGGCAAGTGCTCAGTTGCTCCTGTCCAGGCACCCGCTGTGCTGTTGACGTGAGAGTCAAGATACATCTGACTGGGCACCAGGGTGACTGCCCTGCTGGCTGCAGGGCATGCCACCAAGGGAAGCTGTACATAGGTGGGTGGCACAAGGAAGGCCCATGGAAGGTACTTTTCCCCAAGGTTTTGCAGTGTGTCAGTACTGAAGTGAGAAGCCAGACCAAGTGTTTTGACCATTAGTCAGCACTGCAGGTTCCGAGTCTGCCCTGCACCAGCCCTGGGGGTCAGTTCATAACGCTGAGTTCATCCAGAGATGCCACTGCAGAGGTGACCACAGAGCACATGCGTAATACCTGAGCACTCTTAGCTCTGCCTGCTGTGGAGAGGTTAATTGCATGATCTCATCAAATGGGAAGAGATTTTGCTGCATGAATATAGATGAGACTTATTATATTGCTAGCTAAGAGCTCTGACTGGCTTTCCTATTCACCTTGTGAGTGGCTTTTTGAAGGGCAGTTCACATCAAAGCCTGCGTGAATCAACCTTGTAAAAAGCAGAGAGCTTTTTTGATCTCCAGGAAAACTCTGCCTTTTATTAAACATGAATGAAGGGCCTGAGCCTGCTTGGTGTACAACACTACAGTTCTCACTGAAGCCAACAATAGTCAGCGGGAATCAAAAAGAATCCATAGAAGACAATGCCTGGACCTTTCTTTCCATGTTGCCTTGTCAGGGAGGACTTTGTTTTCATGAGCTTCCCAACAAAAGTTCACTCTAACTGACTTGCAAGGGAAGACAGAGCCGATGCTTCTTCCTGCAATCCCTGCCTACTCGTGCTCTGGAAACCATGTCCTGGAAGAGATGGTTCATGCCCAAGTCCATCTCAGGACCTGGTCCTGCACCTACACACCAAGACAGACTGCAAGGTGTGGAGTTGAGGAGAGCTTTGCATGTCCTAGTCAGTGTAGGGTATAGAAAGGAGGGATGCGAAAGCAGTAACAATTCCCATCAGGAGAGTTCGGCAAGTGACTGGGGAAGTTGTCTTTGCCGTCAGCCCTGCTGTTTCACAGGCTCATGGCAGGAGAGTATCTCTGAGGATGTCAGTCATATCTGTAGGTCAGGCATCACAACAGCCCTCAGAGACAGAGAGCTGCTAAAGTTTGTGAACGGCCCTCTCTGCTCCAACTTCCACAGGAGTGTACACACTTAATAGAGCTGGTGGGAAGAGACCTCTGGAGACTTTTTGGCCCACCCACCACTCCCTGCACAAAGCACGTCTAGGGTCCCATCTAATTGGGATGTGAATATTTCCATAGATGGTGGTGCCACAGACTTTCTGGGCAAGCCTTTCCATCACACTCAAAATCAACGTTTTCTTCTGTTTAAATGGAATTTCCTGCAATTTGGGTTTGCTGCCTCTTGTCCTGTTGTGGGGTGCCAGATACCACTTTCCAGAATGGAGAAGAGTTCTTGGGCTTCAGAAGGAAACACAGCACAGGACTCAGGGAGGCTGGGAGTAAAGAACACCGATGGCCTCAGCCAGCTGGAGCCACTCTGTGACCAGACCAGACCCTCCTAGCAGCATGTGAACCTTTGTAGACCTGCAAAATCTATGGCAGCACCCTTAAACCCTTATATTTTCTCCCTGCTGGTACAGATAACAAATCTGTTCCTCTTCCCCTTTTTTGCTTTTCGTATTTTGTGGTCACACTGGGATGACTTAAAACTTGAGAACATGGAAAACAGCATGCAAAGGCAGCTGCTGACCTCAGCTCTGAGTGTGTTAGGAAAATACCCAATTTGACTAGTGTGAAACAGTGAGTCCGAACTGACCCTCAGCATCAGATTTGTGATGTCATGTCTGATAAAAGTAAACCAGAGATACAATTCAAAGTGCAATGCTGACTTCAAATAGGAGCTCAGAAGCTCTCTGGATCTAAATAGTTCCTGGGGAGAAGACCGCTGTGTTACTCCCAACCATAGCTGCCTTTGTGCACTCTCTGAGCACATCCAAGGGAACTCAGGGATTCACCCAGATCTGATTTTGCTATGCAAATAAAAGCTCTGCAGCCCATCCCTCTGTGCCCTGCAGCTCCTGACTGGGCCTCAGTGAGCAAAGGGCTGCAGCTGCCCAAAGGTGACGTATGAAGTTATTTGTCCTCCCAGTGTTTTGCCCAGTACCTCCTCATTCTCTGACCTGTGCATACAAACATCCTGGGGAGGGGGTGACCCACCTGCCAGCAGCTCAACTGGTTAATTTGAAGGATTAATATGCATTTTCATTTTGATCCCTTGTTTTGGACTTAGTCCCAATGTGGTGGCAGATTTCTCTGCCCCAATCCCAACCTCTTCTTTTCTCCTGGAAGCTGTGCTTACCCCATCTATCCATGCATGCTCAAGGAGACATTTCTTCTTCACACCCACCTCCTCCCAGCCCATCCATGTTGCACCCCTCCCTCCAAAGGACAAAGCGGGCATCAGTGTGAGGTTCAGCCTGGAAGAATAGAAGGAACAGATGTGCCTGTTCTGGGTTAGTTTGCAGTAAAGACTTTAATGTATACAAGCAGCAACTTGGACTGAAGAGGGCTGGAAAAGGCAGGTGAGAAAGCAATAAGGGTTAAAGGCTCAGAGATTAGGTTACGTTCAAACAGTTTTGAAACCATGGATGGAAATGCCCAAATAGGTGTTGCAAGGATGATCCTCTGGATAGGTCAGTTTGTGCTTAAATCTAACAGGGGAGAGTTTAAAATCAGTGTTCAGATTTCTCAGGCAGAGTCAGTGTGTCCTTTCCATGGCAGAGCACCAGTGCTTAGAGCAGCTATCTAAACCCCAGCACAGCCCTGTGGCTGTGTTAAGCCATCTCCTCCATCTCCTTTTCCTTCTGCAAATCCAACCCAATCCAATCCTTATTCAGAGGTGTCTTTGATTAAAGTTATGCTGCTCCATGTGTTGCCGTATTTCGGTTTTAAATGCATGGAAGTATTGATGGGTTGGTAGAGGGTGGCAGAACACTTTGGCAGCTGGGCTGCGGGCAGCCAGAGCTCTCAGCAGATGGGAGGATGTAGGAGGTGGTTTTGCCTTTTTGAGTAAATATGTTGGTGTGGTACTAAGAGAGTTGCCAATTAAATAATTTCTGTGTCAGCTCTAATAACCCTTTCAACCAGGTTTCACCAGAATGGGCAGGAGCTCCTCACACCTCTGTGTGTGTACTGTTTGTGTACGCAGCCACAAACTATGTCATAATGTTGCTGCCGTAGTCAAATCCTTCCTCAACCCAGAACATTTTTATCCCAGCTGTAAGAAGCTGCAAACTCTCTGGTAGGACAAAAGTGTCCTTGGCTGAGAAATGTCATTAACAGTGACTGCACCTGGGAACTTTGGACCTCAGAGCTAGCTGACTTTGGAGGTTTTGCTAGGCACGCCCTGGAGTGGAGCCCTTGGGGTCGGGGTTTTGGAGGGAAGTGTGAGCACCACTGTCATCTGCCCGCTGGTCCTTGCTTTGTGCAGAGGTTTGGCAATGCTCCTTCAGTGTCTGCAGGGCACATTGTCCCCTTTACACATTGGTGTGCTGAGGGAATTTGGAGTGGGTGTCGGGGCTGTGTGCCCAGGGCAGAGGGGATCTCTCTCGCACCAGGGGATGCCTCTGGGTTGCCTGGCTGACATCCAGGGGAGGTTTCTCACAGTACCACGTTTTCAGAAGTTTGTTCACCTTGTTCTGATCTGTGATGCCCCGGAGAAGATCTCCCTCTCTTTCAGCCCCCTCTCCCTCCCTAGGCAAGCTGAAACTGTGCAGTTTGATCTCTTGCTTCATGCTTTCAAAGAAGTGAAGGACGCATTTGTGAGCAAAGAGCCGGCTGTGCTCACAGCAGGTTTCCTCAAAAATCTTTTGCTCGATGTCAATGTAGTTGCTCCAGTGACGTGCCTGCAGGAGGATGGCCTGGTTGAAGAAAGGTCTGAGCCAGCGGGCAAGGAAAGCTGCTATGATAAGGATCAACAAAATGCTCCAGCCAAGTGCCTGTGTGATAAGAAATAAGCAATACAACAGGAGAGAGACAGACACAAGGACAGGCACAAGCTGTTTGCCTGTATCAGCAAGACAGGGAGTTTGTGTGGCTGGGGGGGGAAACGTGGCATATCTGGACTCCTGTCCTTGATCTGTCCCTGTAGTCCAGCACCCTACACTGCATTCAGAGGGTTGGTGCAATCTCCTCCCAGAGACTATAGGGTATTTATCTGTGCATGAATCATTCAGTAAGGATAACTGATTGCAAAGTTAGTCTGGAGCAGACAGGCATTTGCGTTGAGCATAGGAGTGCCCCAGGAAAAGGGGACTTCACTGCTCTCCTTTGGCACTTCCTCATCTCCATGGATCTTCACTTGCTACCTACACTAACTCCAGGGCCCAGGACTCTCCCTAATGGGGTGAAGACAGCCCAGATTATGGGGTGGATCCGGTTGTTAGGGAGGAAGGGCTTGTTTTCAAAGACCTTCCACCAGTCCCCATCCCTGACTTTGCACTCCTCTAACAAGAGCAGAGGCCAGTCAGGGCTCCACTCCTGTTTTGTGCCCTGTTCTATTGTTCCTGAGCAAGCTGTTTTCATCTGTCTGAACTTGCACCGTCTTTAAACAGTGAGTCCTGTCTGCAGGGTTAGCAGCTAGAAAGGTTTTCTGACTTTGAACAGGGCTTTAGGAGACATCTATATTTTAGATATAGATAAAAGACACCTGTCTTTTATGATCTGGGTTTAGAAGCTGCTGGTTCTTCCAGAAACAAAGTTCTGTTATTAAACCATTCATCATTTCTTTCCTTTTCCCTGCCTGGGTGACTCAAGATTATCACTTAGGATAGCAACATTTGGAGGCAAAAAGAAGCATAGAGCAGCCTTGCTCCCAGCCTGACCTCAGTGAAGTGATGACAAATCAAGGAAGAGCAGGAGCAGATGCCACATGCCTTGTCACCTCAGTGACACAAGAGGCTCTGCCAGCAGTGACCCACCTGGGACCAGCAGCGCAGGTACCTGGACACTGCCTTGCGAGACGTGTTGTTCTTCATTAGCTCATCGTCCTTGCAGGGCACCTTAGCCAGCAGCTGCTGCACCTGCACTGGGCTGACATTGGCAAAGCCCACAAAGTTCTCAGGATCCATGGAGCTGCTGAAAGCACAGATGAGGCATTTGCCATCCAGGAGGGTGACTACAATCCAGACAACAGGGGCAACCATGGCTCGCTGCATGATGGAGGAACACATGTACCTGGGGCAGGAGAGAGAAAGGTGAGTGGGTAAATGCTGGGAGCTTTCTCCTCATCCAGAGCCCTGAGGGAGTCAGGCAGTCCTGTGCCAAGCAGTCTTTCCAGACCCAGCACACTGACTCCCAGGACTGTCCCCAGCATTGCTCCAGCAGATGCTTCTTCTCTTCTGTGATGCCTCTTTTGGTATTGTCTCTTAGTGAAGCCTGCACCAGCACATGGCAGTGCTCTGTGTGCTGTCTGCACTCAGTCAATGCACGGTCCCCTCATTATGTGCTTGCCTCAACTGCACACTTATGTCTCCCGTGCACACATCTTTGTCAGCTCTCCCTTATTTTCCACATTCACACCTCCTTTTCTCATCGGTTCGGTTTCGATCTGGAAAATCCCTTTTTTTTCTACAGTCTTTCTTCCCCCTCTCTGAGACAACCTGTGCACGGCATAAAACTCTGCATGTAACAGATGGAAGGTGATTCTCCTCTACCTTCCACCAGAATAAATTAATAAAAACTCAGGTGAAGTGATGGAGACCATGAGGCTTTTGATAAAGAATGACCGTGATGAAAATGCCACACCTTCTGCACATTTAAAAGGAAATGCCTCATCTTTTTGCACATGGAAGCCCCAGGAGACACCCTATGAGTGCATGACAGGGCAGCAGCAATGCAGTTTCACAGGGTGGTGGCATAAGCCCAGGTGTTGAGGCACTCCTGCTCTCCTTTGCTGGGATGGAATGAGACTGCCTTAATTTCTACTGGATGTAAGTGCATTTCCCATATCCTTGCCCCTGCAGGGTCACGTGGAAAGGTCTCAGGAGATGAGCTTACAGGAGAATTAACCACCAGGAGGATCAAAGCTATGGAGAGAGACAGCTAAGTGGGAGGTGGAAAGAGGGATGCCATTGCCGCTGCAAACCCCACCTGATGACAGCCAGGTCCTTCTTCCTGCGCCCCTGTGGTCGCCTCCACTCCTCCAGCATCACCAGGGACTGTCTGTTGAGGATGAGGCCGCACAGGAAGAGGATGACGGGGGGTACGAACATGATCCCCAAGCCATATGCCATGTTGTACTGGGGCAGACATGGGCAGCTGAAGTCAAAGCTGGTGTACATCTTTACACTAGCCAGGGCTAACAGCCCACAGATCCCATTCATTACAGACTCCGAGCTGGATTGGAAGTACTGGAAGATCATCCGGAAACGGTCCATCGTGTTCTTTTGGCCAGGAGTCCTCTTCCTAGGAAATCTCTGAGCTGCCCAGAATGGCCTGTCACTCTTTGTCCCTCCTTCTGCTGCCACAGGGCAGGAGACCCAGCTCAGCCCACAGTCAGCTGGGGCAGGAGGACAAGGACGGAAGAGAGATGCTGTGGCAGGGGGAACACCCTGTGCTGGGGCTTCCCCACTGGCACAAGGCTCTCACAGGTCTGTCTTTCGCCCAGTGCTTGTCTTCCAGGGTAGCTGGTAGCTTTTCTAGGCGACCTGATGGATACAGCCTCCAGCAGCTTTTTTTTTCACCTTGTTTTTAATTTTCAGGGCTGTCCCACATGCCAACCAGGAGTGCTGGGTCCCTCCCTCCCAGAGATGGTACCTCTCCATGGAGAGCCATTGGTGGATGCCTGCGAGCTGTTTTCTCTGCTGACTGAAGCCTATTGTTTGATCCATCACCCAGGAGAAACCAGGTTAGTCAAATGAGCTCAGCTGTGTTTCTGCTGCTGTCCCAGTTCTCTTTGCATGTCCCCAGCCCTGCTTGGGGCAGGGGGGAAGGCAGGGAGTGCATGCCTGGCTCTGAGTGCACTGCATGGCTGCAAGCTCAGATTTCCCTATGAAAATGGGCTGAAAGGACCAACCCTTTAATCAAGAGGATGTGAGAATTGATAGCTTGCAAAGCCAGGGGCAAAGCTTTGGGGCAAAGGCTGCTCTTGGCTATGCATCCTATATATACCGTGATATTTGTACCATACCTACATCCATGTCTTAGGCTCCTGCACTGGGGCACTTCTTGCTCCCCCTCAGAGGGCATGGTGCAATCAGAGCAGCTGGTTCTTTTGCCCCATGGGACTGGGTTATCATCTTCATCATCTTTTCCTCTCTGAAGTTCATTTTACAGGTAAATACAACTCATTGCCACACAAGGAAGTTCTGGGGTTTTTTTCCTGACATATTCAACATAATTTTCCTTTCCCCAGCTTTCCTCTGAAAATGCTTTCAGATTTCTTCTCAGCTCAGGATTCCAAATGCATTCAAGAAAGGGGCGTAGAGGGGAAAAGGTATTCGTTTTAACTATTTTGTAAAAAAGAGAGGAATTATCTCCACTGAAGTACACTTTCTGCCAGCACTGGGGTTTTTGCCCATGCTGGCTCCTGCTGCAGGGCTGGCTGCCTTGATGGGTTTGCATTGAAAAGGATCAGCAGGGAGGGGGTACCTGTAGTTGTTCATAGGCACATACAGATAAATCACAAATGAATGGCATCTCCTCCAATCTGAACAGCAACTCACACAGTTGCTTTAATGAAATACATTTGCTCCAACCATAATATTTGTGTTCTCCTTTACCTGTGAGTGAATTGCCTGTTAATGTTCATCCATCAGCAATAAAAGCCCCTGGCTAATCAGCTCATGTTTCCATTTTGCCATTACAGGACATCAGAACCCCTCCACATTGCTGTTATAGGGCATCATGACCCCTGGCTGAACTCCATAGCTGATTTTTAGCCAGGGTGCAGCCCGTCTTGGTTCTCAACTGCTTCAATACTCAGTGCGTTTCTCATTTAATGGCTTACATTTATGTGCTGACTCGGCTTCAGAAAGTGTTGTGCACTCTGTAGAACAATTACTTCAGAAAAATCATTTTACCTTTCCAGCTCTCCTGGGCAAAAACACAGCAAAGACTAAACAGTTCCTTACAGCTCAGGAAAATGAGACGTAAAAAGAATAGGAAACTTCCTCTGGACAGGACAATCAACAAGGGAATATTTACTTATCCCAAGTGCCATCTCCTGACCTGGATGTTAGAGGTCTGTAAAGGATGCCTCAGGGTAATCGCTGTGCTCTGTTGTGATCTGGATCTCACCAGTGATACAGACTGAAACTGATGCAGAAGAAAGGGAATATTCTTTAACTTGCAGAGAAAAACATTGAGAACTTCTTGGGGAAAGAGAGAAAGATCTGTTGAGGTAAGCAAATTGCTAAACATGGACAAACGTTTAAAATTATTCTCAAAACTTATCACATTTGATTACTCAGTTCTTAGCATGAAATGAAGAAGAAGAAAGGATTAAAATAATCTGTCTCCTCTCCTCCAGCAATTGAACCTGTCCCATGTCCCCAGCAGTGTGGTCACCCTGCTGAGCTTGCTGTGAGGCTGCCTGCAGCTCTCCAAGGCACCTTCCTCAGAGGAAGGCAGCTAGTCCTTGACAGCAAATCTCCAAAACCATGCTGGAAGCTGTTGTTTCTGAGTGCATCTTTTGGAGGGCCATGTTGGACAAACCTTTGCTTTTGCCTCAGCATTGCAGAACACAGTGCAAAGGAGGGGACCTCCTTTCTTGGTCCCTTTATTGGAGTAAAATACCAGCTGTAGGCTTTTTGCCTCAGATGGTGGGGAGGGTGGTGGGTACGGGTGTGAGAAGTCCCTCCTGCTTTGAGGACAAGGATGATTTCATCGCCAAAATTTGAACTGGACATTAAAAATAGGATGAGTTCAGTAGAAAAGCATGGTTGGTTTTGTGCCTGAGCCTGTGATGCTGGAGCAGAACTGATGCTGTGCAGGCAGTGTGTGTGGCTTCTGGGGGTGTGCAGACCCAGAGCAAGTCCTTATCCATGTGTTTTGATAGAGAGCAGCAGTGCAGGTCACACTTCAGTCTCCCTTTTCTCTGCTGGGACTGGACCATCTTTCCCTCAGGAAAGGCAGTGTACAGGAGCTGACATTTCACCCGTCCTGAAGCTTGCTCTGCAGAAAACAGGCCTTTGCCAAGAGTGCTTTTCCCAGCAGTAGGAAAGTATCCACAGGGCTCCTGCAGGAGCACTCCTGGCCTGTGGCATTGGAGGTGATGGGTTACCTCATTGGGAGCCATTTGCAATTGTTTATAACTGACAAATTATTTAATTACCTGGACTGATTTTTTTTTCTGTCCTGAATGTCTGCCTCAGGCAAATATTTTTAGAAAACTGTTACGTGGGTTGGTCAACTGTTCCTTAGATGATGCAAGGGCAGTATGTCCTCCTATGCAAACTTCTAATGGTTACTGGCAGCAGTGACAAATTACAGCTCTGTTGGCTCCATGGGGCAGGGACCACCTGAATCTGTGATTCTGTGGGTATTTTTGCTGGGTGCTCTGTCTAGGCTAAGCAAATAATGAGTAATGACCGTTAAATGATTAATGTGATGCTAGCAAAAATAATGGCAGCATTGTAAAATGTAGTTTGTCTTCACTAATGATGTTCTCTGGAGATTAGATACTCCTGTGCTTTGCCTTGTAACTTCATTAAAGCACCAACACGCAGCTGACTGCCAGTGAGGAAATACATGGCTTAGCTATGTGTTGTTCTTCTTAAGAGCTCATTATATATTGCTCTCCTGGCCATTAGCACTTTGCTTTTTGGCTTACTTAGAAGTTCCATTTCCTGATCTCTGCCTTATCCCAATCTTGACCTAATTCACACTATTTTTGACTGAGAGGGGTTTTTGTAAGGCTGTTTATCTGCTTGGCTTGGAGCTGATGCTGCAGTGACATCATTTGAGATAGAGTCTCTTCTCAGCTAAGAGGGAATTAGGGAATAAGGTGGAGAATTAAGAAATCAGACTGATCTCTAACTATCCCACCTCAGTGATTTTCCAGACTTTTTCTGATTTGCTAATGCTCACGTATCTACCAAGAGAGGTGCAGGCCTCAGACAGCAGATTTAGGACTGCTTATGTTTAACTAGGGCTTTTGTTTGTTTGTTGGTTTTGTTTGTTTTTTTATTATTTTTGTCGGGGTTTTTTGTGGGTTTTTTTCTTGTTTTGTTTTGGGGTTTTTTTGTTTGTTTTTTTTTTGTTTGGTTGATTTCTTTTGTTTTGTTTTTCTGTTCAGACACTCAAAATTAAGCTCCAGCCCTGGGGAGTCCTCAGTTTACAGGATGAAAACTACTGATAACAAAGTTTTCTTGAGACATCAGTTTGTCTTCAGATTGCAGAGATGTCACAGAGGCTGTTTAGGTGTTTAAAAGGAAATGGAATTTGAGCAACAAACCTATCTCAGTGCTGTGACTTTGGGCCTCTGCATTTGGATTTAAGGCTGACCCAGTCTTTGTCCAGTGTGACTACTCCAGGAAGCAGACCACATCTTTCAGTAGCTGCATTCATGGCTTTTAAGTCAAAATTTCTATCTGTACTGTGTAATTTATTCACCAAAACCCCTTAGGTAAGTCACATCCAGAAACTGATGTCACAGATCGTTTGTGAGGAGTGATCCTATATTTCTCTAGTTTGGGTGTCAGGAGTGGAAAAAGCTTGTAAAGATAGAAAGACAAATTTATTAGTAAATTTTGCTCTTTTTTCCCTCGGTTTTGTTTTTGTTTTGGTTTGTTTTTTGTTTGTTTGCTTGGGGTTTTTTTTGTTTGTTTTTTTTGTTGTTGTTGTTGCTGTTACTCGAAGGATTAAGCACAGCTGACTATGTTTTCCAGTCTGGCATAGGGTTATGAAGCAGCATCCCAGGATCACTGCTGCATCCCGGGGTGCAGGGGCTTTAAAACTGGGGAGTGAAGGCTATTTGCAGCAAGAGGCATTAGAGCTGGTGAGAAGAAATGAAGGGAGCAGAGCAAAGCCTCGAAGCGGTGAGGAAACAGCTTTTCTTGGTGCCACAGAAAGCGATCTTAAGAGCGAGCTGGTGTCCTTGTCCTTAACTTGCAGAAGGACTCGCCACCGCACAGCGGTGCTGCGGCTCCTCCGGCGCTGCCTTTCGTCCCTCCCCCGTCCTTTCCGTCATACTCAGAGGCAAGAGGGAGCTATTTCAGGAGTGCTGAGCATCCCTGGAAGTGGTGCCGGGCGGACCAGTACTGCCAGCTCTGCTGTGGTGTGGAGAGAGTGGTCAGAATTCCCACAGCTCCGATGTGATGCTGGAGGCTGGAGCACAGGTGTCATTCAGGACGCTGGGGCTCATCTCGTCTCTGTATCTCCATTACAAATCTTCATGACGTTTTAGCAGACATCAGGCATTCTCTGGGTTGAAAATGTGCTAGAACAATGCTGAGTCTTTCTTATGTGCTGTAAATAAACTGCAGAAGTAACTGAGCGTGAAGTAATCCCACCGGCAGGACTGGGTGGTGGTCCTCTCCTCTCTGCTGGAAACCAGAGAATCATAGAGTATTGCCAGCTGGAGGGGACCCACAAGGGTCATTGATTCCAGCTCCCTGCTTCTCACATGATTATCTAAAACTAAATCAGGTGTCTAGTAGCATCATCCTGATGCTCCTTGAACTCTGTCAGGCTTGGTGCCATGGCCACTTCTCTGAGGAGTATATTCTGACTGACAACCCTCTCACTGAAGAACTTTTTCCTAATGTCCTCTCTGAACCTCCCTGAGACCTGCTTCTAGATATATCTGAAAATACAGAGATACCCATAAAACACATCTAGTTACTTTGGGGAATTTTTTTTTGTAGACCTTGAAAAAGATTTGCAAAGTGAAAAAAGAACTACAACATTCAGAGTGGAATCCATGGCCCAGAGTTCCCCAAGAACAGTGAGGTATGCATGAAGACATCATAAGCAAAACACTACAGGTATTTTCTTGTTGCAAGAAAACTCAATCCAACCTCTCTCCAAAGGTGTTAAAATTCATCTTGTCTCAATGTTCCTTGGTTCTCTGAGGTGGGAGGTTTATTCTTCTGGTGCCTTGTGTAGTTATTTACTCTCATGTACAGCGATGGTTAAAACCCCCTGCCTCTGACAGGACACATATCAGTATTTAAATTGGTCAGGGTTTGGATTTGGATTTGTCTTAGGTTTCCTTCAGGCACCGGTGCTAATCTGAGCTTGCATCAGAGTGAGTGAAAGCCAGAAAACTCAGCTCATTGTGGCATTTCTGTGAAAAACTCTCCAAAACCAGCATCTCTTTCTCATCAGAAGCTCACAGTCACATCCTTTGACAGCCTCCTTTGCCAACCATCCCGGCCCCCGGCGGTGCAGTCACAGAGGTGAAGCCTTAGCCACTGCTCATCCGAGCAGACATGGCCCTGCGCAGGCGGCACATGTAGCCGCCATGGCCACTGTCACCCAGGATGGAACCCGAGCGAGAAGGGCTGAGCGACTCTGACATCTCTCTACCCCTGGCTGCTGCTGCTTTTCTAAAAGCCTTTTCTTCTAGACAAAAATCTCTCTTGCTCTGTGGACTCCTGTGGAGCAGGGGGCCTCAGCTGCAGAGTGGCTGTGCTTTTAGGTGGCTCATTCAAGAGCAGCGACAACAGGATTTTTAAGAAAGAGGACATCTTAATAATCCAAGCAAATGTCAATATTTTCTCTCACATCTCTTGTCCTTATTTGGTACAAAGGAGATTTTTCAAGTATCTCGAGTTCAGGTAGCAGCTTAAATATTATGGAAGTTGTGAGAGTTTGTTACCTATTGAATGTGTACACGCACACACTGCTGTCTGGCCATCAGTTCCTCTGCAGAGTAATAGGTGACCTCCAATCCTAAAAATCCATGTTCTGATATAAAAATACCATTTCATTTTCCTACTAATTCCAGGGCCACCTAACCCAAAACACACATCCCTGAAGCATTTAGAAGTTTGTGTTCACAGTAACTGCAATTCATCTTCCAGCAAAATTAGAGTCCTATTTCACAAGATTGTCTTGTCATCTAGCTCTTGTCTTCATCTGTGTTTATAACCCACCCGCACATCATTAATCTTCCTCTCTGTGTATATTTATAATATTTATGGTGTTGGGTATCTCCAGAATGCTGTGAACACAAACGGAGTTACCTGCAGTTATGCTATTTTCTCAAAGGAAAATACCGTCCTGACTTAACCTTCTCAGGGTGGGTCTCTCACCAGCAGCAGATATTCTCTGTGATGACAAGAGACTTGTGGATGATCCCTGCAACAGATTTCATCTATGCTTGGCCATGATAAATGGGAAATTAACAAATCCTAAAAATCTCAGGATATTCAGACTTGAAGATACAGTTTTCCTTTTGCTGTTCAACTCTTATTTCATCTTTCTCACACATTCTGACTTTGGAGCTTTTTTCTCCCAAGCTTAAAAGCTCAAACTCTAACACCTTTTCAGAGGGAAGATTGGAGGAGGAGGTGTCTGCAGGTGGGGTTCCTGCTGCATTGCTGGGCTCTGGCAGGTTCCTGCTCACTGCCCCCCAATACATAATCATGAGGAGTAATTCATGCATGTTCTTAGAAGAGGCAATTCCAAGACAGCAAAAATCGTCCTCTGAAACAGCAGGTAATCTTTTAGAAACTGTAGGGTAAAACCCACCAGCCATTCTGGCTGCACCACCGTCATCACCACCATCCCAATCCACCTCTTGACAAGCTCTTGTAAAGAGCTAAAGACAAAAACATGCTATCATCAGAGACCAACAGCTCATCACAAAACAGACTCTGCCCTCTCAGTCCTGGTCCTCAGTGCAGAGCACAAAATACCTTTTAAAGACAAGTTTATGGACTGCAGTTCATAACTTTACTTAATACTAACAGTCATGGACTCAGTAGAAATGGTGTTTTAAGACAGACCGCAATTTTCCATGTCCTCTGTCCCAAGCTAAATTCTTGTGGTTGCACAGGTAGTAATTACCTGCAGTGCCGTGTGTTCTGCAGAGGATAATCATCTTCTCATGCTGCCTTTGGTAATATCCCATCCCTGCCTAACCACTCCTGTCTTTCCAAAGCAAATAGCTAGAATCACACCTAGCTGGTGTGGGATGATGGGATCCTGTGGTGTTGTGATAGCTGTCCCTCTGCTCCTTAAGGTTTTTCTGCAGAAACAGGGCTTTGGGTATGGGCCTTTTCCAAGAGCTCTGAGTACCCCTGAACTGTTCTGTGTTAAAGCCTTCTGGGGAACTCAGTGTCTTGACTTTGGTATCACACACAGATTAAACGTGTTATTGTAAATTAACCCCTGTCCCTTCATCAACCCTTCTCAGGGCAGAACCCCATGTCCCCCTTCATGGCTTCGCCTCCCTTCTCTGTAAGGGGAGCATGTCCCTTGGAGCTATTTCTTGTCTTTAAACCTGATTACCTTTTCACTTTTATTTAGCGGAGTCCATCTCTGCAGAATGACATGCCGTAGTGACTCTGAGGGGTACTACAGAAAGCATTTGGGAACCACATCAGAAACAACGATGGAGTGACAGCTTAGGTGAATGGGGAGCTTCACGAGAGCACCAATCCCACCCTGGCTTGGTCTCAGCCAGAGTCCTCAGCAGTTAATGGCTTTCTTGCCACCAATTTCCCAGCCGTGAAGCATCACCTTCTGCCCAGCTCCGTGCCTCTGCACTGTTTCTGGTATTCACCTGCACTTTCCCAGCCATCTGGCCTCCCCAGACTCATTGTCAAGAACCACCCTTGCTCCTTAGAAGTAAATCATCTCTGTGTGTTTGACGATGATTTTGGGGGGAACCAAGCCAGCACATGGAGGCCACAAAGCAACCAGAAAGTGGCTTCTCTGGCCCTGGATACAAGCAGCACCCAGATCCCACTTCACTCAGATGTTTGCTGGCTTACAGCCATGGCTTTCCGCCCTGGTCAGCGGAGCAGAACTGTTGAGCCATATAAGTGTAAGGCAGGGATTGTACTTCGGTTTATTTCACATTATCAAATTCTCAGTCTCTGAATCCGGCATGATCATTGTTTTATTGCCTGTGTGCTCTTTTAGCTAGAAATCCACTCTGGAAGTAGATAGAAGCATTGCAGATCCAGCTCTTGCTATCGAATTCCTTCCTAAAATGAGGATAGATTCCACCATAAAGGTTTTTGACTACTGCAAAGATGAAGACAGCGATGAAAAGAACTGTAAGAATAAAAGCAAAGAATAAAAGCAAAAGAAAAAAAGAATAAAAGCAAGAGCTTTGACAATTGGCCTTAACTACCAACAAGGCTGTACCTAAGGCCTTGACCTGTTCCATTTGTGCAGAAGAAAGATAAATGACGGAACTACAATTCATAAATATCTATTTTGCCTTTTGCATCAAACAGAAAAACATCTAAGAAGCTCCACTGACAAGGAACTTGCAACTCAGCAAATTCAAACTGGGAGTTGTAGGATTTTAACAGACAGTCATTAAAGCATTGAAAAATTAGCCCAATAGTGTAATAGCTTCTCCTTTGTTTGCAGTCTTAAAATTAAAGGGAAATTTGTTCCCTAAATGTCTCAGAGACACTGAAAATATTGTCAGTAATTCAGAGGCAGAGATGAAAAATTTCCTTTTGAATCCAGTAGCTATAACTCATGCAGAAGCTTTTAGAAGAGATAATAATGTCAGGAACATGTTTGTCAGTAAATGAGAGCTGAAAATCTATATCTGCTCATGAAATGAGTAATGATGGGTGCTGCTCAGTTATTAGGCTGTGATGCTGCCTGCAGGATTTTGGTGACAGCATGTACAATGCGAGTGGTGCTGTTTGAATTGGAATATTTATTCATATGGAAAGGGAGTGTTTAGTCCTTACATTCCTATTTATCAGAGCCCAGTGACAGTATCTGATTTCATATTGTGATCTGTTAT
Organism: Dasyornis broadbenti; assembly: GCA_013397935.1. Taxonomy (NCBI): domain Eukaryota; kingdom Metazoa; phylum Chordata; class Aves; order Passeriformes; family Dasyornithidae; genus Dasyornis; species Dasyornis broadbenti. Next base: position 1,459,181 of record VZRN01000806.1, read on the forward strand.
GCAGACTGGAAATTCTGAGAAAAGAACAGATCTGTCAGCAAGATTATTCAAATAAGTGCTGTTGGGGACTTGTGCTCTCCCCTGTTCCTCCCTGGTTTAGCTGTGCATTTCAAGAGAACAGTTTTGAAACTCATTCTAGCTGATTCTGGCTGTTAAACCAATATTAAGGCTAATCTTTCTCTAGGGGGTTAATCCTCACTACTGGGACCAGATTGTACCCTTGGAAAAATAAATAGTAGTATTTGATTTGCTGAATGCAACAGTTCATGATGTTTTCCTGGTGGGAAGTGGTCCCCATCATGATGCTCTACAAATTGAGAGTCAATGGAGCTTTATGATACCAAACTTGACATTTCTGAGTTTGTGCTGGCTGGTTTGTGCTTTGCATCAAGGAGCAAAGAGAAATGGTGACTTCAGATGTTACCAGTAGGCTACACATCCAGCACCTCCACCAGGGCTCTGTAGACTGGATAGAAAAAGTTACAGCTGCAGTTTCCAGGTCATCTTTTTGAGATTCAGCCAATTTCAGTGCAATCTGTCTGGAACTCCCTGTGTGCACCAGGGAGGAATTAAAGAGCAGTCTCAGCCTGTCTGGGAACCTATGAAGGTGGTGTTCAGCTCCAGGGACTACACAGAGTCTGGCTAACTTGGATGAGATCTTGTCAGGAGGACAAGTACTGAACACATCCTGTTTCCATGGCCAGTTTAAGACTGAGTCAGATGTGGGAAGACCATCTTGCTTGGCTCTTTGATACTGCTTATGTCATTCTATGTGGTAGTGCTGGCTGTGTGCAGGCTCTGCAGACCATGGAAGACTGGGAAATCAAAACCCAGACTTTTCTTATTGTTTTAAGTTTATTTGGAGTTTGTAATCTTTGGAACCTGTGAAGATACACTGCTATCCTGGAACCACATGGAGAAAGGAAATACTGACCAGTATACCAAAGCTATTGGATGCCTTTGATAATCTAACCCACCATTTAAGGTACTGAGGATGTCAACACATTTAGCGGTTCAGACTGACATCCTTAACATCCTTAACACACTTCCCTTTTCTCTAACTCATCACATTTAATAAATACTTTTTTCCCAATATTCCTTACGCTCACTGACTTCTCAGCATGATGTAAAGTTGACTTGCAATGATCCAGTTAGAAATCGGGGCACCTCCACTGTTCATTTGCGCAGTAAATTTAATTAAGAGCAAATATTTTGATGTAGAAATAGGATATGAGGCATCTGTCATCAAAGACTTGATATATCCCTCCTTCAATTTACACTCATTTAGATCTGGAAGGAATGTAGGATCTTTTTTAGAAGGCAGATATCCCTCAGACTCTGTGTTCTGCTACAGTGGGCTGTCTGCCACCCCAGTAGCAATATCCACCATCTGGACAGAGATATGAAAATGAGACTGCAAGGAAGGTCCATTGTCTAAGGAAAAGTTTCAAGGGAGAAATTCCCCAAAAGTTAAGTGAATAGGAACAAAAAGCCCTGCAACACTGGTCAGTGTATGAAGGTGGCAAATTCACTGTAAAGTGCTAGGGAGAAACCTTTGGCTCATATTGCTGGAAGTAGGGGTTCAGGCTGTCTGAAAGCCAGTGAAACTCCAAAGGGAAGATCAAAGGCTTGACTATCAGCTGTGCTAAATTCCTGTTAGTTTTCTCTTGTAGATCAAAGGACCCTTTAAATAGGGAGGAGCTGATTCCCCTGGAAATATCCTCTGCTCAGTATCGGCCTTTCATGTAAGCCCCAGCTTAGTGGTGAGATTTGGACCACTGGGATATGGCAAAAATGTGCCCCTTGAAGCTTTCTGCTATGGAAGGAAGTAGCCTTGGGGTTGCTCTAAAATACTCTTGGGGCTCAACAGGCCTCACTGAGCTTCCCAGTATGAGGAGCACAACAGACTTGAATTAAAAGGTACTTAAACTCTCCTCACCGAGACATTGCAAGAATATAATTGTATTTTGATGTCAGAGCTCAAAAAATGTGACCAGTAAATGTGGAAGAAATTAATATTTTCTAACCAGCCTGTTTGTTCTCCCCATTTTATGGGTTTTTTTTTTGGTCTTCAGATGATTGTCTTTGAGCATAGCTCATAACAAATACCAAAGTAGCACTTTGCAAAATGGCTGCTAAAATATGTAAAAGCCTCCTCTCGTGCATATCCATTGCTGATGAATGCGAGAACTGCAAATGTAAATGTCAGAAAATAAACAGAATTAATCTGAAGCATCAAGATGGCTGCACAAAACATTTTTCCCGCTGGGCACACTGTAAAGCCAGTATGTCACAAAAGATGGACACTTCTTTTTTGTCCCACTTGTATAAAACAAGTATCTATGTTTCTTACAAAAGAGAGGACATAGGATTTAGTTTTCTCAGGGAAAAACCACGAAATGGGATGATCACTTTCCGTGATGGCTTTTTTTGACTGCTGTCTGAGATTAAGCATTTTATGAGGCTTTATAGCTACAGATCTTTTTGCCCTTCTTCACTTTAACCTATTATATCTAGAAGTATATGTGCATATTCTTCTGGTTGCTGTTGTGAAATCTGTTGTCCTGTTAGACCCAGAAACACACAGTTGTTCAACTGTGACTCAGAGCGGACTCTTGTCATCCTCTCCTATTTTAATTCACAAGGCCAAATTTGCTTCTGTCCTGTCTGAGTCTTACATCTTTGCATAGGTTTCTGAGGTGACAGCAATGGGGGTAAACCTTCCTGATGTACTGGTTGCAGGGTATTTAATTCTGGGGTGATACGTGCCACATCAAGAATGCCTGTTTCATTCAGGCAATTAAAAATATACAAATTAGGGATTAGCCCAAGAATCAGGTGCAGTGAATATCTCCCAGATAATCTTTTCTCCCTGCAGCATGCAGATCTGTACATTTCATGGACAGGTGTGTCTTTTTCTTCCACATCTGTTGAAGTTCTGATGCCAGGCATTTAATTACAGCAATTCAAGCAGCAGCTTTTGAGATTCTTCTTCAATATGTAAGGGAAAGACTTCAATTAACGGGTATGTGAAATCAGCAGGGCCCAGTGGATCAAACCTTTCTCTGGAAGGGGTGCACGGCATATTTCCATTCTCAGACCCTTTGAAGTGCCACATTCTCAGCAGTCTCATTCACATATGTGTCAGTGAGTGGTCCAGGCTGCTGGACCCCATGAGTTTCAAAGCCAAAAGGACCTGGCTAGTGCCCACTCACTGCTTCGTGTTTTATCCTGTGACACTTATTCCCTGGGTCACACCTCCCACCCCAAGCATCCTCTCAGAATATGAATGCTGATGTGTATGCCCACATCTCAGGCAATGGTGGCTCAGGCTTCATGTGCACTCCTGTTCTTGCGATTCTTCATAGTTATACCTTTGTTTGTGGTTACCTGGTTTGTTGTACAACCCCTTGAGGGCTGATGTGCCTAGAAGGCACACACACAGGCTTTGCAAAGGGCATTTTTAACTGCATTTGCTTCATTGCTGCACAGTGCTTCAGAGTTAGAGACCTTTGCAAAATACCCAGAGTCCTTAGATGCAAATGCACTCATCTGACCTTGCCCCCTTTGCAGTCTGGAAGCATCCCTGTGTACCAAACCTAGCAGTCTGCCCAGTTATCATCCAGCAAACACCTTTTGAACATAGATACTACCCTTCAGCCTCTCACGAATCCTCCTCCACATCCTGTCTCTGTGGTCTTTCATGTATGCCTGAGCTGAACAGCTGCAGTTCATCCTTGCACCCAGCTCTCAGGTAGAGAATTGATGGGTAGTTTCGTGACTTAAGGCAGTAGACATTGTTCTGTGAGCAGAAGTGACTGTGCAGGGCCTTCCTCCTTGTGTTTGTCCACAATTACAATCACAATATCAGCACTTTTCCTGGAGCTGATACTAACTTCAGATGAAATTCATGGAGTGGCTGCATTGGAAGTCAGGTGCCCATGCACAAATTTAGAAGGTAGAGAGGAGTTTTAACTCAGTGGGAACTCATCCTGCTCTGTCACACAGCATACTCTGCACCAGGCCCCCACTACCTGGCAGGGTCAGTACCAAGAAATTGCATGTCCCTAATTAGCCAATTCAATTGATATCTCTAACACTAAGTAACAAGGAATGTCCTGACTTGCTGGTGTGAAAGCCGTGCAGTTTTGGTGAGCTGTTTCAATGCTCCCTGTTGCTAGAGCACACAAAAAAGGCAAAAACCCAGAAACAGTGTGATCCTGTTTTGTCTATCAAGGGCCCCTGTGATCACAGAGCATATTTCTCACCCTGCTCAACATTTTTTGCAGGAAAAGCTGACATAAGTTGGCAAGGACAGCAAGCAGCCTCTCCTTCTCCAACCAATATAAGGAGCAAATTCAAAGACTCTTTGATAAAGTGAACCAAGGTACAATCACAGCAAACCCCTGGTGCTGTTTTGCATTCTTCCCCACTGCAGGCTGCTGTGCCAGGCAAAGAAAAGCCCATCTCTAGTGGAAGATGAACATGTTGCTAAAGCAGATCTATAAGGCTTCCTCATCTCACTGATATAACTATGCTTTACCTTGGTTCTCCAGGTCGAAGAGGGAGGTGGTTAAGCACAAAGCCCACCAGCCATGTGGGGTACAGTTTGATATTCACACTATGGCACCAGGGTTAAATTGGTCCCTGGTGTCTAAAGCTCAGAGCGGATTTGGTAGAAGCAGAAAGCATGTGGTCCTTCTCGGAGCAGGCCCACCACGTGGTGAGCTATCACACAAGACATAGCAGCCTGCATGATACATGCATGAGTGCCTGCCATTTAATGAATGACTGCACAGAAACGTTTCCTGTGCTATTATATGGATGTTCCCTATGCCTCCAGTCCCAAACTGGTACCTTTCCTTTTTGAAGATCGCTTTTATATGATGGAAAGATGCCTCTTTCCATTATAATTTGCCTTATGTTGACACCTCTTTCCGCCACATTAAACACAAAACTTCCCAAAACAGTGACAGTCTGTGCTCAAGACCTCTTGCAATTCAAAGACAGGCAGAGAGAGAAGAAATGGAGAAAGAGCAGGGTTTTTTTTTGTTATTGTTATTGGTTGGAGACAAGTTCAACAGGATGAAAGGTATTGTATGATGAGGAGGTGGAGTTGCCCCTCTAAGGGCCATTCCAGTCTTGTGTCACAGATCACAGAATAATCTGAGTTGAAAGGGACCCACAAGGATCATCAAGCCCAATTCTTAAGTGAATGGCCCATACAGGGATTGAACCTGCAACCTTGGTATTATTAGCACCATGCCCTAATCAACTGAACTCATCGCAGGGTCATGGGTTTCTTTTTGGGCTCACTGTAATGAGCTGGCTGGAAATACAGTGTTTCCAAAGGATATAAACAAAGATGTGTCTCAGTCTCAATCTCTGTCTCACCTCTGCTCTTGAGCTTCCTGCATGTGGAGGCAGCTGGTGGACTTGCCATGGGGCCAATACACAGGAAGAACTGAACACAGAGGGCTTGTGTTTGAGCCAGACTTCAACCCTGCACTACCATGGCTTCACTCTGACTGGTATGGTCATTCCTTTCTGCTTCTGAGAGCATGAGAAAGGATGCAAAAACCTGGTGCACATCTCACCCATAGTGCAATCAAAGGCTGGGCAGGACAGTAATGATTCTTCAGGCTGGCCCCATGTATCACACATACAAAAAGAAATCCTCATCTGGATTTAAGCATCATATTTTGGTTGAGATTCTCAGTATTCCTTATAAAATCTTGCTATTTAGCCTCAGAAATAACCTTCCCCTTCTCCTCTGAAAGTTAGGTAATGGGGTGGTTTCAGAGAATAGGGGGTCTCTTGGCTCTCTGGTTGGGGCAATCACAGCAGTAACTGTTTTCAGAGTGAAAATGTTCGTATGTGGTCCTTGACCATGAAGGGATTTTCTTACATTTACTAGGAGGAGGGAAAGTGGAGAGCGGAGGCGGATGGATAGATGGACAAAATCACATTTTGGAAGGAAGCTGAACGTTAAATTTTCATTCTACAGAAGGAAGGAAAAAGACATTTTACAGCCATGACATAGTTGAGTGGAGGATGCCCTCAGTCTTCACTATCCACTAAAATCCTAGATGAAGCTTGTAACCATGTCTTCGGAGCCTGTAGTCCTCTTTAAAGACAAAGGTAATGTAATTATGCAATAGACAACATCACCTGTGGGTTGATTTTACTGTGGTACCAACTGAACAACTGCAGGTCTTGGGTTGTGGCTGTCACAGGAGAAATTCCCCTGCAGCCACGGTGCTGCTGCGGTGAGGACAAGGGGAACCTTCCCATCCTGTACAGCTGTGGCTCCTTTTGTGGAGCAACTCACTGGCCTGGATGGCTCCAGGGTGGGCAATGAGGAGCCACATGTTTGGTAGTGGACAGATGTAGTATTAGCACAAGACCTCTCTTACGGCAGGAAAATCAGCCATGTGGGCATGTCCTGAGCATGTACGAATAATTTGTGTCTGCAGCACTGGTGCTCTTGAATGCGGAGCTGTGCAGAGCCTCATCTCTGCTCAGAGCGCTGCAGCCACACAGAGTAGTCCCAGTTCACATGGGAGGTATTTGTATTGTAGCAGCTTTCAGAGGCCACACCTTCAGGCAGTGCCCCATGCTGGCACTTCACCAGTATGAGCCCCTGACTGTTCACAGGAGATCTGCCAGTGAAGTGTTTCCCTTTACACCATTTCTACCCTGCTCTACTTCGCTGAGCTTGACTGAAACTTTTCACTGCTTTGAGCCACTGGGTTGAGTAACGTGGTGGATGCAGGCACCCACACAACTTACTGGGTAGGCTAGAGACCAGTAAGGAACCTACTTGCCCCTCTGACTATCGGCCTGCTTGTCCACTTGCCCTAGGACTGCAAGGAGCTGCTTGCCCATCTTTGCCTTCCTGAGTGCTGCTCTGATGTATTTGTATCCATGAGAATCCTAATTGCTTTAGGACAGTTGCATCCCAACACAGCAGGTCTGCTTGTGTGAGTGTCCATGCATGATGCAGCTTCTTTGAAGGGCCTGGATTCTAGGTTTGGCCACAAATTTCCTCTCTGGAAGGAGGAGGCTGGGGAAGCAGGTTTAGGGCCAGCAGGTGTGAGGGAGGTCGAGTGATGGCAATGGAAGGGAATAAAGGCAATGGAAGAGAATAACGGCAATGGAAGGGTCCCTGACCCTGCGACTGGCCCTCGGGGTTTGTCGTCCTGGGCATCCTTGTGCCGGGGGCGGGGGTGGGAGAGGCTCCACGTGCCCCACCTGTCGCGCCAGCAGTGCCACACGTGGGCGGGGCGGTGCTGCCCCCCCCGGCCGGCACTGCTGTGTCTCCACGGCGACGGGTGCGGCG
>VZRN01000806.1:1466790-1529597 GCA_013397935.1 Dasyornis broadbenti
CCACCACCGCCTCAAAGGTACGGCTCGGTCGGCACCCCCGGCACCCTGAAAGCCCCCGGCATTCCCGGCACCCTAAGCATCCCGGTCAACACGGTCAGGCGCGGTATCCCGGGGCACCTGAAGCACCGATGCAGCCCGGAGCGGAATGAGTGCCCTGGACACCCCGGGATGGGATGGGCACCCAGGCTGGTCACAAATCCTGGGTACCGCGGGGACCCCAGTTTGGGATTAGATCCCTAGGTACATGTAGCACCCTGAGTACCCCACGCCGATCAGGCATCCTGGACACCGTGGAACAGGCTGGGCTCTCCGGGGTAGGATGGCTCCATGCCTGGCACCCCAAGCCCTCTCGCGGTGTGAACGCCCCTGCTCTGCTCGCAGCATTGTCACTTCTTGCCGGGCAGTGCCCCATGGGTGGCTGATGAGTGCACGGGTCTTTCGAGGCAGAGATACCCTTTGAAAGCAAAGGACAACAATTTGGGAGAGTAAGACCACCAAAGAGTCCCCGAGTGCTCACTGGTGAATGAAGGCTTTGCTTTGGTGTCTCTTCTGAGTGCACCATATGTGTGTGCATGGGACTGTCAGTCCTGTTTGGAGGAGGGCAGGGAGTATTTGGGGTTCCTTGTCCAGTTTATGTAGCTATTCTGTTCCTCATAAGGATGCAATCCCTTTTCTGAACTCCTGGGGACCTATTGGGACCAAATGGGATGGGGGTGACTTCTGTAATGTGGACAGGAGAGCCTGCCAAAGGTCTCCTCTCTCTCTCCTTTTTTTTACCCCCTTTTGCTGTAAGTTGGGAGGGTGGTAGCAGAAAATAATCCATCGTTCATGAAAGCAATTTCCTTGGGCAGCAGTACACACACACTGTGTGTGTTCAGCACTACCTGGGTACCTCTTCACTAAGGTAATTTTCACTGCCAAAGGCTCTGGATGATGGGGGTAGAGGATGTCACACATCTCTCTGTAAGCAGGGAATGAGGGAAGGTGCTGCTCCAACAGCCATTTCAGATTATAACTTGTTGCAGCTTCCTCTATGTGTTGCAGAATTTGCAGCCACCAGCGTGGACAAAAGGGATGCTGCTGTTCACCCTCATTTTTGCTGGGCTTTTGGATACTTCTTTGGCATGGTCTAGAGGAGTGAAAATGGTTAATGAGGAGCTGGGCAGCTGGTTGTTATACTGAAGGAGTTTCTGATACTTGCATTATTCTTTTGAATCTCTCTGCTCCCTTCATCTGTACTTGGGTGATTCGGAGCAGTTGTGTGAACTGAGGTTGGTTCTATCATGGCTGTTTCAATGGCCGTGCAAGGAGACGTTAGGAATGCTCACTGCTCTGTCATGGACAAAGTCAGTCCGAAACTCAGCGTAGGCAATGGCTATGCTTTAAATTAGACTTGAGAGGAGGGAGATGCTGAACCCTAAACAGTGAACCATTATCCTGTATCAGAGCAAACATGAAGGCACACGCAATGCTGTAGTTGTTGGTATGCAATTATAAACTGCCAGGGAGGATTTGTCTCTTTAAGAATCATACTGTCAGCTGGAAGTCTTTCTGGAGCAACCTTAAGCAGATAAGAATTTATAAACAGAAGCCAGAAGGGACACTGCCACTTAATCCATTAACAGTGGCTTACGTGAGATTTGGAGGATGCTCTGTATGTATCATCTGATTTGGGGGGGCGGGGGGGGGGAATGGGGGAGCGTGAGTTGTGTGTTAATGGCACTTTGTTCCTATATTTCTTCCTTTAATTTCCATTTTAATTAAATTTCTACCTGTGCTGAGGCAGCAAGCAGTAATATTCTCAAGATTGTAATGTAACAGAGCATTGAAATAATTTTTATTTGGAATAAAGAATGAACAAGGCATTGCCTTTGTTGTAAAAACCAAGCAAGTGCCAGGGACAATATGTGCCTTTTCTGTCTCTTTTGAAACCAGACTGCCTCAGGTCCCACATTTATATGCAGAATAAATAAGTCTGATTGCATTTGACAGGTTTCTGTAAAATGGACTTGAGGCATAGCAGTGAAAGTATGAATGTCACACAATTTTGTTACATATCTGCCATTTAACATTTTGTAAAGTGTATTTTAGTTGAAGGTCCCCAGTTGTTCTTCCTTCAGTGTCTGGCTCATTGTGTGGGATACTGAACTTTTTAAAGTTTGCCACCATCTAGTACTTTCTTACTCTGTGACAACCTCTTCATAACCTGGTTGTGGCAGTGATTAGGGCTCATTCTTGCTTAAGAAGAAGCTGTGATTGCATTGTTTCCCAAGGTGGTCTGTGGACTTTAAATTCAGTCCCTGTACCTTACAAGTTCATCTCTGCTAAGTAACAAGTAAGATCTCTGCATGTGGTAGAGCTATTGCCCGCTTGTGATGAAAATTTTTATGTCTTTCTGTTAGTCCTGCTAAAAATGGTCACCTTTAGTTACATAAATCTTCTGAAGACCATGTGATACTTTTGGTGGTGTTGAAGGCATAACACAGATATCTCATGAAGACTGACATGGCTGGCAGAATATTTGCTTTGCTTTAGATGGTCGTACAGAAGGAGGAAAGCACTCAACTTGATTCTCAGGCTTCAGCTGCAGTTTTAAAACCAGGTAACTGAAATAGGCAGGTCTTTATGGAAGGTGCCTGCAAGAGTAAAGCTGGAACTCCAGGCTGATGATTTCAGAGTTGCTTTTGAGTACGGTAATACTTTAAAATCTGTTATGTCCAGCCCTTTATAAAAGCACTTCACATAACTGTTCACTAGGAATCACTGGACTCAAGCACTTTGGGAGTACCTATTCCAAAGCAGCATGTCACATCTGGATTCATAATCCAGATTTTGGTGCCATAGTTGCGCATACAGGCTTTGGCTGTTTTGGAGACGGTGAAAACTGAACTCCTCCAGGACAGCAAGGGATCAGATGCCACGGTCCTTATACGGCTGTTAACCTTGAAATCCTGATGAGTGATTGGAAGGAGGTTTTCACTTGGTGATACCATGATGGGGAGGTTGAGGTGAGATTATTTTCAGAATTCCTGTGAGTATTTCCCTTCCCATAACCCAGATATAGTTTGTCAGGGGTGAAAGAAGGTGATCCTTTGTGTACTTTACTAATGCTGAGCAAAAGATTACAATTATCTGGTAACAATCTCCTTAAGGATGTAGCCAGATAAACTCCAGGAAATTTTTGCTGGCCACCCTTTCTGAAATATGGTTTGTGATAACTATCAAACAAGGTGTGTATGGCTGTTTGGAGTGGTGCCAAGTGAGAAACTCCAGCTGTATCTAATCTCCTGAATTCTGAGATGAAAAAGATCAGCCTTCTCATCAGTGGCTCTGTGTACTGTTCATTTACTTACATCAGGGCAGTCTGGTTTGAACTGTTCCAACTAAGGAGACTTCTATTATTTCTGAAGAGATATATCCTCAGTTCAACCTGTCTCCCTCTCCCAAGATTCTGCCAAGATGGTCTATTCAGCCTCCTCTCTTAACTATTTTTTCCTAATACTGGTGTAGCTCATTAAGTTGCCGTCCTTGCCTAGTGTTACATCTTCCCAATCTCTGGCTTTTGCATTCCTTCCTTAGGTACTGCTCAACCTTGCTGAAAGTCTTTAAATCTTCCTACTGTGATGTGTGGGCTGTGTGGCCTGTTTGGGCTGTGGTATAGTTCCCAGATTTGCTGGTCCAGGATGCTAGAAATGAAGTTTTTCTACTCCTTGGGTCAGAAGTGAGACACAGGACCTGTATGCCATCTCCTGTGCTCCATGGACGAGCGGCTCTTTAGCCTCACTTTTCTCCGTGTCCTCAGTTTCAAGAAGGCTTAGCCATTGCTGCAGACAGCAGATCAATATTACATTGTAAAAGCTAAGAAGTATTACTGTCTTCTGTCTTAAATCCTCTCCTCTAGCCTCCTACTCAGGTTTGGTGCTCTTTCCTAAGCTCCCTCTTGCCTTGGAAGGGAGATTTCCATGGTGAGTGGCAGCAAGCAGGATTTCTTCCTGTTGATTTTCTCATAGGTTAATGCACCTATGATATTTATGCAAAAGAATGCATGTGGCAGTATTACAGAAACAGCCCCAGCTGCCAGGGATCCTCTTTTCAGCAGTGACTGATTACTCATGGGCTATTCTTTTTTATTTGTATTACAGTGGCATCTGGAGGCTCCCATCAAGATCTGAGTCATATTGTGCTGGGTGCTGCTATGGTTGCCTATACTTACTGCTCATTCATCCAGATGGCTTTTACTCATGGATTTGGGTGATGTCTGGAGGACGATTTGGGGTCTATAACTTCAGAGTATCACATGAAGCAGACTGGCACCTCAGCAGAACAGTTCTTAGTCCGTTCTTTTGCTGCAGTCAGACGCCTGCAGTCAGAGTCAGCAGTGGTTTGCTGAAGGGTGTTACACCTCTCTGGCTGCAGCCCCCAGAATGGCAGCCTGTTGTACAGCACTTGACCAGGAAGGCAGAGGCTCTCCTGCTTTCCCTGGCCTATGGAGAGTACCAGTCAGGATTACATAGTCTTTGCCTGCATTTTTGCAGTTGCTGTTACAAACATATCCCACTGACACATAAATGCCAGACTTTATTCCATTTCACTGGTGTTTTATGAGCTTCTGAAATACATATACAAGATAGTCTGGTGTAGGTATTTCAGCATTTGTGTATTGTTGAAAGACTGTCCTGCTGCCAGCTCCATTTTGTGCACTCACTGGATAAACTAAGGGGGGAGTAAAAGGTCATCAGCAACTGATGGTCATAGGGCTTAGAAGCTGGGGTGCATCACAACAGTGCATGGTGGGGGATGCCAACAGTGATACTGTGAGATAACCTCAGCTCCCATTGCTGTCATAGTTAGTTCTTCTTCGAAGTATTATTTTTTCTTCCAGCCTTACAGGGTCAAAAGTTTCATCATTCAAGGCTTTGACGGATGCCTCCTGCTTACTGCCCTTCTCCCTTTACTCTGTCCTGGGTCGTACTTGTCTCCCTCTGACCTGTCATTGTGTCTGGGTTGTAGGTATAAAGTTTTTCCTGCCTGAGGTTCTCAGGTTTGTGTGACATCCCCCAAATACTAGATTTTTTCCTAAGCTGCGGAACTTCGATTTATTACATTTAAACTGCCTAAAATTGCTGAGTGTTCCAAGTGCAGCAATTTATTGATCTTACTTTTCCTTTCCCATTGTCCTTTTCATAAGGTGATGAAGTCTGTTGGTGAAGCAGGTACTGTTGCAGCTTTACAGAAATTTCCCAGGAAATCATGTGGTTTCTTGCCCATGGGTGGTTCTCTACATTTCTCAAGTGCAAGAAAGGCTACTTTTGAAAACCAGTAGGAGCTAAAACATCAGTTGGGTGATTGAGCTGAAAATACTAAGTGCCAGGCTCAGTAGTAATTGAAAAAAGCAAATTAAATACTCGAACTTATAAGGGAAGCCAAACAGAGGAAAATAGAAGCCATTAACAGCTTGTTGTGTGAATGTGCATATTATGTGTAGTTCTGGTTCTTCCCCTTCCAAAAGCTCAGGAAAGATACAGAAGAACTGGAAAAGATTCAGAGGTGGACAACAAGGATGGTCATAAGTCTGGATTAATTTCATATAAGGAATGATTGAATAAACTAGGACTCTTGTCTCTGGAAAAGGTACAACTAGGATGGGAAATGACTGGCATGTAGAGAAGTGGCAGAGCTCCACTCTTCACTGTCTCTTCCAGTACAAGAATTAGGAGGACATCAAATGAACAAAAGGAGACCGTAGCCATCTGCAGTAGGTAGTTGCTCAGTTGAGCTCATTAATGGTGGATGCTAAAATGGGGCCAATTTTAAGGGAGATTGGAGGAGGTCATGAAAGAGGAATCCTTAGAAGTTTCTGACAGACAAAGATCATGCATTTGCTCTTCTCATTTTGACTTTTCAAGGGTGTCTTCCTAATGCTACCTGTGTTTAGCTGATAAGGATAGTGCTGAAATGAGAATTTAAAACTTCAGTGAAGGGTGCAGCTGGATAGTTCAGACATTGCAGTGGTAGATGGAGGGATAGAGCCTGCTCTGGTGTTGGCTCTGGTCACTCGCTGGATCCATCCTCTTTATCACAAGCATTCCTGCCCGGATGTTTACAGAGCGGTTCATTGCCATGTCAGCCTCGAAGTCACACACAGAACATCCAGGCTTTATTTGGGAGGCAGAAGACATTGTAACGGGTCCCTGTACAAGCCTTCTTGGATGTGACTGTGTCTCCTGCACACTGTGATTTTGACAAATACAGTTGCTTTTCCATTTGTGGGCTCTTTTGGAGTAAGAGAAAGCAGGTTCTCTCTGCTTACAGTGACCTCCCAATGACAGAAGCCTAAGCAGCCCCTGCTTCATTTTGTTTCCTAGACTGTTGAAGCAGAAGGTGTTGTGGATATTCCCATATCTGGGAAGATTGCTAATACAGAGGCTTGGAAGATTTCTGATTTGGCAGCTGCTGTTACCTACTGCTGCTAGGATAATTGCAGGAACCAGCTACTTCTGCATCGCTGAAATTGTTGCCCGTGGCAAGTACATAAGTACATGTTGTTTTACTTACGGTATGTACCTTCACGGTGGCTACTTGTTTCAAGCTGGGAATCCACACGTGCTCTGACTTGGTCTGCCTTGAAATTTTAGGACATCCGAGTAATCCAGTCCTGAGCTGTCTCAAGGAGCAGGATCCACAGCACTCGTATTTCAGGATAGTCTCCATCTAGAAGTGGTTGATCTAAGATTAACCTTAATCACAGCACTGTGGAGGTGATTACCTTTGTGTGACACATACCAAAGTAGTTTTGCGGAGGAGAGCTGAATTTTAACTGAAAGTTAGGGTCTAACAGTGGTTAAAGCTTCTGCTGTGAGTGTGACGTATCCATGGGCCTGAGCTACCTTTTAACCTGGCTAACTAGGGCATTGCTAAGCTGGGTAGCTGGAGAGGAGGGCAGACATTTGAATACTTACCCATACTAAGGTCTGGGTTGATGCAAAACTGTGGTTAAAATTGAGGTGGGGTAGGTTTTCATCTCTATTCATTGATGGGGAGCTTGAGCTGGTAAAACTGCGTTGTTATAAGATGCTAGTTCATCTTTACACTATTGGTTATTTGGCGTTTCAAGTACAGGATTAAAACAGGATTTCGTTTTAAAATTATAGGGCGGAGGATGCCATGGTGGTATTATGTTTATACAGTCCTCCATTAGTCCACCTTCGTTCAACTCTTTGCTGAAGCAGAGGGAAGGAATCTCAGCTCTCAGAAAACTGTCAGGTTAAACTGTAGGGCTTTTTTATACAAAATTTTGAAACATAAATCTTAATAGCTCTTTGCCAGTCTCAGAGATAAAATGCCATGGCAGGTTTTTTAGTTTCAAAACGCCCACTAAATGTAAACTTTTATTTTTTTAAACAATAATAACATTTTAGTAAAAGTTAAAGTATGGACATAGTCTCCCTCCTCTTTTGTTCCTTCATATTCAGTATTTGAATTTCACCCTGATAACACTGACTTCCAGATGTTCTTGAATGGGCGTAGGCAGGGATTCCCTATTGATTTAATCTCATAATTTTTGTGATATGACCACAACACATCCTATGTCTAGCACCAGGGCTTGGGAAGATTGATTCATCAAAGCAGTGACTGGGATGCTCTGTGACTAACTGGTGCCACTGTCAATAACTAGCAATGGGTTAGTAAAGAGGGAGCCTGGCTTCTGAAGAGACAAAGGACAGATAAGCTAAGCAGATATAGATAGAGAGCTTATTTACCATCCAGGTTCCATATTTTCATCAGAAGGCTAATTCAAATCTGCTTAAGTGTAATTTCTTTAATATAGCATGAATTGTATTAGTATTACTCACAATTTCTTTGATTTGGGCAACTGGTGCCATTGTGTTTCTAAATAGCTATCTATCTATCTTGCATGATCATTTTTGTCTGTGATGAATGCCTATTTTTTATACTTAACAAGTATTTACTAGGCAGGAAGGGAAGAGATGGTTTCCCATAGAAATATTGAGTCACTGTAGAAGATAGGACACAAATAACTGTAAATGTTGCAAACAGAATCAGTGTCTTACATGAGTGAGTGAGTCACTTCAATAGATGTGACAGAAAATGGAAAAGAGAAAATGTTTCTCACTGATTATGTTCATCAAATACAGAAAGAGGAGAAGTAGTTGAAATTTACTTACTTTATTTAAAAATGCAGTAAAAACATAATGAAGGACCTGGGTTACCTCTGATGTTAGTGCTGGATTTCTACATTCCTATTCCCATTTCTGTATATAATTTAGTGTACCTGTTTTAATGGTATGACCGCTCAACAATCACATCCTTAACAAGCATGAGATAAAGGTGCAAAAAGTTCTCCCTCATTAAAACCACAAATACTTTCTTTTTTTAAAATAAGGTTTAGAGTTGAGATGCCAAGAGATAAGCCCTGACAGCTGATAGCTTTGTTCCTCTGCTTAAAATCTGCCTTGCATTAGTTGTGGAAGAAAGTTCTCACCATCTGCTGGGTGGAGATCATCTGGTGTTCTGTGCATTTCCTCTGGTTAGTTGTTCTCAAGCCCTACAGGTTATGTACTGGAGCACTTAGCAGAGAGGTTAAAAAGTAGCTTCAGGATTCAAGCAGAAAAGTCGAGCAAGTGAGACCTGTAGAAGTGAACAGAGTGAGCTCTGTTTGCTCCTGTCCACGCAGAGTCTTTGGTGGCTGAGCAGACACTGTCAGTCTCCTGTTGTCAGTCCAACATGAAGCCCTGGAGGCGAAATTACAGTGATGGGGGGGAACAGCGACTGAGGGTAAAGTCCCAATTTAGAAATGTTAATGCTACATCCATTATTAATAATCCCACTGCAAAAGAAAAAATGCTTTGCTGCAAATGAAGCTGTGACACAGGGAAGTAGCAGGCAAAATTAAAATTTTATACTTGCCGTGGTCTTACAATAAAGGTTTTGTGATGCACATCCAGCAATGCTGCTATAAATAGTCTTGTTATCTAATCTTCCAGCTCAGTGTATGACAGAAGATTACAAGTAAGAAAACAGTTCAGTGTAGCTTTTAGCTGTTTTCCCACTGCTTCCCTTGCTCCTGCTGGAGCTTTATTACCGTGTCCCTTGTAATTCATATGGAGATAACATTATTCAGAAGTACAGAATGTCGCTAGGAGGAGGAGAGTTCAGAGAAAACCCAGAAGATTTATGACATAGTTTAGATAAGGCCATGGAGGAACTGACATGAGGGAAATAATGACAATTCGCAGTCCAGCAGCATTTCTGAGGGGGTGCTGAGAACTTCTTCATGCCAGCTCCA
This sequence comes from Dasyornis broadbenti, assembly GCA_013397935.1. Classification (NCBI taxonomy): domain Eukaryota; kingdom Metazoa; phylum Chordata; class Aves; order Passeriformes; family Dasyornithidae; genus Dasyornis; species Dasyornis broadbenti. The sequence goes on from VZRN01000806.1 coordinate 1,476,098, forward strand.
TCGGGTCAGATACAGAGCAGAACATGCTTTAATAAGGTGTTCTACACGCTTGATTGCAGAGGGAGCCCTTTTGCTAATAAATAATCCAGACACACTGAGCTCTGTCCACATGGGTCTAGGACCTGATCCAAAACCAACAGAAAGTCCTTAGAAAATTTCACAGAGGCACAGCTAGCACAAAGAAAACCTCTTTTTCCTTTTGATCTTATTTCTCATGGGAGAAGGAAGAGCTGGTTGGTAGGCAGGGAGGCTCCTTTCCTCCCCTCTCTGTGCCTTGCTGGTAATGCAAATCCTCATTTCTGACCCTTCCTTGGAGATCCCCTTGGCCTGTTTCATATGGGGCACCTGAAGTCAGCAAGGAGTGCTGGGTCCTGGGAAAGCTCCCCTGGAGCAGGGGGAGCTAAAAAGGACCTTCTGCAGCCTTTCTGTGTGGACACAAATAACCCTTTCCCACAGAGGACTGTAGATCACTTTCTGAACTGTCATGGAGTTTTCTTGTGTGGCCATAGGAGGAGGCATGAGGGAATATGGCCGTTGTAGATCTGGAGGCCCATGAGGCTTTGAGCCATCCTCTTTTTGCATTATGAGAGGAATTAGGAAGACTTTGGATGTTCAAACCCCAGCACAGCTCATCTGCTGCAAGGTGTCTTCCCTGCCATGTGGTTTGGAGGAAGCTCTCCACCAGCATGTTGCTACATGTCCAGCCACCTCAGTGGAACATGGTGGTGGGCACACATGTTTTACAGCCATGGCCAACTGCAGAAATCTTCTTTTGTGCCTTTATTACACCTTCTCATGGAGGAGCTAAAGCAATGGTAAAACCTGAGGAACTGAACCTCACCACAGCTGTTCCCAGGAGGGAGGGGGGAGCTTGTGTCATCCCCTCCTCCTGAAACAGGCTGACCTGGAGCCTGATACTCCTAAGAAATTCTTTAGTAGTCCGGATTCTGATATTCCATCTTAAATTCTCAGGCATAAGCAATTACAAGCGCTGGCAGGTGAAATGCTCTCTGGACTTGGGCTTTCTTGTGCCGTAACCCGTTCAGCAGGAAGGAGTTACCTTCTCTTGATTAGATTTTGTCAGCAGATCAAATTTGCTGTTGGAACAGAGGTTTTATATATAGTAAAATGCTCCCAGGTGTGCTTTTTAGTAGTGCTTCTGGGCTAAAGCAAAGCTTTATTATTAAGAGGCACCCAAACCATACTACGCACTGCAGCAGAGCTGGAACTGGGTGCTTTTGCTCTGATTCAAGGAGCTGATTGAATTCAGTGACAGATGCCAAGTATTTATGTCCTTGCCTGAGTTTAGCTTTTAAATTTGAAAGTGTTAAAAGCAAGAGTTATTTTTGGAGTAAATATATTAAATAGTGATGGAGAGTTCTATCTGGATGTTGGTGGGATGATATTTTATCGTTACATGCCGTTGACCAAAATGTACTGCTCAGACCATCAGAACAGAAAACTGGGGGGGTAATGCATTGCTCTAGATTTGCATCAGAATACTGGAGCTTGGACAGCCCAGTGACTTTGCTGGTGACATTGCTTGGTATCATGAACAATACAGTCAAATTATAGTTATTGTATATGTATAATAAATAAAATATGTTGTCACACAATTGTAATACTTCCTATGAGGTTCCTGACAGTTGTCCGTATTTCTACATTAATGTGTGTATGTGCAGGGGGGCTATCTGAATTTTATGTTTTTTATTGTATTGACAAATGTCCAGACTCTAGAGAAGCTATTAATTGCCTTGGAAACCATTGCCATCCTACCTCTTGGTTGTTCACTCTCCCTCCTACCACAGTCTTTTGAGCTTCTATGGTTAATTTATTCTGTAACATCACCTAAAATAGCCCCTGGCCTTTATCTTTGTTTATAGGTAGTTATTTAAAACTTAAAATTATTTCGATTTTATTATCACCTCCTTAATGAGTATTTTACCATATTGTTTAGGGTAAAACAAGTAACTATTTAGAGCTGTTTAATCTTTCCATGGGCCATCTTGAAGCCCTTGAATGGTGACTCTTTACAGCTGAACCACGACTCAGGGTGAGGATGAACAGCTGACCCATAAACTCCAGGCAAGTTGTCGCATTTCCAGTGCCTCTGAGCCATCTTGTGCCTCAAAAATTAATGCTACTTACAAATTGCCTTCTGCCGTGCTCCATCAAATGCTAAGATGCTGTAATTATTTATGGCAGTTAAAATCTCCTGATGCATTCAAATAAAAGCAAAACACATAGGGAAAACATGTCCTGTGGAGGAAGGTTGCAGCATGAAAGACGGCTTGTTTTGACTGCAGGTCACATTGAGGGGCAGGCTAGAAATACATGTGAGAGATGGAGACCTAGATGTGCTAGATTTTAGGGGAAACTCCGTTGCTGCTGTCACTGGACTATTTTCAGGTGTTTGGATGAGTGAATGACCCAAATATAGTTTAAGCCTGTGACTATTCCATTTTAATAGCAATGCAAATACAGTAGGTGAAGGCTAAGAGCGCTGCATCTAATTTAGCAGCGTTGCTTTAGCAACATCATGCAGGATGCAAATAGTCTCCTTGGTAACACTTCCTAAGTGTCATTAGATAAGCCATGGTTATAAACACGGAAGCAGATCAGAAGGAGAGACATGCTCTTGTGCTGTGCCTTTTTATAGCCCCAGACATCATGATTAGCAGGATGGCAAGAGGAGAAAGGAAAGCTGTCCTGGGGCTTGTCGCGCTTGTGAACTTTGGATGTTGTGCTTTGGAAAACCACACCAGTGATGATGGGGTTTTCTGATTTGGTTTAAATAAGGTTTTAAATAAAGTGAGGGGGTTGTTCCTACCCTGCCTTGGTTGTCACAGACATACATTTAGTGTCCTCATGCCTCTCCAGCAGATGCAGATGGCAGATGTTAACTCTTCTTACCTCTAATGGCACATTCATGTCTTGGTGAGTTTTGAATCTACAGGTTGGGAGGGGGAGAAGAAAGGAGACCCCGAAGCTCAATGTGAGTGTGACTCTCCCATGTTCACTGTGGAAAGAATGTGGAGGTTGAGGTGGTGGTGGAGGATCTGCCTCTGGGCTGGGATTAAGTACAGGATCTGCTCCCCTTCTACTGATTTTCCCCCCCTCCACTGTCATTGCTGGTGGATTACCTCCAGAACTAGCTTTGGCTTTCTCTGTTGAATTCCAAAGATCCTTTCCTAGGGATCAGCAACAGAGTAGAGATGAAAGTGAGAAATGGGGTTAATTAGTGCCCAAAACCTGGACAGCTGTTTCTGCTGTTGGCATTGCCATATAGAAAGGAGTCATGAATTGGGGCAGAATCCCACTGGTCAATGCCTGAGGAACTCATCCAAGGAATCTGAATGCCTGATGATGTCAACTGGAGCACATGAAAGAAAGTGGAAGGAGCCTAGTCCACAAGAGCATCAAAATAGATTTATTCTGGTTTGGGATGAAAGTCTGAAAGAGCAGATGGTTTATTTTATCATGAACTTCACCCTGTGTTGGTAGAGGCAGACAACTGGTGAACTTTGGCATGTTTTTTTGGAAATCCTCTGAACCAAAGCTAAGCTAGACCCTTTCAGCAAAACCCCTCCTGATCTGTAACCTTCAGGTCCACACACAGATCTCTTGACGGGAGACTGGCCAGTCCAATCATCCTCTTTTCATTTCAGTGGTGTGTAGTACCTGTCAATTTAGATACATGGCAAAAGACCTACTGCAATTTCCCCCATTCTAATGGAAAAAGGAATTCAAATATCAATAATCTCTTTTCACAAGGAAAACTTGGAATTAGAAAAAACAAAACAACCATCTCCCACAGTCTGTTTTTGTTCCCTAATCCTCTTGGAATTTATCCATCTTCATATCACTCATATCTTGTGATCTCTGTTGTAAATACCAATGCTAATTAAAGAGACCTTGGCCCTCTGTGTAGCTGAGTAACAATCCCAGGTTTGTTTGTGAGACGGGTGCCCTTCCATTGCTCCAGGGGATGACACTGGGGCTGTTGGCCTTGTGTGTGACAAGCTACAAGAGGCAAATTCTGAAACACCTCTCTTCCTCGGTAGAGTCAAAAGATGCAGGTGAAGCGCTCCTGAGAGGGGTGAGAGAAGTGTTTCCTAAACCTTTTAGAGATTAAAATGAAATTTCTGGGTCCCCTTACTGAACTGTCCGCATCCCACGGATGTAGGCATCCATGGATGAATCCCATCCCATCCCTGTGCTGGGCTTCTGAGACCGCAGTGGAAGGCACTTGTGAGTTTTCTGCTTTGAGAAGAAGACATTGGAGTTACTGGACCACAGGATGCCTTTCCAGTCCTAAGTTAATACATTGCTGCTTTCCCTGTGCAGCATAACAGCCTTCATGCAGTGGGTCATGGGACTGCTGGGAAGGTGAGGTTTGACTCTGCATCCAAATTGTTCTGCAGCTGTTCCTTACCACCATGGTCTGTGGCTTAGTAGGACATGAGAATCTGAACAAATGACTCTGCCAAACGGTAGCTCACCCCTCAACCTGCCCTTCCCTCTGCTGCATTCAGAATGGAGCATTTCTCCCCAGGACAGCCAAGTTACTGTATTTGTGCCACATGTCATTCGGAGTCTTTAACCGTTTGTAAGACATAGTGTTTTCAACCAATTTGGGATAGGAAAATTATTTCTGCTGCAGAGAGAAGGATTATAGCTCATGCTTCCTGGTGAGAATCTAAAACCAGGAGGGCTAAGTGAGTTTTTTCTGCATGGCCTCTCATGGCACTTCAGGGTCTCCAAGTAAAAATGTATGGGGGACAAGAACAGACCTAAAGCCTCTCCTTGTCATTGCATAACACACGTGTCTCTGTGGCTCTTCACTGAGCTCTGTTTTCACAAAACCGAACTTTAAACAATCTGTGATGATTTAGACCTGATTCTAACTTCGTCTGGCTGGAGAGCTGGGTGGCATTTTGTACCCAGAAACATCATAAAATGCAGAAAACCATATGGGACATCAGCACTTTCTTGCTGGTCACAGCCCGGGGTGGAGTTCAGCTGAGACTCAGTTTCCATGACAGGATTGTTTCCATGGTAGGAATACAGCAGCTCATCCAAGTGTGTGCAGTCCTTTTTCACCCATAGGGTTCTCAGCTGGGTACACTGGCCCTGCCCATCCCCTGGGTGGTTTCTGAAGCCACACTGCAGCCTTGCTGTGAGCCAGCTCAGGCATTTCTGCACTTGCGTCACAGTCTCATCCTGAGCGGCACCTCTGCACGACATCGACTCCTTGCCCATTCGGCAGAAGGAGTGATGCTTTTGTATTCTCTGCCCTATCCTGCAGCACCTGGGTTTTCCTTGGAGATCTCCCATTCACACATGGAGCCTGCCTCGCTTCCTGAGGCTGATGGGAGTGCAGATCCCCACAGTGAGACTGTGAGCCACAAATCCCCTGGTCTCCGCACCTGAGACCGGAGCGCTTGTGCTGTTGTACAACTGTAAACTGCCTCAGATCAGTGTTTCAATACAAGCATGGCAGTTCTGGTTTTTCTGAGACTTTGTGAGTTTTTTATTTTTTAATTTTTTTTCTTTTTGTTCATAGTGGGAATCAGGAGTTCCGCACCTAGTTGTAGCTTGCTAACCCTCAAGGAAACCCTCTTCTTTTCCCTCTGGATCAGTTGATGCTGTGGTTTTGCCCTGCAGCTTTGATTAGAGGTGAGGGAGCAGTGTGGGATCACACTGTGGCTCTGAGGAGGGATGCTCAGTCCCACTGGGGCAGTGACAGACATTGGTCCCCAGCTCGTCACCCACGTTCCCGTCCCCTGTGCACTGGCTGCCCTCTATCTGCCAGCCAGGCTCCCCCAGGCAGCTGCAAAGGGCCAGACGTGCCCCTCGCCCACCTCCTGGCAGTGGGGGTGGCCTGTAGCTGAGGACTGAAGTGTGTCCCCCCAACAGGATGGCATCTCAGTGCCCAATCCAGCCAAGACACTCTTTTCACTAACCTGCCTGTCCTGATCCCTGGCTCTCGTTTTGCTGCCTGTTTTTGTGGAAATGCTCCTTTTTGATTTTCTTCACCAAAGCTTAGCACAGCCAAGAATCCTTCCCAAGTAGCTGATGCAGCCACAGGGCAACTCCCCCTTTGACACAGAAGTCCCTCATTCAGTATTCACCTCTGAGGACAGCTGACTTTTGGCCACTCTCTGCTTGCTCAGATAGGGAGCTGTCTATTGCTTTCTGGGCACTTCCTCTGCAGCTGGGAGCCACTTTCACAGCATGCAGTGACCTGCCCTGTCTTGGACTGTCACCCTTCTCTGTTATTTTTATATTTTTAGTGGACTTCCTTGTGCAATAACATGAATTACCTTTTTTTTTTTATTATTTGATAAGTATCTTCTTAGCAGAATATTAATACATATAATTAAGATAGTATTTGGCTCTTGAATCACACTGTTCATCCTGAAATTGTCTTAATTGCACAGCTGTTCCTCTAGAATGAAGCTCTCTTTATTTAAAAGCTTAAATGTGGAAAAAGGGACAAAATTTCTTCCTCCAAGGAGAAAACCTCCATTTCAAATTTCTGGCTATGTTGAAATCAGTGGCTTCTCTATTTTAAGGGAAGGCAGAAATCAAGGGAATAATAATACTGATTTTTATTTTAATCCTCTACTTGAAGTAAACCATAAACTCTCTTGATTTATTTTCTTGGGCTTTTTTTTCTTTTCTGCATTATTGAGGGTAAAAAGCTTGAGGATCTTCCATTCTTTGAGTTGGTTCACATGCGATTCCTCTGGTTTTCCACTCTTTCTGACATCTTGAAACTCAGGCATCCCTAACACCCAGATGAAATCTGCTGCTTGTCACCAGCTTCCAGTTTGTGAAGTGTCAGCCTAGCTTTGACAGGAGCCTTAACCTTTCAGTGTTATAATATGTTAAAAAATGCCTTGGACAAGTCTATGGAATTACTTCAGTCCTCTGCAAGGCAGCTGAGAAATTACGTTCAATTTGCCGTCAATTCTTCTGCTTTAAACATTGCTTCTCTAAACTATCAGCCCCTCCTGTGAGTACATTCGTGTTTGGAATGATGCAGTAAATCAGATTATAGCTGTCCTTTATTAACTCTGATACACAAGATTTCAGCAGTGAAGGTTTTATTCAGAGAAAATGAATGAGGATAGTTAAAGTCAAATATAAATGGAGCTCATTAAAAAACAAACAAACCAGCCTCTGTTTCATAATGTGACTCTTAATTGTACCGTGAGTGTAGAAGTAGCTCTCATTAAAATCTCCTGGCAGCCGCCTTCTCTTCATCTCCTTCTGCAAACTCACTCACAAACTCCTAGGAGTTCCTGGGGACATGAACCCAATTTGCATCTTGGGATTGGAGACAAAGGGATGAAGCAAGCAAAAGAAGCCTGTGTGCATGTGCACGCAATAAAATGAGCATAGCCTTGCCAGCCCATCTGTGCAGGCTGCCACCACTCACCTGCACCTAAGAGCCCTTTCCTACACTCTCAGCAGTGCCCTGTCCTCACTTGGCTGCGCTAAGCCAGAGGTGCCCTCTGATTTCTCCCCCTCTGCCCGGTGACTCAGCTGGGGTTTGTGCTGTGGGTGCTGCTGTGGAGCCAGCTCCACATTTCCGGGGTGCACAGCTGCAGTGGGAACAGACAGTGTGCTGGGGTCAGCATCAAACCCTAGCTGCTGGGGGAAAGCAGCCCCTCTGTGCCCCATTGGCCACCACAGCAAAGCCCAGCATTGCCTGTAAAATGAGAATAAGCTCCTTGTTGCCGAGTGCAGTCTGTGGGGAGCTGCCACCATTCCCTTGGTACAGAGACAAGAAGAGCTTGGAGTCTGCTTTACACACTCACCATCCCTGTGTGGGTGGGTTTGTTCATTTCTGGTGGGTTTTCAAGTACATATGTTTTGGGGGAAGAGAGAAAGTAAAAAAGCAGTGATGGAGTCAGAGCATGGAACAAGTCCAGCTTTGGTAACAAAATACAGTGTATAGCAGTCTGTGCTGAAGAAGGAAAGGTTGCTGAATGGTACCCAGTGCTTCCAGTTCAGTAATGTACCATCAACCAATACCTTTAATGAAGCTTCAGCTATTACCTTAATGAATAGGACATGCTACCTTTGTGAGATCCTGAGTGTGAAGGTACAGTGAATGGGAAAAGTCTTGGAAAGGCTACTGGACAGTGTTTGAAAGGAAGACCCATAGTTCTGGAAAAAGAAGCTACTTTTAAAGCAGAGCTAAAATATGTTTTCTTTTAAAAAGTCTGTTAAAGACTCTGTGAGTCTCATTACTGCTCATGCAATAGCACAAGTGGGAGATTAATATTCTTCTTGAGGGAACAAAACTGCAGTATTTCTTGAGAAAATCTATTCCCACATATGAACGAGCGAGCTCAAAAGCAAATAGCAGCTTTATGCTATTTACGATTGTACTCCTGGATCACATGTGGATACTGCAAGAGTCCTGGCAGTATCAGGTGCACTTTTCTCATGGTTTCCCCCTGCAGTTCAATCCCACTCTTAACATAAACTCAGTCCCAGCATTACTAGCACTGGGACCATGAGGTCATGAAGTCCTTGATATCTTAAAGCAATGCATCAGCTGCCCCTGCTCCCTGCAAGCTTAACAGGCGTGGTGCCTGAGTGCCCGTCACAAAGGCTCCCAGTGTTCTTTGTGGAAAACCATTCCAAAGTTTTAATTAATTTTAATTCATAATCACAGAGCAATTTGGTATGTGCAGATGGAAATCAGTAGATGAGCGTTAGTATTTTTATGTATACATATGTTTTACAAAAAGAGTTGCAGTTTACTCAGAACCTGGGCTGGACTGTGACTGTTTAATTACTGTTCACAGAGAAGTAATTTGCGAAGTGTTAATTTCCAAAATCAATGCACTCCAGTCCAATAAATATTTAATGCTTCCATCTGCCATTTTTAAGTTAGTTACCAACCCTGCTAGATGAAGTCTCTGAAACAGTTACCTGCTGTTGGCATAAAGAAGGGTTTTGAGATCCAGCTTTCATGGAAACCTAGAGGACGTCAGGTTTCCTGAGGACAGTTTTATTCTCTTTACTTGATTAAATATGGATATGGACAACATTGCATGTAGAAGCAGGTTCATAGCAGGCAGACCAGTGTAGAATTACATCTCAATTTTATGAAGGAAAATACATTGAGTCTTCCCTAGTGAGACTATGACTGCAGGTCATAGGTTTGAATTTTGGGAGGAATCCAGTTGGAGCATGCAGTATCTTTTCCACTGGGAATAGCCTAATAAAGGGAAGGGCATGGCGGCCATTCCAAGGAGCGAAGAGGAGATGAAGCCCCTGTCCCTGCCTAGACAGGAGGGAGCATGCAGGGCCCCATCGACAGCCGTGGGTCCCATGGGTCGTAACTGGATCTTGAGCTCGCTCTCTGTAAAACTAGATGTGGCAAAACCTGTCTCCTTCTGCATGACAAACTATTTAATTACTGATATTCATGGGGGATTTGGAGCTCTGTGGATGGGAATGCCCTCTGCCAATGCAAATGTCACTGCTCGTGGTACAACATGGGGGCCTCAATGATTAGTTGTGTTTTACTGGTTTTCTAGTACAATTATGGGTAGTTCATATGTTGTTTCATCCAGGTGTCTGTCACTCAGGGCTTGGCCTCATCTTCTTAAATAGCTGGATATAAGATTACAATGTGTTCCTCCAGTGAGACCATATTTCCAGAATATCATCACAGCTTTATGATGACACAGGGCTTTCTGTTTAGCTGAATGGATACACTGAATCATTTAAAAAAAAATCAAAATTTCTTGAGCTTGGATCACTAGACATTCGCCATATCCTATACAGGGTTACCTTGAATCAGCATAATAAAGAACTTGTGACCTTAAGATTTCTTGCTGGGTCAGGGTAGACCAGTAGTTGCATGGGCAAGTGCAAATTGCAGAGCACCAAGAGAAACAGGACTGATTTTTCAGGAAGTGTTCTTTCTTTGAGCCCTTCCCCAGCCTAGTAGCAGCTTCCAGGGGTTATTTGGAAAGCAGTGGACTCATCTGAATGACCCTCACGTCCCTGTGGTGCCTAAAGCTCCTGGAGGAGCCTGGAGGAACATTGCTGCCAGCACCAAATGCTTTGAATACCAGATTGCAAAGCGCCAGTGTGGGCTGCTGTGAGATGGGTGGAAGCCTGTGCCTGTAAATATGAATCTGTAGTTTAGATAATGGTTTTAGCAATGCATTCAAATTATTGCCCAAAGCTATTCCCTGTTGTGCTCTTGCATGTGAAAAGTCTAAGCCTAATGGGACCCTAATGAAATTGTTTCCTGTAGCTTTATGCTGTGCAGCTGGATGTAATAACTCCAGCTAATGCACCCGCTACAGGCAACAGCAAAGTTCTCATTGCACTTGATGAGGCTGCTGCAGTAGTGGATGGATGGCTTTGGGGATGGGTAGATGTGTCAATCTATAACGAGACTTCTAGATTGAAAAATTTTGCTAGATTATGGAATAAGCTTTTGAATTGCTACTGTGATGGCCTTCCTTTGTGTAGCCAGGTACTACAGTCTCTTTTTGGCTTTCATGTGGGTGGTGATGAGACAGAAAGAAAGAAAAAAAGAGAAGCATGGGAAATTGTGTTGAAAGCGTGATTTGAAGTGTTGCTTTAGTACAAGTCCCTATATTTTAATTGAAGAAGGCTTTTAAATTTTTGGGGCAGGTTCTGAATGGTGCTCCATGGTTTGGTTCACCAGCATCTAACCTTGGGAAATCCCCAGCTGCTGTAAACAAATATTAAATTAAGTAGTCTTTTGGCTAATAGCTATGCCTCTTCTTCCAGTAAAGTGGCATCCTGGGCAGTTTTCTTGCTGGTTTTATCCAGTCTCCTGAGGGAGCCAGCACCACTGCAGTCAAGTGAAGTGCAGGGGGACAGGAACCGTCTCACTGTTTGTTACTCTAGATTTGGATGTGTGCATGGTGGTGGGGAACTCCCAAAGAGCGTGAGGCACTTTCTGTCCCCATTGTCTCTTTTGCAGCAATCTTTGCAGGAGAACAGAGTCTGAACACTGCAGAAATCTGCGTGTTAATGTAAGACATCATGGTCTACTAGTCTCAGCGGGGCTTAGTGGAGATAAATCTCTGTACTTGATGTTCCCAGATCTCCCACGCAGATACAAAGGCATTTCACCTCTCTGCAGCTCAAAATGCCTATATGTAGGGATAAAGGAAGGAGAGACTTAGAGATGCATTGTTGTTGTTATGGTATAATTCTAACCAGAAACAAGCTGCAGGAAAGAGCTGGCAGTTCCCAGTTCCTGCTGCTGTCGTTTAGACCCAAATTAGTGACTCAATATGAATTCAAAGGAGGTTGGAGGTGGTCAGTGTTGGGTCTGCTGAGGGACCCTGTTTTATAACTGGTGGCCACTCAAGAAAATCTTTTTCACTGAAAAAAATATCCCCCCACATCTTATTTTGAAAAGTGAGTTTTCATCTGCATCCCTGAATGGACTTGCTGTGCCTTGCAATGTATCCTGAGGTGAGGGATGGGGTGGGATGGTCTGGCCAGGGAGTGAAGCCAAGCTGTCCATGTGGCAGGATCTTCTCATGTGGCTTTGCTGAAAGTTAAACTTTTTTGGGGGGATTGTACTGAAGACTGAAGGCATGTCTGAACTCAGGGTGTGGGTTGTCATTTGACCAGCTTGTTGCCTTAATTTGATGAGCTTTTGAACAATTTAGGGAAGATTCTCCCCTTGCTGAGAGCTCTTCTTCTCTCTGTGCAAGCAGGTTCTTCCTGGAGTGCACTGATTTGCAGGGCTGTCCCTTGCAGGCTTCTGAAGGCCGGTTTCCCAGGGCTGTGATCCTCACATTTTTGTGAAAGAAGAATCCATCTTCTTCAGGTGCATCAGGGATTCAGAAGGAGAAACCAAGGCAGCCATGTCGTAGTGCTTCCATCCATGCTTCTCCACCACAGGAACTTCTCTTCCATCTTGCACAGAGGCCAGACAAGATGCTGGGTTTGTGGAACAGTGGGACACTTGCAAGACAATATTTTGCCTCTTCATCATCTCATAGCAGAGGCCTGATTGTGCTGCCTCTGTGAGCTTCCACTTAGGAAGTTGCTTCCAAAGACCATATTGGTATTCTGCAAAGAAAACAAGAGTGCTTTCTTCATTGAGTAAGCTCAAAGGACTAGTGTGGGTCGGCTATTGTAGGAAATAAAATGGCTGCTGAAAAAAAAAAAAGCATTTTAAAAAAAAAAATCTTATGTTATGTACTGAATTATTTAAGTTCAAAAAATACATTGGTTTAAATGGGTGGGGACTGGTTCAGGAGAGCAGTGCTGTGAGAGCCAGCAGCCCCCCAGGCCTGCAGGGTGAGATCGTTGCATGCAACGTGACTCCTGTGGTTTCCTGCAGGGCAGCCAGCACAGAAAAAACCTTGTAAAAGAGAGAAGGAAAACCAAGCTGGGGAATAACAATACTTCCATAATACTGCACTGTCTGGGTATCAGAGTAATTTTGTGATACAGGAATTTAATAGTACAAATCTGGCTGATAACCATTTTGGTAAATATTAATAAAAAAGCTGTGACAGTTCAGTTCTAGCATGACTGATGTAGTGATTTTATCTATCTTGGAGGGAAAAATACACCAGCACAGAAAGTTTCTGTTTGCCATTTGTCAGGTGTGCTGACGTCATTGGGTAACATTTGGGCCCATGCAAACGAACCAGCAAGACACCTTTGGGTCTGTTTTAAGCTTTGTTAAAATACTCTGTTTCTATGCCCTAAACATCTGTGCCTGTTGCATTTCACCATTGTATGGAAAACATCAGCCTCCTTCCCACCTTTAATGTGGGGAGTGCTTCTCTCTAGCAGGCAGTGAGATAGCAGCCCAGGCAATCTGTTTCTCCTTTATTACATTAATAGCATTTGCTATTGTCAAGAGATCTCTGCAGCCGTGGACAGCAGTAATGGTTAGTGTGATTTTTTAATCTAATGACTAAGAGAAGCCAGAGATAGGTGATAAACATGGCTAAGCATCAAGTGCTGAATGACAGGGCTTGTCTCTGAGCAGGTGGGAAATGGCAGGTTCATTGCTGTGCCCTCCTGTACTTCCCCAGGCATACCTTATCGCATTAAAAACTTGGAATAGTTTTGTTTTAGGTGGAGTTAATTGGAATGAGCTTTTGAGTTAATTGGAATCAATTAGAATGGGCTGCTGAGTTATCTCTTTCAATCTGCATATTAATGCCACCTCATACTCTTCTTCTCTTTCTATCCAGTCTGAGAGCAGAGGGAAGAGGAGAGTGCCTGATGGTGTCTTGTGTGGCAGAGGTGGGTGTTGAAGCTCTGAGACTTGGCTTCTCTCTCCTCAATACAGTAACTGCTGTGAAATCCTGCCTTGCATTAATACATTGATTTGCATTTGCCTTCTCTGGTTGCAGCTGAGGCATCCCACCTCTTTTTTTCCTGGAGACACACTGAAGTTCTTGTGTGACTGGCTCAGGAAAGGTCTACCTTTAGCAACAGGGAGATATTGGGAGCTCTGCTTTTAACTGCAAGTATGCAGTTTCTCATCCATAGCCGGGATGAATTATCAGCTGTATTTTCATTTAAATAATGCTTCTTAGGACAAAGAATACAACATAAAGGCTAACTCGGCTCTCATTTACTTGGATGACAACAGCCTGTGGCTTTCAAAGTGGTAATAACCAGTGTTGTTGGAGTTTGTCTTATGGCAAGCCAGGGACCCCATCTAGGATTATGGTCTGTGTGCTCTGGTGCAATAAGAAATATACAGGCTCTGCCTTGGACAATATGTACCCCTTCTAAAATGATCTCCAAAAATCTGGATGACTTGCCTGTCAAGCCCTTAGTAAGCTCTGTGTTTAAAGAGACAGCTTTAAGTGCCCTAAAGTTCAGCATCATTCTTCTTTCTTTTTGGTTGTTGTATTTAAAGCAAAACTAAATTAATTCAAATGGCCACTTAAGTAAGGTAATGTTATTTCCAGCTTTCTAAGAAAGTGTTGGAAAGGAAAAGTGCAAACCTTTGCTAGATTTGGCAGCTTCCTTGGAAACTTTGTCCCTGTGTGAGAGTGCATTAAAAATAATGCTCTCTGGCAGCTCTTTTGGAGCCTGGAAGCTAAAAGGTAGTAACCAGCTCTGTATCGCAGACATCTTACATTAAATTAGAAATCACAAATATCTAAGACTTACTACTCAAACACATGGGGAGGAAAGCAGCTGGTCACACTTAATTTTAATGATGTTTCAGTATTGCATGTTCTTCCTTTTCCCCCAAACCCCATGATAAGATTTGTGCTTTCCGATGATAGTGCCTTCTTTTCCCCCACGTGGCTCTCTGGTGGACAGTTCCTGCCTGTTAAGTTTGCTTGGAGCTTCTCCGCTGATGCCTGCTGCTATATTGTCTCTTTAGCTGGGACTTCAGCCAAGTTTGTAAACAGAGATGAGGCTTAGCCTCTGAGTTTAGACCAAGCTCTTGAGTTTTTTCAGAGGGTGCCAACTGGCCAAGTATTGGATACCTACTGTACCATCTCTGCTAATAAATCACACTGTCTCATGTGATAAAAATGGGTTTCTAAATCTAGGATACCAAAGAAAGTGGTAGCTGCTCTCCAGTGGGAAAATAGATTTATTGTTCCCCCCAGCTGTCAGTGGTTAGAGATGTGTGCTGCTGGAAAACGTCATGTTTTTTTTTTCTTTATGCCTCTTTCCCTTTATGCGTAAAGATTTATCCATTCAATGCTTATCACAGTGCAAGAGTATTAGTAAGCATAAGCTTGTTGATAGTTCGCATTCTGATGCTTGACTGGAGGGAAGATCTACAGCTTAAAAGGGGTTTGGAATAATGAACTCCGAAGGGTAACCTATGCTTGGGAAATAGCAATGGTTGCTGTTAGCCTGGAGGGTGTTGGGTTTTTCACTTAGCAGTGAAATGAGATACTTGAATGAGTACTATCTAATTGTGCTGGAGCTTTGTGTCTAGGGTTGTGGCTCCTGTTCCTTTTCAGTGTGATGTGTGACCTGAAGAATTGCTTTGCTAAGGACACTGGGAGGTGGTGAATTTACAGCTGTTTTTACCTACAAGTTCTCTCTTTGATTCTCTTAAGCATAAGAATCAGTCACTTTACCTCTGCGGCAGACAGGGTTAAGTCCTCTATTTTTAAACTCTGTTATCCTAACTAGCAATGATAATTATTCAACAGTAGCATCCTCTCAAAAAGAAAAAAAATCCTTTTCTCACTTTGCACAAGGGTTTTACATTAAGGAGAGCTGGATGTGTAACTGCAGAGAAGGATGAGGGCTCAAATATTGGCTTGACAAGGCTGTGCATGCAGTGATTCAGTGAAATACACCCTCCAAGTCTTCAGATCTTGATCCTCTTGGGATCTTCACAGGGGTTTAATGTTGCTCTCATTTCTCTTGCCCAGACATGTTGCTTTGATTTCAGTGCTTTCAGCCTTAACCCCTTTCTCTGCCCTTCATGTCAGTGGGACAAGGTGAGTGTTTTGTGCAGCAGAAAACACCGTAACCTCCTGAGGAACGGCACCGTGGTCTTGTCCCCTTTTCTTCCCTCGCAGCTGTATGTGCATGATGGTGTCAGTGCCCTCTTTTCCCACCCTCTGTCATCCCACTGCCTGGTTAGGTACAGCCTCTGTGAATCAGCGACTCACAGCAGAGCCTCTCAGCATTATAAAAAACCACACAAAAGCAACCTGCAAAGTAATCTTTCTTTTCCACTAATTTTCTAATTTTCTTTCTAGGGCTCTGGCTTTGCCTGCAGGTGGGCTGGGAAGCCCGTGGCCAACCTGCGTGAGGCAGAGCTGTCACGTTGCTTTTGCTTCAGCAGCCTCTAGTGGGGAGAGTCGTGTGTTTACCGCCGGGGCAGGAGTCCTCCCGTGCCGTCACTTTGCTGGTTTTGTAGACCACCCAGAGGAGCGATTTAGTGTCTGCAGTCCAAGATGAACTCTCCTTTAATCTGTATTATAAGGAAAGGCGGATGAGTAGGAGAACAGGCTATTGTTTTTTCCCAAAAGGCCAATATGTTGGTTTCTTTTCTTTGTATTTTAAATGTGTAGGAAATAAAACTATCTAGAGGTGAATGAGTCACTTTCATGAGTCACCAATAGTAGGAAGAGGGGATTTAATATTTGCGAATCAGAAGGAAAAAGTACAGTCTGTTCCCTGCTTAGTGTGAGAAAGAAAATAATGGACAATTTAAAAAGCTGTTTTCTCCCCAGAAGAAAAGTAAGAATCAGGTTTCAGACTCTTCAACATCTGGGGGCGAATGGCTGCAACCCCTCCTGGCACTGTGGTCCTGCTGTTTCCTTGACTGACTGCAGCCAGTGGTACTTCTTATCTTGTGGCTTTCCCAAACCTTGGGGCTTCTGTCCCATGCTGCCGGTGGCTTTTGTGGTGTGGCCTTGGGCATCCCTCTCCACTGCTTGTCTCACAGTTTCTGCTTTATAATACGTGACCTTTGCCAGTAACTTAAAATGTACAAAGAGGCAGACTTTGTGCCTTCAGCCTTCTTTTCCCCCACAGAACAAAGATTGGGCAAACGCAGGCAAGTGCAGCATGAGGGGAGGATGAGCAAAGGTGAGAAATCATGCCCTGGTCTTGCTGGTAACTGTCTCAAAAGCCTGGCTGGTGGTGCCTAAGAGTGAAACCACCCAAATCTGACTCGTCCCTCCAAGGTTCATGGGTGGTGACTCAGCCTAAGAGGAGGAGGAGGAGTAGGATATGCGGGGCCTTCCTCCCTTGTCCGCCAGCTGTCACTGTTGTTGCACACACCCGGGTGGCTGGTGCCTTCTGTCTGGCTGGGATTTACAGCTGCCCCAAAGCACTGAGCTTGTTTGGCTCATCTGTGGTGTGAGAGTGTTTATCCTCATCTTAACAACCTGTTCCTAAAGCCGCAACTTTATTGCCTACTAAAAGGCTCTGTTGAGAGCTCCAGAGATAATTTTAGTCCATACACATTTCTCCCCCACCTTGGGTTTAACAGTTTTAGATTTTTTTTTTTTTTTAGGCATTGTTGCAGAACTAGAACTCCCTCAAAGTACTTCTCTGATTAAACAATGGTTTGTAAAACTGAGGGGGTTGGAAGTAATAGTAGATTAGGAGAAGTGGTCACAGCAGGATCTGTCAGGCTTTGGCAGCATGCATACACACACAGATACCCACGTATCTGTGTGTGTGTGTGTAGGCACTCAACTACTCCCGCCTTGTATTCCATGTGAATTTCTCTGGTATACTCGAATTAATGAGAACTGTTTGTGCTTGTAAAGTGAAGAAGATGCAGTTTTGCCTCCCCAGTGTGAAATGGCTCACAGATGGAAGTATGGAGGTGTTCGCTGAGGGCTAGTCTAAAATTACTCTTAGATGCAGTGAGCATCTCTTCAAGTATTGCACTTTTACCATCTGAGCTGAAAAACACAAAATTTGACTGAGCAAGTATAGGCTGGACACTAGGAGGGATTTCTTCTCCGAAAGGGTGGTCCAGCATTGGAACAGGCTGCCCAGGGAAGTGGTGGAATTACCATCACTGGAAGCAAGCATCACATTACATGATCTTAGAGGTTTTTTCTAACTTTAATGATTCTATAAAATTAGCCTGACATTCACTCTGTGCTTTAAGAGACATACCTATATTGTAATCAAGTTTTGCTTGAGTTCAGAAATCCCAGAACTTTACAGTTGAAAGGACTGAGTTAGCATAGTGTTACTTGAAGTCACTATTGATGTGCTTTGTGGAGATTATGCAGCAGCAAAAAGCCCCATCATACTGTTTTTTACCTGTAACTGCTTTGGATTTGAGGTCCCAATGCCTTACTGAACTGGATTCTGCTGTGAGAGACATATCAAATGGAAGTTGTGCCCTCCCTCAGCAGTGCTGCTTTAGAATTGCAGTGAAGAGCAGCATCTGGCCTTTAAATCATAATTCTGGTTAAAGCAAGCACAAATCTACACAAATTTCTCAATTTAGATTAGATCCTGCCTCATACAAACCTAATCCAGAGGAGAAAGTGAGTTCCTGGCAGAGACAGATGGAAAATCCCAGTCCCTGCCTTGTGCTCACATACTTGCTCTCTCCTTTCAAACCTATGTTTTTTTTGTTGGTTGTCTCTCTTGAAGCTTACCGTTAAGAACAGCAAATTGTTGTTTTTTAATAGTTTTCTCAATTCCTGACCAGATTAGGAGCACTGAATAAAAAGGGGAGGCATTTGTGGGTACCTGTATCTGTGCACATCCAGAGCTGTGTGGGATGTCTCCTGGGAAGGAGCTGGCTTGAGCTTTAAATAGGTTTCTTGCATTCATGTTACTGTATCAGTCTGACCCCTCCTGTGCCAGGTGACTGTTTGGCCAGGGGGAGAAAAGGCACCTTTCCCATCTGCATTTCTGCTTTTAATTTGGCAGCGCAGAGGCCTGGTTTGCTGCCAGTTGAGTAGCTGTGCTCACAGTCGTGCCTGTGCCCTCTGCATCGCTGTGTGTCAGTGCTGTGGGCTTGGGGATAAAAAAGAGGCAATTTGTGATGAAAAAGGCCATTTCTTTCTCTAATAAGGTGTTTATATATGCAGTTCAAATAAACACAGCCAGAAATGGGGCATCCTGATGTGTGCTTTGAAAACATGGCTGGACTTGGGGGTGTGGAAGAAGTCTGATAAGGAATTTGGTCTTTTCCAAGCTCTCTTGCTGCCTCTCCTGCCTGCAGCTGGGTGCTGCTATTTGTTGCTCCTCCAGACTATTTTTAATTGTTTTCTACTGATGTGGTGACTTCTGTCTGGGTCTCCAGGGAGCCAGCAGTAACACAGGTCATGCTCCCTGCATAGCAGTAACAAGGGAATGGATCCTTATCTGGGATGCCTCCTTGCTTTTCTGTCTGCTGTAGCCCCAGTGTTTCCCACTGGGGAGTGGGGAGCTGACAGCCCACTGCACTGGGTTTTGGGAAGAGCAAGGCTTCTAATAGCTTAATGATGGGTCATATAATGTATTAATGGAATTGATGGAACTTAGTCTTGATTTTTGCAAGAGGAGCTGAGGATGGATTTCCTCTAAGTGTTGGTGAATTATGGGGTTTGTGCCCTTGTTGACTTTTAGGGTCTTTCCTTGTTTCTCTTCTGCCTCTCTCCCTCTTTATTTAGCTGCAAGCACTTTACTGAAATTCTGTTGCTGAATAAATGTCACATCCTAGGCAGTGTTTGTCTTTGTTTTCCACATTTCTTTGCTACCATGAGGCTTATTGTGTTTATCAGGTTTGAATAAACAACCTGTGGCTGTGCAGAGCTGGAGAAAAGCAAAGGAAGGGTTAAGTAGGCGATACCCAGCTCCTGACAGCTGGAATGTGAGCATATGTCCATGTGGCAGGCAGAGGTGAATTTAGTTTGCCTAGGCTGAACCTTAGTAAATAAGCTTTGCTGAGACATGGTAATATTAGGTTGAGTTCAGTGTTGCACAAAAAGTGGTCGTACAGCTGCCATATGGATCAGTGGTCAGATAGCGTAAGAATGTATCTGTTCAAGGAGTGCAGCCTAAAAATACTTAATTTAAGCTTCGCAGCACTGAACAGCAGTCCTGATAGAAAGACAGCTGAAACCACTTAAATAGCAAGAGGGGAAATGAAATGACCAGCTCTAGTTTACATTCATGAAAGCAGTTAAAAGATAGAGTCTCTGTGGTGCAAGTTTGCTACAAAGCAGTGAAACTTCTCTTAATCTGACATTTAATAGATCAGCTTAAAAAAAATAACAACCTGACTGTCACACTGGCAAAAATAATGGGGAAATACAACAGAAAAACTGCTGTGAGGCCACACACTAAGCCTGGTTCACATTGGGAGAAACTGGAGGGAGACGGTGTGGTTGCACCAAAATGTGACTCAGAGCTCACACGTGTTTACTTGTCACTGAATCCATCCCAAAGACTCTTTAAGAGAAAAGAGATAACCCGGTGTTAGATTTGCTGTGGTGTGGTTTCCAAAAGAGGCCGCTGGCTGCAGGACTCCCCTTCATCTGCACACTGGAAACAAACAATCAATTTTTCATTTTTAGTGGTTAATTCTGAAAATATGAAGGTCTGTTTAGTCTTGTCTCCCTAACATAAACCAGCCAGAACAAGGCAGCTTGAGGGGAGTTTGCAACAAGTTCCCTTATTTGGAATAACAGCCACTGGTGTGGGACACCCCCACCCTGGTGGTGCTCGGGGGATCGGGATTTTCTTGTGATGGATCACAGGGTGTGTTGGGGGAACTGTGGGGGTAATGGGTATGTTTGAGGAAACACGAGCCAGATTTGGTCCCAATCTCTGTCTGTTACTTCACCCAGTTTGTAGGAACAGGTTGTGATGTGAATGGGGTCTGGAAAGGTGAAATGCAGAAGAAAATAAAATTTATGTTGAGCCAAACTTTTTCATGGAACTCCCATGGCTATGGGCATAATACTGTCCTACAAACTTCCAGGAAGGGCTGCTGTCCCTTGCCAGTCAGCTGCTAGTGGGCAGGTGCCACCCTAACAGGATCCTTGTGTCATGGCTATGAACAGGCTGGAGTGGTGGCTGGATGGCTGTGGATCTGCTCAGCACCTCCCTGTTGCTGCCTTCTTCCTCCTCCTTCTCTCCACAGCTGTTCTGACCCTGCCACTCAGGAGGACTTTGATCCTGCAGAAAGGAGCCTGGAATGATCCTTTTGCATGTTAGATTGTCCTTAGTGTGCTCTCTTTTTCTATAGGCTTCAGATTTTCAATACCTTGCTAATTGCATGAACTTCTAAGTCTTTTAAATGTACAACTTTCTGTGGCCTGAAATGACACCCCTTCTTCCTTGGCAAAAGGGGAGATGAGTTCTGTGAGCTCCTGCTGAAGTGTAGGGTTTGGTGAGCTGGGCTCTGCTCAAACTGTGACATGTTCTCCATGTTTGAGGTCTGGTTACTATTTACCTTTGACAATAGAAGAAAAAAAGTAAAGTCTATTTCATTTGTATATGACGTTTAAGTTAAACTATTGTCGTTTATGCTGAACTGTTAATTTATCCCCTCTTCTAATGCTATCTTCCTCCCTTCACTGGTGGTACAAGAACCTCCTTTTGCTCAACTGCTGTTGGTGAGAGTCCCCTTCCGCCTTCCCCCTTCCGCCTTCCCCCTTCCCCTGTTAAAATACCTTTATCTGTTGGAAACCAATTGCTGCCATACTTGTTGTATGGCAGATACTAAACACAGATAGAAGATGGTGGTACTTGGATATGCATTCATCACTGCAAGTGCCTATTTTTGTTTTATTTGTTCAGTAAAACACAAATGACAAGTTCAGATTCCAGACAAATTCTGTTTCCTCCCAAGATTTTTTTCAGTATCAATAAACTTGGTTTTAATATAGCTGTCTAATAAATTTGTTCATTAATTTGGAAGGTAAATTTGCTTCTATAGGTAGGTATTTATCATTTCATAGTCTTCTAACCAAATTTCCATAAATGGTGTTTTAAGCACTGTCTAAATTATTTCCATGCCATCTCAAATGTTTCATAGACTGTTTTCACATCCTAATGATGATTTTAAGATAATGGAAATCTGCATTGCCATGAAGAAGTATTTCCTTTTCACACAGCTTTTTAAAAAGTCATTATAATAACTTATATTCCTGCTCAAGGTGTTTTATAAGATCTCTTTGTAGTTCAGCAATACACCCCTGTTTAACAAAATGTTTAAATGTGTATTTGAATTATACCTGCTACAAGAGAATAAATCCGCGTTCATGTGTCAGGAACAGGAAAAGATCCAGGAGCACCTACTCCCCGTCCCTTGAACTATGCTAGAGGATCTCAAGACATTCCTGTGACTGCTGCAGCTGCCTGTCCAGGGTTTTAGCCACACAGTCATTCCAAGATTTCTTCTAGGATGAATTAAGATGGAATTGGAGGAGCCAGAGCACATCGGAGACATTTAGTACTCTGTCTGTTCAGCATTTGTTAAATCAGTAAGTTTTGGAGAAACTGCTGCAATTAGCTCATGTTCTGTGCTTGAAGGGTGGAGCAATGTGGGAGTTGTCCTGGCTACAGGGACAGAGGGAGTGGAGTGCTCCTAAGAGCTCCTCAGTCCTGTTCATACTACATCATCCCACACCATTTTTGAGCAGCCAAGCCCTTTACTTTTGCCTGCTTACTCAGATGGGTGGGATGAGCTTTTGTACATTTGCTCGTTTTTCCTAATCTTTTCATTACTAGCGCTTGGTCTTAACTGACAGTCGGAACCACATGAGTTTATTCTCCCATTCCACCCACCTTTGCCTTTAAAATTCCCACTTTTAGAGTGAGCAATTGTTACAGATGCCTTCAAATTGCATTGCTCTCTCTGTAAACAAAGAGCTGACATCTGTCTTATTTTGAAGTTGCTTTATTGAATCTTGATCATTCCTGTAAATAGGCTCCATGTCTGTCATACCTCAATGGCAGTGAGTAAGATAGATCACTTCCTGCAGGGACTGAGTGGGAGAGGCTCTTTCCCTGTGGTGGTCTCAGGCTGGAGGGCTGATGCCCTCAGGGCTGATCTTGTGAAATAGCGACTGTTTCCTCAAGAGTGGGAGAGTGCACACACATGCACAAGTACATTGGTGTTACAAAGCTGGTAGGAATCACAGAATCACAGTGGATCATAAGATGGATAAACAATATAGATGGAAGAGGCAAAGTGCTGGTAGAGTGTAGGAAAGAATCAGTTTTTGGGTGAAGCCTTGTTTCGGTAGACTCAGATGTAGATTGACCTGAAGCTCAAAGTATCATTTCCAGATTTAAAAGTTTCACTTCCCTTTTTTTTTCCCCCCTTCTATTCCTTGCTAGTGTAGTATGAAACTGTATCATTTCGAGTTTGAGCCCGGTGTTCAAGTAGGATTTATTTTTAAAAACTGGGAGATAATCTGCAGAATTTCCCCCATTGCTATGTAGTTGGAAAAAACTTCAAAAGCTTTGAGCATGATGGTGTGGAAATCTATGTACAGTATGAAATCCAAAGATAGCCAATGGCAGAGAAGCAGGAGAGTACATGATGGTTTTTAACACCAAGGTGATGTCAGCTCCTTACTCCATGTAGCAATCACCTGGCTAATTGGTGCTGCTAGGTCTAAGATCATGTTTCCTGCCTCCCTTATAGCTAAATGTGGCCTTAAAAATCATTAACAGAGGCTTTTTTCACGTTTTTCTGCTGAGGTGAAAAGTATGGTTCCTAATTTACGGGCTGGAGTATAGGCAGAGGGAGGTGAAATGATTTGTCAAGGATCATAGAGGAGGGTTAGTAGGGTCAGGATTTGATCCTAAGATCTCTTCTCACTTTTTGGCTGCATTGGGGAAAGCACTACTTTCTGTAGAATTCTGTACTTACTGCAGGAACTGACAGAGGAAAAAATGTTTTTTGAAGCTACATTTCTAATAAACACAATTCTTTTTCAATACTACGTGTTTGTACATATCTTCTGACAAACTATGACTGAAATTTATTAAGAAAGGCTATAATTCTTGCACATCAGAGGGAGAGAAATGAAATATTTAACTTAATCTCTATAGCATATTCCATATTTTCCTTGCTTTTGGTTACATTTTTGTGAGGCAAACTATGATTTCCCTCTCCTATTAATAATTTATTGTTACTGGAATGTAATAGTGCAGAACGCAGTTCGTCCAGGAAAAAGCTTCAGCAGGGAGTGAGTCATTGATGGTAATAAACTTCCGTTCCTCTCAGTAGACCATAGGAGTGTTTAGAGAAATGTTTTTGCCATGATTCCTGAATTGCTTGTGCACTGTACAGCAGCTGGTAAAGATAAAACTGAACGGAGCTGGGCAGACTCCCTGTCTCCCCTCTATTACTATAGCATATTTCTGAGTCATATACAAAAAATGTTTTGGTATGTAAAAGTGGCTTCAGAAAAGCAACTCTGACTAGAAAATAGCCAACAATGAGCAAGGATACATTCCCAGAGCGTGATCTCGAGTGTAATATCTACCATATCTGTGTTACTCAGGGAGTTAGCAATGCATTGCTGTGCAGTTCTGAGCTCTCCAGCATTACCCCTCTGTGAGAAGTGTTATCTCCTAGGAGCCCTGGGGCCTTCAGGAGGCAAATCTGGGCTGACTCTGATAGTGTTTCACAGCTGCCTGGGTTGAAGTGCAGCTTTGCGTGTTACCGTCTGTAACATCCATCTTGTTTGGTGTGCAAGATCTCAGTTGCGAAAGACTGGTCTTGTGTTTGATGGAGCATATGAGGCATGTTCCCCTCTCTGCTGAATCCAGGTCCTCAGGGGCAAGTGCCCCATTTGAGTTCAGGAGCGTAAAATGTATTTTTATTATTACGCCATGACCTTTTGCTCTTCCCATGAAGAGACAGTATGAGGATGTTTGCTCTATTAAGAATGGCATTGGTGCGGCTCTGAAGGGCATAAGCATTCCCCAGTCAGAGAACAGTTTCTGTAGCATAGGTCTTCAATATGTGGTGTGAAGGGTTAAATGCTTTCAACATAATTTGCAGCCTTCTTCCAACAGAATCCTTTCAAGGTTCCTGGTCCTACAAAATGCTACTGCATCCAGAGGGGAGGGTGCATTGTGGTGTTGCCTTCTGGGAGCTGTGATTGTTATCAAGAACTGAGCATATAACTGTGAGGGAAGGATTCTGTACAACTCATTAGATGGTGTGCTTTTTATCTGTGCAGAAGCTGTCAGACACGTAAACATGATGGGCAAAAGTTTTGCAACCCAGCCCTGAGTGAAGGGAAGAAGTTGGCTTAGCTGTTGTGTGAACTGTAGGGCTGTGGCTAGACAGCCACTTTTGTAGCCCAGCGCAAAATGACTACAAAACAGTAAATGAATCCAGCTTTGTCTGAGTAGTCTTTCTAGTTTTTTATATGATGGTTTTAGTTGACAGATTTTGTGATTCTAGCAAGCACAATTGCTATTATCCTTCAGGGCATGTTTTTGTTGTAAAGCCTACAGCTGGGCGACTGTGGAACCGTGGGTGTTATCTGTAACGCTGCCTTATTGCAGTGCTTACACAAGCTTTTCCCCCTTTTTTCAGTAGAGCAATAAGCCTTTTTTTTTTTTTTTCAGGAGTTAATAAGGTATTATGAACTACTTCATCATTTTTATCAGTGTTTAACCGATTTCATTAACATTCTTTCATTAGAAGCCTCAGTAGATTTCACTAATTTTCAAAATTGTTTCACTTTGTGTTCCTCCCACGTGTAGCACCACTTGTGCAGTGGTGCCCAGCAGCAGCACTGTGGGTAGGGTACACAGTGTGCCCCAGGTGAATGGCACACAGGCTGTGCAGCTTCCTTGCTGTCATCCTCTTTCCTACAGGGAAGCTGAAGGAGCTATCCTGCTCAAGCATCGTTGTGTTTTTATCTCCTCTGCTGAAAGCAAGATGATCTCTTTGAAACACTCTGACACTATAACGAGACTGGTGAAGCCTCACAAAAAGAGCCACTTCCTTCTGGCCTTCAACAACCGAAGACTTTTCAGTTTCAGGCAAAGCTCCTATTCTACTGTCAGGAATTTGAATATCTTGCCATGTACCTGGCTTCCTGCTATTTGCTAGAAAATACAGGATACCAGCATCTCATGCAGATCAAGATCACAGGCAGACTTCTTGCCTCTCAGTCCAGAAGATATCCTCCTAAATATTTGATGCTGTCCACTTCAGGCTCCATCATGCTTGTTGTGCTCTGCATCTTTGTTCTCTCCATTAGTATGTGCAGGAAAGCAAATTGCACATATGTAAAAAAAGAGGTATTTGTGTGCACAAAATAGGTGTTTGTGTGTAGCACTGCTTGTCCTCTCAAGTGCTTCCTCAGTTGTAGAAACACTTGATTTCCACAAACCCCTGCTCTATCACTATGTATTGATGAAATCCCCATAGACATGCAAATCCCATCTCCAGTGCAAAGCTGGGCAATCTGGCACTTTTCTTTATTCAAACTCCAGCTGCTGAAGACTTGGAGTTGTTGAGTTTAGTGCTGTGCTGCTATAAGGAGTCTTGTCAACTCACTGGAGCAAATGGAGCTGATGAGGAGGTTGCAGAGGTCAGAGTAGAGCTGGAGCAGATTCTCCCTGAAGTTCCCAACATCAGCCCAGCGCTGTACTGGGTGCTGCAGGGGATTGACGTCACTTACTGCTGCTCACTGAAGTATCACTTGAGATCTGCTCTGCACCTTACATATGGCCTGGCACACTGCCTGCCTTTCCTCTCTTATTGTGTCCTGGAGCAGGATGGACTGGGTGTGCTCTGTGGTAGTGCTGATAAACAGTTACATGGTCGTTAAGGTATTCTTCAATGCTCAAATTTATCCATGAAACAATCAGAAAGGAAAGCGCAGAAGGTAAAAGAAGATGGAACGTAAGTTTTTGGGCACCTGGATAGCTGCTGTATTTAGGTGCAGAAAGCACTGTGCTGTGGGTACAGGGCATGCAATGTGTAAGTGTGAATTGCAAGTACAGGGATACCCTCTTTCCCCTGGGTATGTGCTGCATCTGCAGGCAGTGTCGATGCAGGGTTGTCACAGACTCCTGACCAACTATAGCAAGCTTGCAAAAAGCCTGGGAAATTTAGGTCTGTATAGTCTCAGGAATCTTAAAAGCCTTGAAAGCTGTGTGAATAATCTCTAAAGAAAATAAATGCAAAGTTCTGCAGAGAAGGATGGCTGGATGCTGGCTGGATGCTGGCTGTCTACTGTCCCCAGGTCTTGCTGGCTGCTACATTCAGCTGCCCTTGTAACCCAACAATGATCCCTGTTCCTATAAGATGTTCTCTTTCCCTGGTCCTTGCTAACCACACTCTGCAGTGACTCAGTTTCTCATACTGAACTCTTTCCACCTGTATCAAATTTATTTTTCATTAGTACTTGTTAATATTTTCCAAATGGACAGGTTTCCTTTCTTCACGGAATTTATTTATTAGGGGTATTTCCTTCAGAATGTACCTAGTTTGTATCCTCTAAGTCTGCTCGCCCTCTGCTGTCTTTTATGAGTCTTCCCAGTGCCTCTTGTTTATTTATTAAGTCTTCCTAGTGATTGCATTTCCTAATTAGTGTATTCTCTCATTTCATCTAGTGTGCTGTGTCTCTCTTTGGTTGATGTGACTGGATATGCATCTGTCCATCAAATGATCCTATGGATACCTTGACTAACTTCCTCCCAAACACAGAGTCATCTGTTCTGTAGAGTGTAATTACTGGAATTATCTTTAATATCCTCAGAGCTGCTGGTTTCTTCCTGTCAGTTCAGCTACTTATATCTATTAAGGAACTTGACTAATGGAATGTGCACTGCTCTCAATCAGCTTTTAAAACAATTCCTGACTATTAAGTTATTTAATAATGCTAACAAATTCTTTTCTCCCACTTTTCATATAATTTTGAATTTTAGAAGATTTCATTTATTTTATGAAACAGGTCTCTTTTTGAGAAGATTTTTTTCTATAATTGTCACTTTTCTGACATCTGGTAAAATATATCCATCATCACTCATATTTTTCCATTAATTCTCTTTCCCAACTAATTTTGCTTTCCTTCTTGTGAGTTGGGTCTTTTTCTCATACGTATTATTCTGTAATTACTGTTTTGAACTTACTCTATTTCACATGCCAAATTCAATCAAGTTGAGGAGCTGGAGCACCTGGCTGCTACTAGTTTTATTCTTTAACTCCTATTTCTGTGTGAAGATGAGATCTGGTGTGGCATTTCTCCCCTTACTGGAAACCTCAGGTGAACGCTCAAATTACACTCGGCTTCAATTAAATGCTTGGGCCTTAGGACATGTGGACAGGAGCTCATCACTGATGGCATTGCTGGGCCAGGCACTCGCTGCTATGGCTCCGTGTTCTCCAAGAAGCTACTGATACAAGAAAATTAGAAGATAAGGAATGATTGCCAAGAGCTGCTTGCTAAACCATGTATATTGCTTGCTTAATATTGAATGTGTTTGCCAAAGCAGGATGGGGAATGAAAGAGTATTGGCAAAAGCAGGGACCGTGACCCAGCTGGTACTCGTGGAATCTCCAAGCTGGCTAAAACCAGAGCCGTTGTTTGGACTTGGAACAGAGACTCAGAGTGCATGTGTAAAATAGAAAAGTTAAAAGTTCAAAACTGAGGAAGACCTCCTGTCTTCCTCCCAAGAACCCGCGAAGCCCACTACCAAACAACACCACGCAGGCACAAAAATATGGAAATGACTTTTGAACTCATTATAATATGAAGCGGGGATAGGTCATGCATATGTATGGTGTATTGGGAAACTCTGTGAATGTGTAACGTGTAACCAGACATGTACCGAGCTATATGGGACTGATGGGGCGCCTGTCTTTGGAGTGCTACCTCCCACATGCCCAGCGCTGCAATAAACATACCTACTTTACAACTTAAATTATAGGAGTTGTAAAGTCTTGCTTTTCCGTAAATCACTGCCAGCCAGGCACCCAGCTCTGGTGGGACACTGCTTGTTGTCCTTACTGGAATCTGTCCTGCAAAAGCATTTCTCTGTCTTCTCCCCACATGGTTTCTCACGCTGACAGCATCCAAGATCGTCACTGTGGGTGCGAGGAGCCAAGCACTCGGCTGGTGCTTTCTTTGCTGCTGCACCAGGAGTGCAAAGAACGCAGTGCTGATCTTGCACCATCGGGGTAGCTCAGAAATAGCCAGTGAGCTCCTTTCTGTTCTGCCTCTTCTCCTGGAGAGCCTTAGAATATTGGAGTTGTTTGGTGAAATAGCCTGCTTGTCATGATCTCTCTGTATTGATTATTCTTTATGTGATAAATAAGATGCCACTTAGGGCAGGCTCTTGGTGTGGTGATGCTTCTGAAATGAATATTGCTAACAAACCTTTCCTCAGGAGTAGATTCACCTCCACAATGAGAGAAGCTGTAGTGTTTTACTGCACGTTTCAGCAGACTGAGAGCTTGGACATCGCCTATTAGTGTGGCTCACTTGCCACTTGCTAGGGGTAATTAGTTAAGTAACTGGTTATGTGTCCATGTCTATCTTCAATCCTTTAACTGGATCAATGACTTGACCTAGCAGAGCAATTCCTAATTCCTTTATGAAGCTTTGCTGAGAGCCTGGACTCCCTTCAATCCAAGAGGCTGCTACTTTTTCATTAGTGGCTCTCCAGGAAGGCAGCTAAGAGCAGCCTTTAGAAGTGATGTCAAGAGTGATGTTAAAGGAATATTTGTTCTTATTTGAGGTGAAACAAATCCTTTTAAAAACAGTGATTTGGCCAGAGAAAACTCTCTTGATTGACCAAGTGCCTGCAGGACTCCTCTCCCTATGGTATTGATCTTGCCCTGAACAGCTAAGCTCTAAAACAAAGATATGAGGTATGGCTACTGGAGATTTAAGTGAGGTGATTTTTTAAAGATATTGAAAAAACTATATATAACTAACAACTGTATCAAATAAGATTATCTGAAAAATGCTTCTGTGTGTTGTTTTTCTAGTAGCTTCATATTTGAGGCAGGCTTAAATTCATACAATTGTTTGAAGGAAGTCACTTCATCTGAGTGAAATCTGCAGAAAGGTAAGTGCACTATCTGTTGTACCAGCAGACCAAACCTGGAAGCACTTTACCTGCCGGAATCTCAAAACAATCTTAAAGTTTAAGAAGTAATTTGGAATTGTCAGGTGTGAGTCAATGGAGACAACAGCACAATGCTGTTCTTGGACAGAAAAATTTGAGGGTGCAGATCAATATTCGTGCAGTGGGAGTCTGGGAGGCAAATTCATGAGAAATTATGTAATTCTGTTGCAAAAGAATGAGATTTATGCTCAGGGGAGCTGGCAGAAGCCCCACAGCTGGACTGGGAGAGGCATTCCCCTCAGTGATGGGGGCTGAATTGGGATAACATGTCCAGTTTTGGTCAGCATGCTTTGAAAAAGGTGTGGAAACACTTGATAGAGCCCAAAGGAGATGAAAAAGAACCATGAGGCAGAGTGAGTTGTTTCTGATGAGAAAACTGTAGAAAGAAGTGGATTAATTTCCTTTAGGGAGGTGAAGTCTTTGTTGGAGAAGGCTGTGAGAAAGGGCAGATCAATCCCCAGTCCTTCAGCAGCAGGGAAGGGACAACCAACTTCAGCGGAATATTTTAGTCAAATATTTTGGAGAAAATTCTGGAGGTGGAAGGGTAGGTAAGCACTAGGACTTGTTACTGCAGAAGAAACCTGTTTCACAGGAGATTTTATTACCAAGCCAGAACACACACACCAGGCCCAACTCCTCACTATACCTTGTGCCCTATTCATGCTGCAGCTCACTCTGTCCCTGCTTCCTCACATCTGTCCCTGTGTGCTCTGTGCATCCAGGATGGTCATACTGACAATCCCAGGCCGAGTCCTGGCTGAAGAAGTCCATCACTAATCCATGCAACAGCAGTGGCGCCAGTGGGATGAGCAGGAGTACAGTAGTTAAACCCTGACCTGGTGGGACCACCTTGGGAGTGAAAGGGTGCTCAATCCTGTGGAAGAGTGTTTTATTACAGGATTAGGGTTGATTTGCTTAGGGGTCAAATGGGCAATCCTGGATTTCTTTTAGGAAGCCATAGCTGAAATCTAAATGACAAATCTAGTTACCAAATCTAAAAAGTGAAAAAAAAATCCCTATTTGTAAAATCAATAAAAGCAATTTTATAGGCACCTTGATAATGTTATCTCTGACCAATGGAGAGGAGGAATGGTCTGCATGTATCTTAATGTTCAAGAAGCTAAGAAAAGTAGGTAGGTTTTAGGTCTTAGGGAATTTGTTTTCATTTCCTATTAGATATACCAGCTTGGTACCTTTTTATACCTTTCCACATCTGGCACAACAAAGAGTTTTCTGTCTCTGATATAGGAAGTGTATTGGGAATATCAGTTGAGAGCTGAGCTTTAATGTTTGACTCATTTAAATTGCTAAGTAATTTGTTAAATTTTCACAAATTTTGAGCACACCACAGTCCTCTTAAACTCCCTTTGAAGCCTCGGGTTTGACTGCTCAGTGGTTTCCAGCTTGCTGTGAATATTCAGCCTCTGAAAACCAGGCCTGTTTGTTTATTTGCTCTGTGTTGTCCTGCTTAGTCTTGTGGGATGGATGAGCTCTGAATACACCTGATCTGGTGCTCACCCTCCACCTGCATCCAACCCCCAGTTCTTCATAAGTTGCATTACATGGCAGGATCCTGTAATAGGAGAAGTTGTCAGGACAGAGCAGAAACGAGCTTTGTAAGAGCAGATAAGAACAACTTGCGCTGGAGCAGCAGATGTGACTATTGTTTTGTGCAAGTAGATGATTCCCTAATCCTCTTAAGGGCAGCCTGGGCAAAATCCCCTTTGTGACATTAGGCACAGTTCTGGGCCAGGTGGCCCTAGCTTCTGTCGATGCTTTGCTCTGAGGAATCTCTGTGCTGCTGCTGAAAAGCTGCTGCAAAAACAGCCTCACTGCCAGGTGGGGGGCAGAGCCCTGGGCACAGCCAGCACCAGGGTACTGTGAGGCCTTGGGCTGAGTGCAGCTGAGCACTCCTGGGGGCTCTAGAGCCTTGGAGTCTGTGGGTGTTACAGAAGTGCTCTGTCTAGCAGTCATGTATGTAAGAGGGTAGTAAAATATTTGGCTAAAATAAAAAGGGATGAGTGTGAGGTGAGGGATGAAGGGGATAGTATGGGAAAGGCTTAATAGTGTGAGGTGAGCTGGTGCAAGGAGTATCTTAGAGCTCCCTCTGCCTTTCTCCAGGGAAAGCCACTCCTTTCACTGATATGTCCAGCCTGTGCAGTTGCAGAGGAAAGTTTTCCCTCATGGTTGGATTGTGAATAGGGTGGTGAAGGAGAGTGACCAGGAGGTGGGATGGTGGTCTGACACCTGCCATCATTTCCCTGCTATGTCTTAGACTTTCTACGTGACCTTGGGCAAAACATTTTATCCTGGAACATGGAAGGGACTCCAACGCTATAAGCAGTCTTAAACAAGGACTTGGAAACTGTGACATTTCTCACACTTGTCTTAGTTGGTATTCCTTGTACTAGCCAGTAACAGCCCTTTAAAAAGTGTTATTGTTCATTATTTCATGATTGCATGCTTGATAAAACATACCCTTGTGAAAAATGAGGTCCACTCTCCTGTTAGGATTTAAAAGTTTAATAACAGACAATAGGGGACAAAGACAATAAAGCAAAAGTAACAGTGCTGGGTGCTTGGCATTCAGCCAAAAAGCACACCTGCCCTAGACAGAGACACTCTTTTAATACTGTTTCTATTGCATCAGCCTAATGCATAATTAAACTTTTCCAAAAACTGTTTAAAATTTTCTAAGAACTGTGTAGCTTGGGCCCGCCTTTTCCGAGAACACGTAGTCTTCTTGGTTGTGGTTTCAGTTAGTTTCAGTTGTTATCTGTCAGTTATCAGTCAGTTCAGTTGTTATCTTTCCCAGATGGTAGGCTTTACAGTCGACAAGTGCTGATAGTTGAGATGTCAGTGGCAGAGTTCTTTATTACACCGTTCATGGGATGTTATCCAATCCAGCAGACAGTTCAAGCTTTCTACAATAACTATATCAGCTATTTCACTACTATGTTTTAAGACTAGCTAGTAACAGAAAGAAAGGCATTAGTCATCATTACATAGCTATATATTCACAGCAAGGCTACCTTTGTAAAATTAAAATCATACACATAGCATCTACTCTAATATTTGTGAAAAGCCAATGTTATGATATGTGTTTATCACACCCTCATCAGAACTCAAAAGTCAAGCTCCATCCCATTGCTTTCCTTCTCAGTGCCCTCAGGAGCTTCTTCCCTCCCACATCTCTTTGCATAACACTGAGCCACCAAAATCTGCGCCTTGCACTTTCCTCCCTCTTATTTGGTGCTACAGGGAGTGATGAGACCCACTATGAATGCCACATGCCACCTCTGTATTTTTAGCATAACTCTGAAATTACTGTGAAGACAAATGTCTTTTGAGATTGTTGTTTTCCTTTCGGTTTGGTGGACACCACTATTTTTGTCCTTGCTTTAACTAGCCAAAGAAATGTGGTAAGCCAAAATTAATCTTTGGAATGACACAAAATGTATTGTGGGGACACATTAAGGCTGTTAAGTTCTCTGGATTTTGGTGAAGATAATTTTGGAGGGTGTAGTCCTGAGGTTTTTACTTGGGCAGATCTCCCACTGACTCATCCAAGACTACCATGTTAAAGTCATCAAGAGGAGATTGTATCAAGAGGATACAAGTCTGTATGTGGTATCTTTCTGTAATACATTTTTTGTGTGTCCAAAGCAACTGGTATTAGCTTTATTTCCATGTTTCCCGAATTATTTTTGATTTCTTCACCACTCTTGCTCATCTGTTGTAAAAACACCCTTCCCGACATGAGAAAGGAGACAAAAATTTCTGGCCTCGCTTAGTTTGTAAGAGATAGTGATGGTAGTATCTTCAGTTCTGGCAGCAACCCCGTCCTGGTGGGGAGAAGATAACAATTTGTCCAAAGTCCAGTAAAACTCAACACCTCTTCTGTGGTGACACACACCACACTCACTTAGTCCTTGTACCTCGAGATTCAAATTATACAGAGCTGGCACACTGCAAGCATTTCTAGGCTGGAATGTGTTCAACATCTTGGTGTCAGTCAACTACTGACTCCCTGCTACAGGTTATATGAATAATGTGTAAAATGTAAGATACGTCACTTCACAAAACAATTTTCAGATAGAGACTGATTTTCTTGCTCTTTTGTGAGTTTAAAGAAACTTAGGCATTTCAAAAGAACTTCTTTCTTAAGTGTCCTAACAGTCTGCTGAAAGTCTGGTGTCTGTCATGGAAGCCCAACTCCATGAACAGTCATGTAAGCAGGAACAAGCCGCCCAGTATTTTTCTCTCTTCATATCTTTCCTCAATGAAACTTCTATTTTCAAAAAGAGACTACAAAAAGGAAAGGAGTCTGGGGCCTGAGCTTTTAGATGTTGGAACAAACAGTTGACTTGAAATTTGGCCACTCTAGGACCTGTTCCTGGCTCAACCCCTGCCTTTGAGGAGCTTCAGTCTTCCTGGCCTTGGGTGAATTTCATGAGTAGGTAAAAAGATGATTAAAGAAAAAAAATAAGGGAGTGTTTTCATTAAATTAGCTTTGCCAAGCTGCAAGGATATGTTGGAGGTTGGGAATTTTTTCCATCCTGTTGCTAAGGAACCTTAACAAACCTTAAAGACTGGGTACTTAAGAGACAGAAGATTGTGGCTGGGTGGAGTCAGGGGAGGAAAAGCACCTGGCTGGCAACTTTACTTGCTCTGGGGGCATTGGAGAGGGCGGTTTGCCTTTTGCTGGGACCGCGGGAGCCCAACTCCACTCTGCATTCTTCTTCATTGCTGCATGAGCTTTCGTTTGGGAAAAAGCACAGGATCCCAACCCTTTTGCCCCGCTTCCTGGAGTTTGTGTCTCTCCTGGCAGCTGCCCTTCCTGGAGTTTGTGTCTCTCCTGGCAGCTGCCACGGGAGAGCCCGGCTATCGCTGACCTTCATTCCCCGCCTGCCGGGATGCACTGTGGCTTCTGCCACTGCTGCGGAGTTTCTTCCACCTTTTGCTTGCCAGCCCGGGTTAGTCAACCCTGCCGTCCAGCTTGCTGCTCCGAGGTTTCCCGCTGCAGCCCATTTCGCCATCCAGTCGTCCTGTCACCCGTTCCGTCCGCCATTATTCGGTGCGAGCTCAGGTCAGGAGGAGACCTGAGCTCGTACCACAGCGCCCCCTGCAGGCACGGGAGCCACAGCCCCTGCCCTGCCCGGCTGGGAGCCCAACAGCGCCCCCTGCTGGCCGTGACCGTAACTGCACCAAAGGTTGGGAGGTGGTGTCTGGCAGCTCAGAGAAAGCTGTCACCGGGTTTCTGGTTTGTTTGTTATTGGCACTGTTGTTGCTAGTTTCTCTCATTATAGATACTAGTAAAGAACTGTTATTCCTCTTCCCATATCTTTGCCTGAGAGCCCTTGATTTCAAAGTTACAATAATTCAGAGGGAAGGGAGGTCATATTCTCTGTTCTAAAGGAGGCTCCCACCTTCCTTCGCAGACAGCTGTCTTTCAAACCAACACAGGATGGAACTGTTGCAGCATTACATATGTTTTTTGGCTTCAATGGAGCTACTCTGCATTTCCACTGATACAGAGAAGATCTGAATCTGTCCTCTTGGTTGCTCCACTTCAGCAATTGATTCTAAATCAGCCTTGCTATCCAAACATGTAGAATTAAAGAGTTGTTACTAATTATATAGCTGCAATTCCTGTCTATTTTTCTTCCTAGTTTAGTCAAAATCCTTCTGACATTCAGCAGATTGACATTTTCTTAGCATCCCCACAACAATCTGTCCAGTTTGTTTAAGAAGGCAACATTTTTGGAAGAAACTGCAGCGTCTCTGCTGGAAACTCAAGTACCTGGCAAGAAACGCTCGAGATACTTGTTGAGCTGGCCAAGTTCCACTGTTATGCTTAGTGATGGGCAGTTGTGTGATCTCATGTGTGTTTGGCTGTCTAGAGTTTACCTTTTGTTTTCTTCTGGAAGGCTCAGGAAAAAGCAATGTTACAGAGCACAGCAAGAGCCCTGTTGCCCTGGATGGTTCATTCTCTGCAGTGCTGACTCTCTCTTTGGTGAGAGGTGATTGATGCCAGCATGACACATGGTCATGTTTCCAGTGTATTTGCACTTTTCCTCATTCCCATGGGATAATGACTGCTTGCCAGTCAGATGTTGTCATCAACACTCAGTGAATATCTCACCCACCTCAGGGAAGATATAAAGTGCTGGATGATGGTTCCTCCTCCCGTAAGTCTGCGGAAGGCTGGGACAGGGGAAAATGTTTTCATATTGAAGTTGTCACTTTATATTTTAAGGGCCTACCTAGTTAAGAGCTAAAGTTCTTAGCCTGTCCTAAGCTAAGGCCAAAGGACCTGTGTCCTCTCAAACCAAGTAACTACTGAAAGGCAGTCATCACTCTGAAAATAAACACAGTTGAACAATTTAACCCATGGTTGGAGGTTCCAAACTCCCCTGGGGACCATATTTTTCCAACCCCCTAGGTTGCAATCTCTGCTAGTGTACAACAGTGCTCCAAAACCCCCCTCCTAATAGCTGAATAGCTTTGCTCTGCACTTAATTTTTATTCCGCTTAGTTAGTGATGATGTGATCTGTCAAGAGCCTTGAAGTGTATAAAATTTTTTTAAAGATAATTTTTCTTTTGTTTTTTTGTTGTGGGCTGACACTCTTCCAGGTGTTTACACCCAATGCATGTGACAGTGATCCTGCTGACCTCCACTGGTACCTGTGCAGATCAAGATGGGAATGAGTACATGAAGTGAGCTCTGAATGAGGCTTAGCTTTTTTTGGTTGTTTATTATTTATGGCTGTGCTTTGGGTGACTGCAGGCATTGTTCCGTCTTATTGGGCAGATCAGTTATCTTGCAGATCAGCCATTGCTCATGGCAGGCAGAAGTGGATTGCAAGTCTATTTTTTATGTAGTTAACTGCAGAGCAACAGTCACACTGACAGGTAGTGAATTTCAGGTTAGCCATATTGAATATGCAATATTTTTGCTGCAGTGTTTTTTGGCCATTACTGATGACTTGTTCAAGCAGTTGGTAACACCCAAGGGTTACTCAGAGTTCAGTCTTTTAGCAGATATTTACCTTATCTGTACTTGTCTGTATTGGAAGATCACTGTTTATTCTCATTTTGAGCTCCATGATTTGGATAGCTTTTTACACATTGCTCATTATAAATTATACTTAGTGTGTTTCCATTTGGCCTGGATTCTTCTCTCTTTAAAAGCTTATTCCAGGATTTGTTCACTATCTCTGTTTCATATTCAAGTGGCCCTTTTATAACCTTGGTGAGAATTTGCAAGTAATTTCAAGCTTTGAGTCCAGTTTCAGTTTGAATCCCCCTTTCATTTATGGCACAAACACAGATTTCATTCTGCTGGAGATACAGCAGTTAAATCAGTGATATTGAAAAGTGGTGGAAGACTTGGTTGCAGAGAACTCACTGATAAACTGGCCACTGCCTTAATTTTAGAATGACAATGGAGAAAACATGAAAGCTGTGCTGAGCTAGAGCATTGATGATATCACAGTAGCAATCAATACCTCTCAACAAAATATTTACTGATAGATCCATACTTGTCAAAATCTTATGTTAAAAAAGGCTGGAATAGATAAAGAAGTCCTTTCCTTATTGTCTAGGGCTCTTTGACTTCATCTAAAAGATAAGTTCTTGTCTGATCTTGGTGAAGAGTGATGTGTCTTGCTTAGGTGTTTCTTACTCTGCCTGTTGATTTGCTGTCTAAGAGGCTTTCTATTAGGTAGTACTCTGGCAGAAACTTATACTCTTTTATATAGTACTTGTCGTTTGAAGATCTCCAAATCTGTCCAAAGTGGAGGAAATTTATAATCTCTATCTTGTAAATTTAGAAACTAGGAACAGACAGACACTCAGGGTCAGAAAACCATTGCCAGCACTGGAAATAGAACCCAGCTTTTTGAGTCATAGTTTCTGATCTTGCTAAAAGCTGGATAGCAAGTGGGGAAAGGAAAATGGTTCTTAATTTCCTTCTGAACCTCTCTTCTGTTGCTGTTGAGTTGCTAGGCTGCCATGGTCTCATATTTACCCATGCAAAATAACAGTATAAAGCTGTTTGCAGAGCATAACCCAAAACATAGCTTTGCATACAGAGGCAGTAAAGTATTGCACAGCTCAGGAGTGCCCGTGCATGCTCTGGGGAGGGCTGGGCCATGTGGGCCAGTGTTGTCCTGTAATACAGCTTCAGCTATGGAGCAGGATCCAAAAGAATGGGGATTATTTACCCATAACTATGTACAGAGCCTGCAAAATGATGCCTTCGTCCTGCTTTGATCCAAGATGCTGCTAAAATATAAATAGTATAATAACATATTTTTGGATGCAAAGGCAGTGAACTTGTAGGAAGCAAATGGAAAATCCTCACACATTGCAGCATCAAGTGAACTGCTTTC
Organism: Dasyornis broadbenti; assembly: GCA_013397935.1. Taxonomy (NCBI): domain Eukaryota; kingdom Metazoa; phylum Chordata; class Aves; order Passeriformes; family Dasyornithidae; genus Dasyornis; species Dasyornis broadbenti. The sequence continues at coordinate 1,514,072 of VZRN01000806.1, forward strand.
TTGCTTCCACAAGTCATTCACACATACTGTTTCACTCACTGTTAAAAGTAGGGAAGTCCTTGCAAACCTAACTTGCAACCAAGTACAAGAGAAAAATAGTTACATGTGCAGAACAACCTCAGAGACTCTGTATTCTGTGTGAAACTCACTTGGAGAACATTACTGCTGCTTTTAAAAATGTCACATACTATCTTACTGCATGAGGTACCATCTCACTGGGAAAGACATGCTCCTAAATTCTAGCAGTCCACTGTTAGAGAAAATGAAATTAATTTTTCATTCTTGTCTCTGATGTAGTCATCTCTCTTTCAATTCACCTCGCTAGAGAAGGCTGGAACAGAATGAACATTTCATTTATACCTGTGTTCTTAAATTGGTCCCCATCACTGCATTCAAACATCTGCTCCCTGGGGGAAACCATTTGCTTCAGTATTTTGATTTGGAAATTGTACTGACATAAATAGACAGCAACATCAGATTCAGCATCTTGAATGTACTTTCCAGTCTTTGCATATCTTCAGGCTATCTGCTAGAAAAAAGATTGAAAGTATTTCCAGTGAACCCACTTAGATGCTAAGTCATTTAAATTCTCGGCCTTTTTAGCCATTGTTGTTACCAGGCATTTGTATAATGGCACAAAGACATGTTCCCTGTCTTCCTCTCCATGTTCACCCAGCATGTGGTCTGGTGGGCTTGAGGACAGCAACTTAAAAGGATCCCTTTGTTAAAATGGGCAAGGCATCTCTGAGATGGAGGGTACTTTGAGGTCTGATTGGAGATGGTGGGTTTTGTTTTTATGCAGTAATACAACAAAATGCTCCTGTGTCCCATTGAAATAACAAGCAACTTAAAAAATCCTCAGGGGAGCAATGTGTCCAGCTACTCTAAGAGCAGCCAGGAGTCTGAGAGAGCACACACCTCTTGTTTCTTCTCTGAGATAACTCTGGGAATGTATTTTGCTAATTCTGAAATGGAGACTAATTGAATGCTGAAGACCATCTTCTGCTGCTGAGATGAGGTGACAAAAATTCCCAAATTTCTGTTACTCTAAAGCAAAGTGAAAATGTATGCTGTGCTTTTCTAAAAGATGTCTCATCAGACTTGTGTTAAAGACAGATTGTAGAAGACTGGCCATGCTATTGTGTTATCTTTTCTGTTTTATGGCATGTAACCCAAAAATCTTTCTCTTAGATTCTCTTGTTTTGGTTTGAGTTTTTTAAGTTTGGTCTGGGTTTTTCATGATGGATGTACAGGTATCTTGAAGGCTTTGGAAGATTGATATAACATAAGGAAAGTTGCATTCTGCTTGATCAGTTGTTGTCTTGTATATTTATATCTAGTTTTTCTGCTGCTGCTCTGCTTGTCTCAGGGTAGATGTAAGAAATAATGAGCAAATTTTGGATGATGCTAAACAGAAGCTGTACATCTGGTGCTACAACTACAGAATTTTGACTTAATTATCTCCAGTCATGGAAGCATGTATGTATTTTTAAGGTACTGAGTACCTTGGCCTCTTAAATTGTAAAACACTTAGCATCTCTGGGATTTGACAAAACACATGGCTATTTTCCTTTCTCACTCATGTTCTTCTCAGCTGTATGAAAGTGTGAGAAATGGTTTAGAGAACAAGTGAGCTCAGAGGACAGCCTAGGTCTATTCTAGTTGTAGAAATAGGGCAGGTGCTCTCCACTGGTGCTCTGTCCCGCTGTTCTGTCCCTCTAACTCCTCATGACTCATTTGCCACATAAAGCTCCTAGAAAAAACGGAGGCTCCAGGGTTCCCTGCGATCACTTATTTATCAAGCCATGGCAGAGCAAAGCCTACGAGCACAGAGCAGACTGTGGTGTTGAGCAGTGCAGCTCACACCCACTCTGCATAATACAGTAACTCTAGAGTTGCATTTAGTTTCCTTGTCTCTGTTTTTTATACGACTTAGCAAACAGTGCTCTGCTCCACACATGGCAAAAGGGAGCTGGCTCAGAGACAAGAGCATCTGTGTAAGGAGCAGCAAAGGCTGTGGCAGCAGTGCTGCCCTACTGCCACCCATCCTCGTGTTTGGGGGAGAAAGCCCTTCTCTCTGTGTCTTTCCTTGGCTCCCATTTGGACAGAGCAGTGGTAAGGACAAGCAAAGACCGGTTTAGTGACCAGGAGGAAGATAGGCGTATGGAGAGACTGCTCCATGTGGAAAGAGGAGTGAGGAATGACCGGTGAGATCCTGTTCTCCATCCACAGCCTTCGTCTGACTATCAACAATCAAAGCAGACTCTCTCCTGTATGAGATATTTTGTTCTTAAGCCTCAAAGCAATAAAGTGCTTTAGTCATGTTTTGCCAACAGCTGATGGTGTAAACACAGTGAAATGAGCGACCTGCAGAGTTAGAGGGTGCTGAGGACGTGCTATCCTCTGGACTAGGCATGGAGCAAACCCTGTTATATCTGTGGGTTTTTTCCAGATTCCATTGCTGTTGACAGTCTGTCATCCTCCAGAATCCCTCTGGATGCTGAAGATAGCATGTGTCAACTAAAGTGGCTGAGTAGGTTACCTCTGGGAAAGGAGATTTTACTTTTGATCATTTTTCATACCACAAACAAGAAAACCACTCTTGAAATTGCCACTTTGCCGGGAGCGTGAGCGGAGAAGCCTAGGATGGTGGTAGCTGCACAGAAGGTTACCTGTTAAAGATGGCCTGGGGACAGTGGGAAGGGTCACTGTGGGCTGCAGTGGCACCTTGGTCTGGGTGCTCTGTGTGCAGTGAACAGTTTGAATAGTCACATTCCCAGTTCCTTAACTGACTTTGGTAAATCCGTGATGTTTATATATGTGTTAGTAATCTAAAGTTTCTCTGCACCTGGTTAAACAATTAATTGCTTTTGACCTGTTGATAATGAGTTTTCATTCCCTGCTCATTTCCCTGGCATGTGACAGAGCCTTTCATGATAATGCCTCCTCTTACTGGTTGGGCAGTTGCACTGTTTGGTTTGGGAGGGGAAATACACTTTCTCCAAATATTTCTATTAGCACAGTTTTGCTTGTCTGTGCATTAATCAGTCATGAATGTAACTTATTTCTACATATGGTGGGTTTATAATTGCCATTAGTGTTTCAGAACACTGTGAATGTCTATGGTCTGGCTGAGAACTGTGACATCGTGACTATGTTGTAAGGCTTGGGCAATGAGGAGAGGCATTCATGGTGTTTGATTTTCGTGTCTTTTAACTTTAAAGTAGGCTTGAAACAGTTTTTTAAATTTAGTGCTATAAATACTATTTGAATATGAAGAAATAGAGGAAGAACTTGCCCCAGCAGGGCAGCTTCCTGTACACAAACAGTAATCAGAGAAGATGCTGAACTTAAACCACATCACATGAGCAATGATTACCATTTCTCTGGGTCTGATAGTAAGGAACTTGCCAAGTGTCCCAGCTGGTCCGTCACCAGTGATGGTCCATTAAAAAGTTGTTTGTTGCTTGGCGTTCATCCCTTGTGGGAAGAGGGTAGAGGAGAGGGCAGCTCTCGAGCAGTGTGTTCCAGTTCTGTGCATCTGATGCTGGTTGCCTCTCATCTCATTGGGGGTCTGACCCTCAGCTGGTCAGGGGTGGCAGTCTGAGGTCCTCCAAGGACTCAGGATCTGACCCATCGGTGACATCCCTGTCTCTTGCTGGCCTTGCTGGTCTGTTTGGATGTCAGCATTCCTCCAGCATTGCTCTGCCTCCTCTCCACACCTTGCCTGCTGTCAGAGCTCTCTGTCTCCATGGTGCCTCTTCATATTACTCTTTGCTTATTTAAAAAGGGAGAAGAAAGCCAGGTGGTGTCAGGCTCCATTGTGTGTGCTGCCAATTCACCCTCTTACAGTCTTACTCTGTAATTTTCTCTGTGACTGAAGGGGAATCATTCCACCTAGTGCTCCAATTTTTTTTTTCTTCATTTCTAAAAGGTTTTGCAAGAGTGCAGAGAATAAGTGAAGAATCCCCACATTTTCTTCTTTAGAAGACAAAACTTGCCCATCTTATTCCTTTGACTAAAAAACATGAACACCTGACTTATTAGGTAAAAAACCAGATGGTAGAAGCTTGAGGGATAGTGTGCACACACAAAACATCTGTTGTGCAGATAGTATTTAGAAAATGATGATATCAGAGCCTGTTGCATTCCACAGGCTGTAAATTGTGGAAATGTCCCTAAAAAACACAGACCAAAGAACAGGACCTAACCCCAGATTTGACTGCCCCAAAATGCTAGACCTGGATCTAGTTGTGTTGGCTTGATAATGCTCTGCTACCTACCCGAAGGTTAATTGTTCAGGATTAGGTTCCCCGCCCCATTCTTCTACTGTCGCCCAGCGCAGGTCTGCTGCCTGCATGACTAATCCATTGAGTATGCCTGATGCGATAGTCCAAGTCCTGTTTCTCTGTTCTGCCTTGTTATCTTCATTATATGTTCTGTGCTCAGAGAGATATTAATTTCTGAATATCATGCTTTCCATAGTGACTGCTCAGCAGCCATCTCATTATAGTCTTAAAGATACAAGGCCAGATGCTTTCATTTATGCTGGATAAGCCTCTGATGCTTATACGATCATTTCCCAAACAGTAATTTACAGAAGTATTCTGCCTTTTACATTCCAAGAACTTAAATTTGAAGACTACTTCCACAATAAATTATTTACAACAAATTCTGTCTGAATTATCTTCTATTTCTATGTTGTATTTTTATCTGGTTTTCTCTCACATGTTCTTTTGTTTGGTGTCATTATAGGTTTAATGACTATCCAAACGGAAAATCTCTCCTAAATATGAGTCAGTGTAACCAGCTTTTACTAGCATCAAAACTCTCCAGATTATGACACCTTTGTACTGTGAAAATGAAAGTTTAAAATCATATGCTGCCTATGGTGTATTATTTATCTGTCTATCTATCTATTTATCTCACACACTATTAACTACAGCAATTTGTATGAGTCTAACATAGCAAACATCAGATGTTGTTTCCGTTTCTGCTTTTGTTTTGCTTCACTGGCAAAATTCTTATTGATTTCAGTAGTGGCAGATTAAGCCTTGTGTATGTTTAATTTTCATAAGCCAGCAAAAATACCTTTCCTCTTTATTGTGCCCATTTCCTTTAAATATTTCTGTGTGTCTTTACACAACTCTCCCACTCAAATTCCGACATCATCCAAGTCTCCTTCCTTGGCTCAAGTTGTATAAATCCCAACAAGTATTGGCTCAGACAATGGGCTTACCCAGCTGAGGGTCCATCCCTGCTACGTGAGACAGACTCTGCTTCTGTTTGCTGGAAGGTGAAATAAGGTATTGAATAGACATGCTTTTCTGCATTGCCTGAGTTTTGAGTCTGTTAGGTGTTTCACAGACTTGCAAAGCAGCAGATGGATAAATGGCATCAGCAATATAGTGTAGGTTGTGAGGAAAAAAGTAGTTATTTTAGGTTGGCGTGAACAATATCCAGAAGGAGTGACCAGCAAGTAAACTCTGCTCTTTGAGCATCCAGGGTGGCTCCCTGCCTCCCCCAGAGCAGCAAGTTGCTAAGGGCACTGTGGTATGGGTTGCCTGCATCTCGTACATAATCTCTTAAATAAACCTCTGCCTTGACAGGTGGTACTGGGGTTTGTCTTGAAGCAAAAACTAACGTCTGGCAAGATCACAAACTCCTAAGATATGGATCTTCAATAGACTTCAAGCTGTTAAAAGTACCATCATCTGAAATATCATCATGTCTGTGTGATGTACAGACCTGTGCTGCTAACATGGAACACGCAGAGATATTTATCTTGTCATGCCCTTGTCTAACGTTCCTATCTTAATCCAGATGGATGGAAAAAGATTTATACTACTTAACTACTCTACATTAATGAAAAACATTCTTCTCCTCTGCCCTCTCTCTGAAGCTAAAGGGCAGATAATCTCTGAGAGGGAGGTAAGACCATAGTCAGACCGTGAATGAGGTCTTGGAAATGTCAGTGGACTGAGTTCATTGTGTGTGAATTAGAAGGGAGGCAGAGGGCAATTTGATGAGGATCTGGTTGAAGTTGGGGAGCACTGAGCATCAGCTGTCTGTGTTTTCTCTGTGGAGGTAAAAGATGGCTAAGAGTCAAGTAGGGATTCTCCTGGGAAGAGCAAGTGTCTCCTGTGAATAAGGACACACTGCTGCCACCAAAGTGGTGTTGGTATTGGCCCCTCAAGTTACACGACAAGGAGAGATGTGTGAAAATGTCCAGTTTAGAAAATTTGGCAAAGAATGTGGTGGCCGATTCACTTCTAGAGTTACACAGGAGAATTTGCTTTCAATAGAGCAGTGTAGGTGGATACTGGGTGAAAGCCTGGTTAAAGACTCTCAGCATTATGATGGCTTTGGCTGCAACTGTGCTGATAAAGCCATTGGACGTTTGGGCTGTGTGGCTACATAAGGCTAAAGTGACAGGAATCATCATAGCTGGCACGAAGCTGCAAAAGTGAAAATGCTTTTGTGCAGCTAAAATATCTCCAGGACATAAGAACAGCTGAGTTGAGATGACCTGATAGGGAGGGAGAGACATGCTGTTTGGATTGGTGTTGTAAATGATGTAACTGCTGATTTTTACTGGCCTGGGGTATGGCTCACAGGTCACCTTGAGCAAGCAAATAGCAGCACAGAATAGCTTAGAGTTTTTGAGTCATCCTGTGGAACATACACTTTGGTCCTAATAAGCAGTGTTTATTCCTCATTGAAGCTCAGCTTCTCTGTTTCTAATCACAAACATTGTTTTTAGCCCATCGTGCTGTACAGAGTTCAGATGTATTTTATCTGCTCAAGTGACCAGTTGTGCAGGGGTCAAATCCTGCCTATTATTAGGAATGCGTGTATTTAATAAAGTATCTTGCTTATATCTATGTTAAGCATTTTCTTTTCTTAGATAGGTGTGATTTAATGTTTCTGTTTTAAAGATGTTTTTTGCTGTTCCCTCAAAACCAAATAATAGTTTAGGAGACTGAGAGAAAGAAGGGTGGGAAGAAGCAGACATCTACGTAAAACATATGTTGAATGGGGAAAAATATCAGTTACCCTGAGTTCTGGGCCTGTGATTATTTCCACATGCCTGGACTGTATCACTGTGCTGTGTGCCATTAATGTCATTAGAAGCTTTAGGCCAGAGTGGATTTTTGTATATGCTGGTGAGATTGCAGAACTGGGACCTTGATGGGTAAATGTTGCTAGTGCCATGTGGGCACTGAGGGGGTGTTGTACCCTTCCAAACCCCTTTCTTGTGCTGTGTGTCTGGGTACATGCCCAGCCAGCCCAGCAGCCCCTGGAGTGCCAATAACTGCCTGGCTGGTTAACCAGCTTCCAGGCAGCAAAGCTTGTCCTCAACTCTTTTTAAGAAAAACAAACAAGAAAACTGGCTAATCCAACCCACCTTGTAAAAATTGATATTTTTAACTGGTGCTTGGTGCTGGAAGGAGGTTAAAAAGAAGCTTAATATTCCTATTCAAAGGTGCCTGTATGTCCGGAAGATATACTAGCTTTTCCTCCTTACATTTCTCCAGGCTAATTTGAGAGAATGCGAGACCTTGGGATCCATCACCATTCCCTTTGGTTCCTGGTGAAAGGAAAAGAGATTTGATTGCTCCCTCCAGATAAAAATACAGAGGAGTCTTCTAGGCCAGAAAAAAAACTTCTTTTTTCCTTTTCTTCCCTTTTTTTGTTGTTATTTGAGCTTGCCAGATTGGTCTGCTCTCTGCTTTCCAAGTGTGTGGGCGGCACAGAAGAGGTTGCTGAGACAAAGAATTGGGGGAGGGAGGAAGGAGAAGTAAAAAAGACCTTTGGATTGGAGGCATGGTGTATGGGAGGAAGAGGCACAATGGCAAGAGCAGCGTTGTTCTGGTTTGCGGAAGTTTGCGGCAGATCAGAAGAAGCTGTGGTAGGTCAGAGACACTGAGTCTAGATGCTGCAGTGGTGAATATATTAGCATGGGTTAGATCCTAGGGATATGGACATTTTTCTGTGTTTGGTAATAGGAATCTCATGTCCTGCTCTGATCCCTCCTCCTGGAAATGGAGATGTGGGATGGAGAAGTGATTGGAGGGAAACACGACTGTTGCTCTACTCAGTACAGTATTTGCACTCAATGTTCATCTGCTTTTTGCTTTGATAAATTAGGTATAAAATGAGTGGCATTTGCGGAAGGTAAAGCTCTAAATTTTTATACTGATTAAGTCCTGTTTTCCTGAGCTGAAGAATCAAAACTCATTTCTCATTCCAGTAATAGCTGCCCCCAGTCTACTGCATCTGGCTTGTGACCTTTCATGATACTTCTGTGAGAATGAGTTGGATTCAAAATGTCTTTTAATGTGAATAATAGAAGAAAGGAGTTAAAGGATGTAACAAGGGAGGAAGGCTAAATTTCAGGTAAAATTTGAAAGGCCACAGAGAGTACAGGATGGGGAGGTACAAAACAGTATCTGGTGAGGAAGAGCAGAAGACCAGAGAGGGGTGAGTAAAAGATGGACAGAGGGAGTAGGAAGGGGCAACATCTTCAACAGCCGTGAAATTATTTGTTTGGTATTTACACCAGCAAGATTCCTCTTACCAGGGCTGGAAAATTCACCCTTGCCATGCATTTTGTCCTTGAAGTATTTGACCTCCAGCTCCTTTGGCTCCCTGGAGACCAATGTAAAAGAGCTTGTGAAAGCAGCTGTGTACGGGAAAGTTCTGTCCATAAGTCACATTTCCTCTGAGCTGGCCCAGTAGCAGGAGACAGGGAAGTTTTGGGCTTAGAAGGGGCACATGAGGAGCCAGTCTTGGAAGAGGATCACAGATGTCCTCTGTGATCCCAGGAGCCTTTCAAAGCCCAGGCTGCAACTTTCTGTGGGCACATACAGTGGGGGACATTCTCATAGACATGTGATGTGAGCCTGCCAGCCCAAAAGGTTTCTTTTGGATCCTGCTGCCCTTCACCGTCCTCTCAAGGACTTTCAACAGCGTAATAAAAAGGTGTTTCTCTGCTGGGCTAATATTTACATCGCAAACATGCAGTGCCTTTGCTTGGTTACAAACATCCCTGCGTGTAAGTGAGAGGCTTTTCTTGGAAAGGGTGGCGCAGAAAACAGAGAGGTTATTCACTCTTACCATTGTATCTGCTAAGAAAAATCTTTAGAAACTGCACTTCTATGCTGACGGAACATTATTAAGATTACTGAATCAGGCTCTCAAAAGCTGTCACGTGCTGGAGTGGAAGTTGTCTATCTGACCTTGGTGCCGGTGCTTTCTGATTACCTTATTTACCTCTCTTGGTTTCACACAGTCCTGCCTGTGCCCTTTCCAGAGGGCATCGAATGGCAATTGTTAGAGCGAATTAACCTGTTGCTTGAAAAGGTCCTTATTTAAATTTTTTTAAAAGCTCAAAATATGCTTCTTAAGCTTAGCAGAGAGGCATCACCTCTTCCTACAGAATAGGACTATTGTGAAAATGAATGTAGTGTTTGCTCTACAGTCAGATGTTAAGCAAAAATGCCATAAAAATGCTGTTGATTCCAGCTGGTAATTTAGTTTTTCAGTGCAGAATTTGGATGTTGACTGTGATAATGTGTGAACGAGCTACTTATATAGTATAAAAGCATATATATTATACCAGTATTCCCTGTAACTTTGTGTGGAAAAACATTATGCGTGTGTTGCTAAAGTCTGTCATAGTGCCTTATCACATGATACTGTTCAAAGTCTCCAAATATTTAATAGCCACAGAAATGGGCTTCAAATAACACATTTCTCAGTCCTGCCATGTTGTCATTGTGCCATGCCTCCAGTTGAAGTAAAAATAAAGATATTCATATGAGATTAAAGAAAATATTTGCTTGAAGATAGAAACTTCAGTTTTCTCTCTGAAAACGTAGGTCAGCTTCATTCAGGTGAGTGTTATAAATCAGCATTTCTTTGGTTTTTAAAATTACAGTGTTTCTTCCAGTGACGTGTTTTAATATTCATTTTCCATTACATTTGGATAAGCCTAAGATTCTTTTGAATCTTGTTGTGCTTGAAGTGGTAATGTGAAATGGCTGTGAGAGCAAAGCTATTAATTTAGCATAGAAATGAAGGTCAGAGCTGGAGGCATTTGAAGGCCCAGTTGGTGTCATGCACAGCATGATACTTGCCCTCAGGAATGGGCTTCTGGCAGTTTCCAGGGATCCTTGCCCCAGACAGACGCAGTTTTTCTGTATCATTTAAAAGCTCCTGGTTAGCCCAGTGCAACGTTTTGTTTCCAGACACATCTTACGTTGAATTCTGTGATTTTTAGTTCTTGCTTCTTCTTAGTGTCCCGCAGGGTTTTCTCAATATATTATCCCAAAAGTATTCAAGGAAGAGGGAGCACTCTTGGCTTTTGGGGCATTAAGTTCTTTTGTGACACCTTCCTGCACTGAGTCACTCTCTTTGAAGATAAACCCCCCATCCAGTGGGGGCTTGTGAGCATGTGCATGCTGATGGAAAAATGTTGCGTGATTTGGCCTGAGGTCAGTTCAGTTCCTTTCCTTGGAAATCCTTCTTACTCAGCTTTTTGTCCCTCTCCAACACTGCTGTTTCTCTCTGCCACTCCTGCAGAAAGTCAAGCAGGGAGGTTATGATAAACACTGAGTGCCAGCAGCATCAGGGTTAAGACTTGGATGTCCTTTGGCAGCTTTGGCTTTACATGAACAGGAGTGACAGCCCTTGAGCAGTGACATGAGGCCTCTGGCTCTCCTTCACCGAATCAGTCCACAGCCTGGACATCCATTGCAACATCTCCCTGATGTCTTCATTGCCCTACCAGAGACAGCCTTTACCACTGTGCTGCTGCAGCTCCTGTCACTGAAGCAAACACAACTGATGTCTCATTTATGCTGAGTGCAAATGGGAGGTGGTTAGTCAGCCTAAAGATTTTTCCTGTCCTTAGATTCCCCTTCTTGCCGTGCCTGCAAAGAATTGTATTGGGATAATTGAGCCGTCTGGGTTAGCAGTTGCAGTGCTGTAGTTTGTAGGTATGAGTGGTGATTTTGATTTTAAGAATATGAGCCAGAATTTTGAATTTTCTTTGACTTACACATTGAGATTTGGCTTTCATCCACAGAGCTGCAGCTTTACAGTAATGCTTAATAATGACATAACTCATTATATTCCCAAATGGCTGCATAAATGTCAACTAATCAGCATATTGCTTGCCACAGCAGTATCTGTATCTTTGCATTACAGATAAAGAATTGAAAATGGAGACACACCTTTTGTCTAAGTCACCTCCATCAATGGCAATAAATTAATTTGAAAAGAATGCGTAGAAGGCAAGGTTTCCTAGCTGTTACTTGTGCATGCTGGTGTTTTTTTCTTGGATGCTTTCCTGCTGAGAACATAATTTTTCCTCTGGAGTTAGAGTGGCAGGGGTTCCTGAAGGAAATCTGTTTTCTGTACAGGTGAAGTTTCTCCCTAGTAGCAGTCAGAGATTCATGCTGAAAAAAGACCTAAGAATGCGTTCCCATAAATTATCCCATCTTCCTAGTCACATCTAGGTGGTAATAGAGAAACTGATTGCAGCTTTTAAACATAAAAATCATTGGGAAAATTCCATGTACCTGGCAAATATTAGATTGATTTCCGGAGTTCCCAGCTTTTACCCATACTGATATTCAAGGAAACCTTTTGGACTTTTTCTTGGCTGGATGTCTCTGCCTGCATTATTGTTAAAGGGGATGAAACCCCCATCAAGAGAGGTTTTATTTCCTGTTTTATCTTGCTAGCAAGGAGTAAACTCCAGGTCTCCATAGAGCCAAATCCAATTCCAAAGGACTTCTATCTGCATGAGGCATTCATGCACTGGATTTTCATTTTCTTGGCCTGGTCTATGCGTAAGTATAATCTTATCCTTGATCCCCCTGAGTTGGAGTTTCCATTCTCCCCTTCCTTCTTTGTGTATTTTTCTGTGTCTCCTCCTGTGCAAGACAGGTCTCTGCAGAGCTGGTTCTCCCTGCTGTGGTTCCCCGCAGGTATCTCTTCTGCTTTCCCTCAGTCAAGGTTGAATGGCTGTGTTGGGATGTCTTTTCCCAGCCCGTGATGGTTCTTTGGCATCCTCCTTGCTGACCTGCCAGCCTTCTTACCAGGAACCCAGGAAAGCAGTGCAGGTAGTCATAATGCTTCCTGGCCACCCTGCCTGGTGCCCAGTGCTAGGGGTTTTATCCTGGGAGGGCTAGGAGAGGTGACCCATTGTCTGTTCCAAGGCTGCTTGGAAAGATCCAAGGTTTTAGCTAATACACAGCCTGATGACTGTGAATCTATTTTCAGAAGTGCTCTGCAGTCTCAGCATCCTACTCTTGTGGTTAATAAGTATATTTAGCAAGATCAGACACTGCCTCAAAATACTCCTGCAGCAGATTCCTCCTGGCTTGGACAGCAACACTGCTGCTTGGCCAGAGTTTGCTGGATGCTGTTCATGAATGGAAATGGATTTAGGGGCTGGATTTTTGTTGGGTCCGACCTAATACCTTTGTCAATGATTTAGAAGGGAGTGCAAATGGTGATGATATTGATTTGTACATTTGATGCCAAAATGGGAGGTCTTATCCTTATTGACAAGGGCAAAGAAACACCCCAAGGGGACCTAGAAGGTATTGACAGAGAGAACCCTTGAACAGGAACAGGGCAATAGGTAGATTTCCCCTTTGTCTAGAGGAGAACCTGAAACATGAAAGACTGAGGAGTAATTTGGAATAGATAAAGGTCTGAAACGGACTTGAAGGTGACCAGAAGAAATCAGCAATGAGTTTCAGTGTGATGTGTCTGTGAAGGAAAGATTTGCAATATGGCAAATAATCCTCAAGGAATTATCACAGGGCAGACAGGCCATTCTACTGCTGTGGATGACTCTGAGGGTCCCCCAGGAGCTGTTCCCCAGGAGCTGTTCCACAGCACTGGGGGAACCTTGGGGGTGGGAGGGGATGCTGGATTTTTTTGGAAAAAACCGCCAATTTTAAAATCAATTGAAATTGTTTCTAATTTCCTGCCAAACAGGATGACTCATTCTGGCAGTCTGCCCTCTCCACCCTCCCCTTCAGACAAACAAACAAAGCCAATAAATTGCAAAAAATCAAATAATCAGACAAGATAGCAATATCTTTTGTTATATTCAAAACAAAGGGCTTAATTTTTCTTCTTTTTAGGACATCATTTCAGAGCTGGATTGAATGACCATAACTTGAAAAAATGAGGTAAAAATAACTCTGAAAATAAAATGCTTCATTTTGAGTTAAAGAAACATTTTGTTCAGTGAGACACACAAAGCATTCATTTTTGGGCCAACATGAAATTATATTTTTTTTCTAGCAATCTCTTGGTTGAGGCAGTGAACCAAGAAGTCAATTATTCACAGAGCTGTAACAAGTTTAAGGTAAGGCTGGAAAGCAGAGCTGAAATGAGAAACTGAGGGAGAAAATTTGGGATTGAATGTCCAAGCCAATCTTCCTTCCTGCAAGTGAAACATGGTATTTGATGTTGTAAATTCCTGGACCCTTCACCTTCAGCCTGAGAGGGTGAGGTGCCCCCCCAGAAGATGAAACCAGCAGTATCCTTGTGGAATCTGTAGGTCCCCAGCAGCCAGGGAGCAGAGCAAGGCACTGTGATGGGTTGGTGTGACCTGAGAGATGTCCTGCACCCACTGGGGTATGGGGGCCACACCATGGTGCTCATGGGGACAAGTCCTCACCCCAACCCGCTGCTGCTGTAAATGCAGCATCATCTGGGGAGGGGGAAAGAAATAGAAGGGAAAAAAAGTAAGATTCTTCTGCCAAGAAGCTGCTGTGAGCTCTGCAGTGTGACTTTGGGCAGGGATGAGCAGAGTGCTCCCTGTGCGCTGCTCAGCTGAGGAAGAGCTGCTGTGTGGCTCTGTGGTCCGGGTGCAAGTCTCGGCTGGGCAGGTGGGAGCAGTGGATGAGCCGGCAGTGGTGACTGCTGCTGCTGGAGGGCTCGGCAGAGGCTCGTCTTGCGCGTTGAAAATGCTGGACACGGCTTTCCTCAAGCACGCAGCACTAGTGCAAACACCCTGACTATGCTTTTTGGCTTGGGCTTTTTTTGCACTGCTTTTTCTTTTTTTTTTTTTTCCTTTTCTTTTTGTGGGTTTTTTTTTTCCCCCCCCTCCAGAAATGCTGAGACCTCAGCACACAGACTTCCTAACAAATAATCCTTACAACATAGACAAGAGAAAATCTTATTTCCCATTTTTCCGGTGGCAGAGTCGAGGCAGTGGGATGGCAGGATTTGCTCAGCACCATGGTAAGAGTTGGGAGGCAGAGCTGCACTCGCGGGTGCCCAAGTTTGATTCCCGCTCCTTTGCAGAGAGAAGAGCGACTGCGGCGCAGCGTAAAGATGCATGAGCTAGTTTTAAACGAGCCAGCTGGGGCACGCCGGGGCTGGCTGTGGCAGTTCGGTGTCTGCTGCTGTGTTAATTTACCCTTAGAGCAGTGGACAGGAGAGATGCAGAGAGAGGAGTGAGTGGGCAGGGGCGTGCGGAGCTGGAGATGGAGAGGATGGAACGAGCAAGCTCCTGCACGAACTGCGGGATGCAGAGAGCAACCGAGGGACCATCCCTGGCTGCGGTCCCCTGCGCACCTCCTTGCACCAGTCTCGGTATCCCCCTGCTTTTTCTAGCGCTGGCCATTATCCATCAGCAGAGGTAATGAGCTGGAGCGCAGGAAGCATTGTATTTGGGCTAAGCATGCGAGCTCCGCACGAAAGAATTTACGGGGGGTAATGTTGTTATTATTTCAGTCTGTGGTGAACCATTCAGCGTTCCGAGCACTTCTTTGCTATTAAATAATTAATAATTAACCTGCAAAGGCCGTTTGAAGACTGGTGTGGTGATGTCTGGTAATAAATTTTGTTTAACTTTTCTTTCTCCCCATTCTAAATTATTCCATGGTTTTGCAGTGGGGAGCGAAAGTTTCACATGGCCAGAGTAGTTTGGTTTTATAAATGAATTCTTAATTTTTATTTTCTTTTTTTTCCCGTGGACTCAGCGGTGCCTCCCGCTTTGTTCTTAGCGTTGCCGGGACGCCGGGTACCGGCGGATTTCAGCCCGGCCGGCAGCCCTGCACAGCGCCGGTAGCACCGCGCGTGGATGCCTTCGGCCGCCGCGTTCTGCACTGTGCGACCGCGCTGTGTGCGTGGGGAGGGAGGGTGGACACGCTGCATCGGTGAAACGCCGGCAGCTATTTCAGGAAGCCGCGAAGTCTCCTCCTTCTTATGTAAATAAAGATGACAGCTCGAAGCGCCGGTGCCGCGGCGGGAGGCGCGGAGGTGGGCGGAGGCTGCCGGCGCGGGGCAGCCGCGTCCCGCGTGGGCCGGGGACTGCGGAGCCGGAGCCGGGCGGGGGCTGCGCCGACATGGGGGGACAGGTAACCAGAAACCTGCTCTACGGTAAGAACCGACCGCCCTGCCGCCGCGGGAGGTGGCTGGGAAAGGTGCGGCGGGGGGTGCCGGGGATGCGGGGTCTGCCCGACTCGTCCTCCCGGAGCATCCCGCT